>CP125979.1:351349454-351719454 GCA_030063025.1 Avena longiglumis | reverse complement strand
CACCTCAAAGTGTAGACAAAGCAAAGCAAAGTAGATACTAAACAAGCATGGAGCATCAAAAATTATAGATACGTTTTCGACGTATCAAGCATCCCCAAGCTTAACTCCTGCTCGTCCTCGAGTAGGTAAGTGATAAAAAGAATATTTTAGGTGACATGCACCATCAAAACCAAGATCAAACCATTTGCGAGCATTGAAAGCTGGGAACAAAGAACTCTAAACATGTGCATGAAAGATGGAGTTCTAACAATAGGACATAGTAACTATGCATGCAACAAGAAAGGCTACAAACAAAGAACATGAATAACATGCATTGAAAAACGTTTGTTTGTTTCACATAAAGAAAACATAGCATAGTGGCAATCAACTTGTCCCTCATAGAGTAGCAAATAGATGCATATGGCACCTTCAAAGTTCACAAGGGTGACTAGAAACAAGTAGCACATGAACAAGTAATATCACAATATGCATCAATCAATAAGTTTTGGGACACTGCACACAGAATGGCAACTATGCTCTCTTAATGGTGCCTAAAAGTAGAAGGTGGAGACTCAAATAATATTGGAAGACAGGCCCTTCACAAAGGGAAGCAGGGATTTCAAGTTTCAAAAAGAGTTTCCAAAAATTATGGTACTTGCTAGCTTTCAGCCTCATTGCCCCTATCATAAGCATCTTGAAGTGGTTAAGGTTAAAGTGAACAAAGATGGAGTATATGCTTGACAAAGTATAAGTTGGCAATCTCAAGTCCCTTGAATACGAGGGCAACACCTCATGCTACTCAACTTCTGTCACACGTAAGTTCTTGTCATTGTAAGTACATGCATATCATAGATAACCACCAACGGGGTACCCCTTTGCACATGGTACAGGAGCTATCCCATAACCAAAATGACAAGGCAAGTAGACAATGAGCATCTCAGTGATCTTTTTATTTACTATATGCATACCTCTTTATTGAGGATGCTTCATAGATAGCTCAGTATGGTGATGCTGCAAGTTTCCACCATGATTAGGCATGGCTTAGGCTAGCGGCCCAGGCGTTTCTCTAACACAAAATACAAACTCCATGGACTTACAAGTTCCCTCTTTATTTCACACCGGTGACATCCATGGACAAAAGAGCATGATATCAACTGAGTACAAAGTACAAGTGCAATGTTGAAAACGTTCCCCATGACAGCACGGTTCTGCTAATTTCAACGTACAAGTGCAAGCATATACAACATAGATGACACAATGGTTCAAGTTTATTAGGGGCAAAGAATATAAAGTGTGCCATCAAGTTTGTGAGGGCTTTAATCACTAAGTTTTCACATAACAAAATACTTTTTAATTAGAAGATAGCTGAAAACAAGAATATACTTGAAATGGTGTAACACACCATGCATAGGAATTTATAGTGGACACTTTGGAATAACTTGGTTTCTTGGGAGTTGGAAGCATGAGTAGAGCTTACTCATACAATTGGAGTCTAGCAAAAGACTGGGAGGAACCAACTAAGAGAGCAATAATGGCCATAATCATGTAGAGCGACAAAACATTACTAATCAAAGCATAGAGTGGTACTACAAGTCAAGGACTAAGTGATCATAGAGGCTATTGTGACTTGTTCATAGTCATAACATGGTGTGATCATGTGCCAATTCAACCAAACAAAGCATCAAAGGAGAATGCCGCAATACTATGCTTTTGTATGCTAAAACAGCGCATGATTCCTTCAAGGCACATTAAGCAATCCTAATTGTTTGGAACAAGTCATGCTACAGTAATAATCACTAAGCATAAGGTCAAAACAAGATCTAGCACGACATGATAAAGTCTAAGCCACAGTCAAAACAAGCTCCCTTTTGTACCAATATAAGCATGAAACTTTCTACTCTTTTCCAACACCAAACAACTTATTTGAACAACTCACAAAGATAATAATCAATAAAGATCAGTGAGATTGTCTCACAAATCCAAAAATAAGAACTAAAAAGTTCTAAACTGAAATCACAGGAAAACTAAGGCTGAACACAGTGCTAACAAAAGTGAACACTCACAAAACAATAAGAGTGAAAACTAGAGTCTTCTAGGCAATGGAAATAGAGTGTGTCTCTCTCCAAAATAAGTGTGGTGTAACCAACCAACGTACTCAAGCAAACTAAGCAAATGAAAACCAAAAACGAAAACTAAGACGCTCCAAGAACAACACAACAATGCATGAAACAATAAAAATGAAGTGTCTAGAAAGACCTGAGATTTTTATTGATGAAGAAGGGGATGCCTTGGGCATCCCCAAGCTTTGACGCTTGTACCTCTTGAATATTTCTTGGGGTGACATGGGGTGTCATCACCAAGCTTGAGGTTTTTTCCATTCTTCATCTCATTACATCATTCTTTCTCTACACCTGCAAATTTTCCTTCATACAAAACTTCACACAATCTTCATTAGCAACATTAGTGTATTCAAAAGATAATAGACCCTTGGGTTTAGCTTTACAACAGCAAAACTTTTCACTAAAAACACAAGCTACTGTAGCGACTCCTTCAAAAATCTCAATTTCCCAAAAAGAATCCAAAAAGGAATCAATAAGAAGCAAATGCAAATAATGGCAGAAATCTGTCAAAACAGACCATCAGGTACAAACCGATTTTTTAGAAGACCTTATGTTGCTCAAATAAAAAAGTATTGAACTAATGAAAGTTAGCTAACACGATGGGGGATTTATTCATAAATTTTCAGCTCAATTAGACTTGCAGGGACTCCTAAAGAATTTTTATGGTGGGGGACAGAAAATATGTTTCGGGACAGCAACTCACCAAATCTTACTTCCCTCTCATTAGAGGTAATTCTTGGCACAAAAAACAAACAAAAAGGATAAGGAGAGGTCATTACTAAAGTAATAACTTCCAAGACTCAAGAAAACTGTTGGTTTATCTCCCAACAAGTACTTTTCTTTAATGCCTTTAAGTTAGGCTTGATAATTTGAGAAGATGCTCACATAAGAAACATGAATTGAAGTAAAAGAGAGCATCAAGAAGCAAATTCAAAACACATTTAACTCTAACCCACTTCCTATGCATAGGAATCTTGTAAATAAACAAGTCGTGAAAGCACAAAGCTCCAAGCATAGGAAAGAAAAACAAGTGCAACTTCAAGAATTTCAACATAAAGAGGGGAAACTTAATATTATTAAGACGCATAAAACCATGTTTCCCTATCTCATAATAACTTTCAGTAGCAACATGAACAAAATTAACAATATAACTATCACATAAAACATTCTTATCATGAGCCACATGCATAAAATGATTATTACTCTCCACATAAGAATGGCCATTCTTATTAATTATAGTGGGAGCAAATTCAACAAAATAGCTATCTTCCCAAGTGTGTTCATTTGGAAACATATTATCATTGGAAGGAACATGGATAGCACTAATAGCACAACAATTATTAATATTATCATTTTTAGAATTGGTGCCAAAGATATTTTCAATATCAAAAGTAGTGTGCTTTTCCCAACATGATCACTAATATAGGTAACAGGCATAGGAACATCATCTAGTTCAGACTTATCAGCAAAAACTATGATAGGAGCAACATGCTTGGGAGAAGATATTGTTTCCTCTATCCTTCTACTCCTCCTCTTCTTATTCTTCTCCTCTTTAGGAGGGAGAGGCTTGAAAGGAAGCTTCTCCACATACCCTGGTTTATTGTTAGAGACAATAGAAGAAACTTTGGAGGATTCCTCATTTTCATTAATAAGAACAAAACTCATATCAGTCCTATCATATTTTGGTAAAATATCATCTTTTATAAGATTTTGTATGTAAGTATTCGTGTGGCAATTATCAACACAATAAAGATGACACCCATGCAAGACGCAATTCATACCAAAAGCACTCATGTCTACCAAAGAAGTTTTTCTTGATAACTCTTCACACCCCAAAAACAATGTAAGCTCATCATGTTGATTATTAGTGATCGCGTTATCACAATACAAGCTTGCAGTACTCACTGGATTAGAAAGGTCATTAGTATGGCCTGAGCATTGAAAATTAAAATGACCAACTTCATAGCAGAGTTCACAAATAAAAGGATATAGGGCACACATTTTTTTACGAAGATCATTTAGAGCCTTATACCACATAAATTATCAGCTCAATCTAATTTTTTCGAAGACCTTCTGTTGCTCAAATCAAAAGTGTTGAACTAACGAACGTTAGCTAACATACTGGTGGATTTATACGTAAATTATCAGCTCAATCCGACTTACAGAGACTCCTCACGAATTTTTATGGTGGAGCATAAAAATCTGTTTCGGGACAGCAACTCCCCAAATCTTACTTCCCTCTCATTAGAGGTCATTCTTGGCACAAAAAGCAAACAAAAAGGATAAGAAGAGGTCATTACTGAAGTAATAACTTCCAACACTCAAGAAAACTCTTGGGTTATCTCTCAGCAAGTACTTTTCTTTAACGCCTTTAAGTTAGGCACACGAAGCAAGAATCAAGTATTTTCAAATGAAGAATTAAGATCAATGCTTGCAATCTCTTTAACTAGGAAAGGTATCTTATCCAAATGAGTTTTGGAGGATCCCCTCTCATATCTCTTTGATTCACTACTTTCATCAAAAGGATTTTCAGGAACGATCCAATTAAAATTCTTTTTAGAGGATTAATGCATTCCTACAAGTTTAAAAGGTATGGGTATCTTAAATTCCTCTCTAGGTTTGGTTTCATCTAAACTACCCATAACATCAACACTTGAGCCTAGCATATTAAAACACTCAAAGATCTTTTTGGCTTCCTTAGCAACATCATTGAACTCTTTTAGCAAAGTTTCAAAGATAAATTCTCTCTTTTCAGAATCCTTTTCTTCTTTTAGTTTAAGGAACAAAATTTGCATCATGAAGTTAAGGTTAACAAACATAGCCTCCAACATATGAACTAAAGAAGCTGCAGCAATTTCATAATTAGGAGCAAGTTCTGTTATAGATCTATCCTCAATATCCTCATGCTTGCTAACATGATTAAAGAATTCTTCAATATTTTCTTTCCCAATTATAGAGCCACTACCTATCGAAAGGTCCTTCAGGGTGAACTTGGGGAACAACATGGTGAGCTAGAGCAAGGTGACAACTAGAGTGGGAACTATTTTTTGTGTTTTTATAAGAGAAAGCAAACCAAACTAAACTAAAAATTTTGGAGTTTTTGATAAAAAGAGACAAACAAAACCAAGCAAAATAAACTAAGCAAAATAAAAACAAAGTAAAGAGAAAGGTTGCGGAGGACTCCCCTTGTGAAGACGTCCTTAGCCTCCCCGGCAACGGGGCCAGAAAAACTTGTTGATGGCGCTTTGTTGATGTGGGAGCGCTTCGTCGGGAGACCCCAAGAGCAAGGTGTGATGCAGCACAGCAACAAGTCTTCCCTCAGTAAGAAACTGAGGTTATCGAACCAGTAGAAGGAAGGAAACGTCTCAAAGGTGTTGCAAGCAACTTGGAGACCTACACAACACAAACTCAAGACTTGCCCCAACGAACAGTGAGGTTGTCAATCTCACCGGTTGCTGTAACAAAGGATTAATTGTATGGTGTGGAAGGTGATAGTGGTTTGTAGAAAGTAAACAGTAACAATGGAAGATGTATCAATGGTAAAGATTGGACCGGGGTCCATAGTTCTCTAGAGGTGCTCTTCTTAGATAAACAAACATAGCATGCAGGGTAAGCAAATTACAGCAGGGCAATTGACAGGACTGAGCAAGGCATAACAATGCAATACTAGACATCAAGATCCTATGAGATTCGATTGGGCAATATAACAAGATACATAGACCGCCATCCAACTGCATCTATGACTAGAAGTCCACCTTTGGGTTATCATCTGAACCCCCTCCATTATTAAGTTGCAAGCAACAGACAACTGCTTTAAGCAAAGTGTGTAAGGTAAACAATCCACTTGTTCCATGAACAAGAGACTATTGTTTTCTCCCTAGTGGAAACAACATATCTACAACCTTAGAGATTTCTGTCACTTCCCTTAGATTAAATAGAGGCATGAACCCACTATCGAGCATAAATACCGCCTCTTGGAGTCACTAGCAACTACTTGGCCAAGATAGCTACTAACAACGTAGAGCATGCAAGATCACAAACAACACTGACATGATATAATCAATAAGACAAACCATTAATCAATCTGACATAGTAATCTCAATATCCATCGGATCCCCGCAAACACAACATGCATTATTACAAATAGATGAGATCTTGATCATGAACGGAGCTCACAAGATCTAGACATGAAAGCACAAAGGAGGATATACAACTATCTAGCTAGTACATGGACCCGTAGTCCAAGGTGGAACTACTCACGCCTTATACCAGAGGATGGCATGATGAAGAAGAAGGCCTCTGGGATAATCTCCCCTTTGGCAGGGTGCCAGAAAGAGCTTCCGATCTAGGTACGATTGTGGCGGCGGCTACAAACAGTTTCGTGGAATATTGATCGCGTGCTTAGGATTTAGGCATCGGGGGCTTCTTATAGGCGAAGAGGCGAGGAAGGGGGTGACCAGGGGGGCACACCCTGCCCAGGCACGGCCTAGAGTGGGCCCGCGCCTGGGGGTGCGGCCATCATGTGGCTCCCCTCAGTCTCTCCTCTGGACTCTGTGTTCTCCTCGATGAAATATTGACTTTGGCTTTTGTCCCGTCCAATTCCGTGAATATTTCCTTACTAGCTTTTCTGGAACCAAAAACAGAAGAAAACAGGCAACTAGCACTGTCGCATCTTGTTAATAGGTTAGTACCAGAAAACATATAAAGACACCTCAAAGTGTGGACAAAGCAAAGCAAAGTAGATACTAAAAAAGCATGGAACATCAAAAATTATAGATACGTTTACGACATATCAGGGGGTGAGACCACCCCGGTGTTCGTCTCTGCCCCGTTTTTGTACAGTACCTTCCTTATGTCGTAAAACTTCGTAATATATAACCCCTCAGATCGCTCGAGGTTCGTATATCGTGTTCTCGTCGTGTTTTCGTTTCGATCTGTTTTTGTCAGGAAATTTTCTCAAGTTTAGAGGCACCATGGTCTCCGCCAACCACAAGGGCAAGAAGCCCGTGGAAGATGATCCTCAAAACCCCAAGGAGGAGGAGATCTTGGTTGGGTATGAAGAGGACGTGGAGGACGAGCATCCAGACACCCGCGCTAACGTGGAAATCATTGGAGTGGTGGCAAACCCTATCAAGCTTAGGAGGACAACACATATGTCTATAGGAGGGAAACCTCCGTGTCATTTCCTCGCTTCACAGTCACTTCCTCCACGTACCAAGAACCCCTTCCATACTCTTATACATGAGCAACAATTCCAAAAGGTTCCCGAAGGGAAGTTGCCCTCTAGTTGGGATATGCCTCGTTCTAACCATGCAGGGAAGGAACACTCTAAGGAGAAAGAGTGGGGAAAGAATAACAAGGACTGGGATTCTCGGTCCGACATGATCATGAACTGCATTGAGCATAATTCGGAGTTGATTCATAATCTAACCTTTCAGATTGAGGACTTGAGGAAGCTGGTTGAAAATCTCATCAAGGGAACACCACCACCACCGAAGGAGTAATTTGTCATAAGGTTTTGGCATCCCCTTGGCTTGTTCCAAGCTTGGGGGAGTGCTGCGGTATCACATCATTATCTTTTATCTTTTTACCTTTTTAGTAGAGTCATATCTTGAGTAGAGAAGTTATCATATAGGTTGGTTTGCATTGTGCAAGTATCTCTCCTTTAGTTGGTTGTCTATGTATCCCTTGGTGTGAGTGCCTTTATGGCATATTAATGAGAAGTTTCATCTTTTACTTTTTGCACTTCTTATTTTAGTTTGCAATCTCTATTATATGATTGATCTTGTTGATTAGTATTGGTATCACTTTGGAAGCATCAAGTAAATCTAAATTGGTTCTGGCAAACTGAGATATGGTCAGTAGCAACACTTTTTGAGGTTTGAAAGGAAAAGAGAAAAGCACTTACAGGTATTTTACATTGCTTTATTTCTTTCTTGATTGGCTCATAAGCTTAGTATTCTTTATTTAAGATATTTTGTGTCCTCAAGGAAGATTGCACGTTTGGCTTTATCACTTGTATGTTTGCTTGTTTCCTTCAACTCTTTTGCTTGCTACCCAACCTTGCTAGCCAAAAACCTGTACTAAGAAAGGAATACTTCTCATGCATCCAATCCTTTAAACCAAAACCTATGCCATTTCTATCCACCATATCTACCTATTAGCATTATTGCTATTCCAAGCAAATTCTCAAGCTTCATCTACATTTCAAATTAAAAATTATTTTGTTATGTGAAAGCTAGTTAGTAAAGCTCTCACGAACTTGATGACACACCTTATTTTCTTGCCCCTAATAAACTTGAACCATTGTGTCATCGAAGTTGTATATGCTTGCACCTATACGTTGGGATTAGTAGAACCGTGCTGTCGTGGGGAATGCTTTCAACACTTTTTGTTTATGGATATTGTCGGTGTGAAATAAAAGGGAAGATTGTAAGTTCATGGAGTTATGTATGTTTGTTCTAGAAACTCCTGGGCCGCTAGCCTAAGCCATGCCTAATCATAGTGGAAATTTGCATCATCACCATAGTGAGCAATCTATGAAGCTTTCTTCTTATAAAAAAGGAGAGACATATTGAAAAGAGGAAAGAGAGAAAAAATCACCATTTTCCCATGATAAATAAGACATTGTTGAGATGCTCATTGTCTGCTTTCCTTGTCATTTTGATATGGGATAGCTCGTGTATCATGTGCAAGGGGTACCCCGTTGGCGGTTCTCTATGATACACATGTACTTACTATGAAACTTACCGGTAACTAAAGTTTAGTAGCATAAGGAGCGGCCCTCGTACTCAAGGGACATGAGATTTCCAACTTATATTTCGTCAAGCATAAACTCCATCCTTGTTCACTTTAACCTTAATCACCTCAAGATTCTTATGATAGGGGCAATGAGAGCTCAAAGCTATTAAGTACCATAATCTTTTGAAATCTCTTTATGAACTTGAAATCCCTGCTTCCCTCTGTAAAGGGCCTTTCTTTTACTTCTTAGTTGAGTCAGTAAACCTATTCCTCTCTATCTCCAGCAAGCATTTGAGTTGTTGTGTTTCAAACATTCATATGGTGATTTATTCAATCATGTTCTTTATCTTCCTTGTTTTGCACAAAACTCTTATCTGAATGAGTATTACTTTGAAAGCCATTATTTTGAAAAGCCTTTTATGTTTGAGCAAAGAGTACTCCTATTATAAACTTCTTTACAAAAATCTTTGCTTGAAAACTGATTTACCAACTGTTCTCTAACTAAGAACAAAGTTTGCCATTCCCAATTATGATTTATCTTTTTTTATGCATCTTTATTGTGGCTCCCATACATGTTGCAAGTTAAGTTATAAAATGGTGAGTTGCTTTCTACTTTGAGTTGTGTATTGGTAAGTGTGACGCTTCTTGTCCATATTCTTTTTATCAACACTTCACACCATAAACCTGTGGACATGTTTACTAAGCTCAATTTTTGCTTGGGGACAAGCTAGATCTAAGCTTGGGGGGAGTTGATACATCCATTTTGCATCACTATTCTATATCATAAATTGCTTCTATTTATTGATATGTTTCATATTAAGAGGTGATACTTATGTTATTTCATCTATTTTTGCATGTTGGATGATTCTTGGAGGATGAACTGTCGGAGTTAGGATTCTGATGGAAAAAGCGGTGTTTTGATGCAATTTCGCGAAGATCAGAAAAATACCATATAAAATACAGAAAATTATATTTTACCAGAAGACGAAGGATGCCAGAAGGGGAGGCGGAATTGGGCCACAGGGGGCCCACACACACCCAGGCACAGGCCACCCTGGGTCGCGCCTACAGGGGGTGTGGCCACCCTAGCCCACCTCTAGCTCTGCCCTCTCGCCTATGTCTTCTCCTCGAAACCCTAAAGTCGGGGCAACGACCACAGAAATATTCCGCCGCCTCTGCGGGGCGGAAACTACAACAAAGAGAGAAAGAGCTCTCCGGCAGACATATTTCTGCCAGGAAAATTCCTTCCCGGAGAGGGGAGATCGTCGCCATCAACACTGTCATCAAGCTAGAATTCATCGGGATCATCATCCACACCACCATCTCCACCAGCACCATCATCACCACTCCATCCCGCTGTAACAATTGTGTTGAATCTTGCATAGTTCTTAGGGGAAACTTTCCCGATGGTAATTACTACTCTAGTTGATGCTTATGAGTGGAACCATTGAATTATTGTTTAGGTTCAGATTGTTATCCATCATTATATCATCGCTGATATTGATCCATATGATGTCTCATGTGTAGTTCGTTTAGTTCTTGAGTACATGGGAGAAGTCATGTTGTTAGTAGTGGAATTGTGTTGAGGTATTATTCAATGGTTTAATATTTAAGTTGTGGTGCTATTCTTCTAGTGGTGTCATGTGAACATCGACTACATGATACTTCACCATTTATGGGCCTAGGGGAATGCATTGTGTATTTGGCTACTAATTGTGGGGTTGCCAGAGTAACAGAAACCTGAACCCCCGTTAGGAAACCTTTGCACAAGGGAGTGTAGGATCTCAGAGTTTAAGGCTGTGGTTAGGTTTTTATCTTAATTGCTTTCTTGTAGTTGCAGATTCTTGCAAGGGGTTTAATCACAAGTATGTATTAGTCCAAGTAAGTTCGGTACATTAGCACAGGTTCACCCACACAACACTTATAAAACCAAAGAATATTAATCAACATGAAACAAAAGCACTTGACAGTATTCCCATGTGTCCTCGAGAACGTTTGGTCCTCATTAGTATTTCCACTAGCTTGTCCTTTGCTAAGAAAGGATTGGGCCACTTGCTACAATTATTTGCTATCTTTATTCACTTGTACTTTATTTCCTTGCTTTATCAAAAAACCCTAAAAATCTGTTTGGTAAGTATTTACAGAGAACTCTTGAGCCAGTACCACTAGTCAGCACCTTCTGCTCCTCGTTGGGATCGACACTCCTATTTATCGAAAGTACTACGATACAACCCCTATACTTGTGGGTCATCAAGTAAATTCCTGCCTCGAAGGCAGCAAAGGAAGCCATTTGGATGGGAATTTTCTCATGGATCTTGGTGTGGTTCAGGGTTCGTCCAGTTAGACGTGTATTGTGACAATAATGGTGCTATTGCACAAGCTAAGGAACCTATACAACACCAGAAGAACAAACATATACTATATTGGAGATATGCCCAAGAGGCAATAATAAAAGTAGTTATTATTATATCTTTGTGTTTGTGATAAATGTTTACATTCATGCTATAATTGTATTAACCGGAAAAATTAATACTTGTGTGGTTTGTAAACTTGTTAGAGTCCCTAGTAAAGCCTCTTTATAATACTAGCATGTTGGTTAATAGATGATCATGGTTTCCTGATCATGAACATCAAGATGTTATTAACAACACGATCATATCATTAGGAGAATGGTGTGATGGACATCCTCCTATAGTTAAGCGTAGCATAAAGATCAAGTCATTTCAATAGTTTGTTTTCTATAAGCTTTCAGATACATAGTAACCTAAATCTTTCGACCATGAGATCATGTTAATCACCATCACCGGATGGATGCTTTGATGATATCAAACACCACTTCGTAACTGGGTGGTTATAAATGTGGCATTGAGTGTTCGGAAAGTATGTGTTGAGGCACATGGATCAAGAGTGGGATTTGTCCATCCATATGATAGATAGACATACTCTGGTACCTCTCGGTGGAAGGTCATCCAATTAGCTTACAACATGTGACTGGCTCACAAGGGATCACATATCATAGGAACGAGTAAAGAGTACTTATCGGTAATAAGGTTGAACTAGGTATGCAGAGATACCGACGCTCAAACCTCGGATAAGTAAAGTACCACGAGATAAAGGGAAATTGGTATCGTATGTAAATGGTTCATTCGATCACAAAGTAATCGTAGAAATATGTGATAACCATATGAATTTCCAGATTCCTCTATTGGTTATTTATCGGAGAAGAGTCTCGATCATGTCTACATAATTCACGAACCGTAGGGAGACACACTTAAGGATTCGATGTTGATTAGTAGATATGGAAAGTGAGTAAAGAGATAGAATGTTGTTCGGGGTCTTGGATGGGATCCAAGATATCACGAGGAGATCTGGAATGGTCCAGAGAATAAGATTCATATAAGGAAAGTCCAATTCCGAAATTCGGGAATGGTTTCGGTGTTTTCACCGGAATGTTCTAGAAGGTCCACCGATCTGGAGTGGGAAGGGTACATGGATATGTCATGACAAAATGGAATGGTTGCATCGTGTCCTAGGTCACTTGGCCGGGCAATTGGAAGAGAGAAATCAAACTCTAGTTTAAAAGTCAAACGCCAGCTTGAAAAAGTCAAACGCCAACATTGATTGCCTAGTGGAGGGAGGGAAGGAATCCTACCTAAGGGAGGATTCCTCCCTCTCCTTGCCGCCGGCCACACAAGGTGGAGTTGGGGAGGATTTCCCTCCCCTTGCCGCCTCCCCACCTATAAAAGGAGTGGTAGGGAGCCCCCTACCCCTCACCACAAACCCTAGCCAAGGCGCCACCACCCCAAGTCGTCGCCGCCGCCAAGGGCTCCTCCAAGTCGCCGACTAGCGCAAACCCTAGCCCCTAGCCGCCAGCCACCAACCCCCCTTGGCCCTATAAACACTAGATCGCCAAGTCCTCTCTTCTACTCCACCATACCTGCTCCGGCTTAGGCGAAGCCCTGCAGAATTTCCCCTCTAAACTCCGACACCACACCGTCGTGCTGCCGGAATCGCGAGGAGAGATCTACAACCTCCGCTGCCTGCTGGAACAAGGGAGAGGAAGGTCTTCATCGAGTACCGAATGTGTGACTGACTGCAGGAGCGCTGACGGAAGGATCGTCTACACGATCTTGAGATCGACAAGTGAACGACTACATCACCCACGAGAATCCGATCTCGTTAACCTCTTTGGAATCTTCGAGGGTGAGTACTCTATTGACTCGTTGTTACAATATAATAGATAGATCTTGGCCTGTATGTGTTCATGCAGTAGAATTTTATTGTTTTCCATGATATGAACCCCTACATACTCATGTGGTACCACATAATTCGCCAGTTTGTGGATTAAGGCGATATCAACTGCAAGGTACACACGGATGCAAATATTGCATATACGTTGAAAAAGCCGCTACCACAGCCGAAGCATGAGGCGCACCTGAGAGCTATGGGCATTACATGCCCCGACATGTGATGTCCGAAGATTGACTCTAGTGAAAGTGGGAGACAGTTGGTAATATGCCCTAGAGGCAATCATGTATGATGTACTTTCCAATATATTTATAAAGATTATTAAGTTGTCCTTGTATGAACATCTGATGTATATCATTGAACATGTGATTCGGTTATGGAACTATACATTCATGTTATTCATACTAAATATCCTTGGTCATTGAGGTTGTGCTGGACACACAACTTATACTAATATAAAAGTCGGCTGATGACGCAGTTCCACATGTCATGGGCATGGTAATGCCATTCCGACTTACCTAGATTCGGCTAAAGAGTTTAGCGAGTCGAATTGAACCATATTGAGATTCAACGCACAAGTCATTATTTATATGTCTTAATCAATGTAATCCTTAGTGTAGCACCCTGGGTAAAACCACTACTAGAAAATCACTGTTTGTATTTGTGCATCTTCCTGCCTGCATCGTCATGTCATCATGCATTGTGCCTAAAACTATTTTCTAAAATACTATATTTCTTTTCTAAATATTCCCATCTTTTATTTCAAATCAAACCTCGGTTATCCGAATATTTTGTCTTGACTAAATGATTTGCAAAAGTTATTTGAAATAAATATATATATATAACCTAAATATTTTTGTGGGGGAGGCAGCCTCGGCCAGGCCCAACCGGCAGCCACCTACCACCCCACCTTGCAAACCCTAACCCTAACCAAATCCAACCTAAACCCCACCCTCCCCCACTGCCGCCGCCATCCCTGGACCTGGCCCCACTCCTCCCGTGTGCGATCGACGCCAACCTCCCTCATCTCTCGCAGCCCGCTCCTCCCGCATGATGCAACCCCCGCTCCTCCCGACTCCTGGCCCCACCACTCAGTCGCATCACGCCCCGCACAGCACCCCTCGCCTCTCCCTCACGACCCCCTCGCTCGTCTTTTTCCCTCCCGCAAGGCCGCCGCCCGCCTCTCGCGCCTAGCGCCGCATCCCCTGACCCCGCTCTCCCTCTCCCCTGCTCGATCTCCGCGGAGGAGCTCTGGCCGCCGGAGCCTGGCCCTTGTGCAACCCCTCTCTCCGGCCGATGAGCCGCTAGCCTCTGCCTGCCCCGTGTTCCCCGACCCCCGCCGCCTCGCCCGCGAGCGCCCCGCCGCCAGCATCCCCTCCACTTCTTCGGCCGTCGCTGCGCCTCCTTCCTATTGACGAGCTTCTCCGGCCGCCGTCTGCGTCCGTCGTGCCCTCTGCAAGCACTCGTCCACCACCTCTCCTCGCCCGAAGCCGAGAGCCTCCTTGGCAAGCCAAGCGCCGCCGCTCCCTTTCCTCTCCGCCCCTTGCCCTCTGCAGCAACAACCCTGGCCCGCGCGCGCCCTGTTGACCCGCAAGCGGCGCCACCGGATCGATCTTCCCTGGCTCGTTGTAGGCACCGACCTCTTTCCACGTCCGTCTTGGCCTTCCTGTTCTTGTCGCTGCCTACCGGTGCCTTTTTCCGTTTTCATACGCAACTCAACGAGTGTAATGGCAAGTGCAGCTTCCCGTTGCACGCTTGGATGTGGTCACCAAGATGGTTTGTCTCTGATTCTGCAAGTGAGGATGTTTCTCTATAAGTCGGCCACTTCTTGTTCAAGAACATCATGGCGCTTCGACCAGTTTCTGTCTTTTGCAATGTTTGGCCTCCCGGTGTTGTGTTGCGAGTGATGTGTGTGGTGTAGTGAGACGATGTGATGATGCGTCTGTTCTAGCATCGCGAAGCCGCACCTTCCACATCCGAGGATCATCTACTCGTGTCTCCGTCAAGACCGATCCCGGCGCGCCCGAACCGAACCCCTTCGAACCCCAAGATCGTCGAGACCCCTAATGTGTGACCCTTTTTCCCGAAACCCCTATTATTTTTGTAATATATATATAATATACTTGTTTCATATTAAATTGTCATGGATGCATACATATTTGTGTGGGTGGGGGCATTATGTTGATTCATCTCATAATTAAATATGGGATCCATATGCGAGCAAATCTAGTCTTATATTGGCCCCATTTAAATTTGTGTAGCGAACGGTGCTATCTTTTGCCTTGTTATTGCAACATTTAAATTGTGGGGTATCTAAATAACTTGAACCATCTAAATAATTATCAGGACCCTGGTTCCACTTAATGGGGCCTAATTGCATCACATCCTTGCCATGCCATACATCATACATGCATCATGCCCGATCTTTTGCCGTATTATTAAATAGTGCATCCGATGTTTCTTCTAGTGCTTTGCTTCTTCACGGATTAGGCCGATGAGTGGATGCGAGTGTCGACCCGATCTTCGGATGAACCTTCAGCAATGTTTTTCAGGCGAGCGTTCTCCCCCTTTCTACCTATTTTACTTTTATAGTCTTTATTTCCTCATGTTGATCTATTGCTATCTGTGTGCGATGCTCTAGTTTCCGTACCTGGGATATCCCTTGCAGCCATTAAATTGCCTTGAACACATCCTATTACCCGTTGTTTGGTAGATAGTCAGCCTTGCGAGTCGTAGTTGCTTGCGCAGGTGTTGCGTCGCGCCGTCGATGTTCCACAGTTGTTGGAGTAATGCCTTATGTTTAATGTTGGAGATGATTATAACATTAATTACTGTTTAATAACTAAAATTGAAATAGGTAAATAATGCAGAGGCACAGGTGGGCAATAGATGTTATTTGGTTTTTAACCGTCCACATGTGTCCCGTAGGACCCCGAGTACTTGATACCTGTTCTTTGAATATTCGCACTATCTGTATGTGGGACCATGAATCCCCCTAGCCAGAGCTTGAGTCATATTTATTTCTTGGGGCCACAAAGTAGTTTGGGGCTTTATTACTATCATGTACTTATGCCATGTTTTACTGTTTTATTTACGATTGCGCGTGGAGCGCCTGTACTGTTTAGGTAAGTGGAATGTTTCCGCGGTATCGACAAGCCCAGTCACACTTTCGGGTTCCCAGTCGTTTACAGCCATTGACACAAACCTCTGGGTCCGTTTCGGAGCCGGCCAACTTCGTCGCGGGTAACTTGGTGGGGTGGCCCCCTGAAATTTATATGAATCTTGCAATTGCTCTGTCATGATGCCTCGTTGGGTTTTTATTGGTTTTTCTCGAGGTTGATCGTGCGTGTGTTGCTATTTGTGCCCCCCTGCAGGGTAAAACTTTCTGAAAGCCGTGTCCGCGGTTATGGACGACTTGGAGCACAGTATCTCGATCATAGACAACTATAACTAAAGTAGTGCTATAAATTTGACTTAATAATGACTAGTAATTAGCTTCACTATAATGGAATGGCTAAATAAAAGTGCCAACAACTGCTGGTTTGGATTGTCACCTCTTACCATTGTATCTAACTAGTAAGTATTGCAACTATAACGGAATGGATAAATAAAAGTACTAACAACTGCTGGGTTTTGGGATGCCTCATGCTATATGTAACTGACTAGTAAGTACTACAACGGAATGGTTAACTAAAACTGCCCACTGCTTATTATATCAGGATGACTCATGCTATCTAGATCTGACTAGTAATTACCGCAACTATAACGGAATGAATAAAACTACCAACTGTGTGAGTTCCTCGGTTGACCTCCTCGTTTGGTCTCGAGGGGGAAATACCAGGATGGGTATGCTTGGTGTTAGTTTCAGGTTGGATCCGAATAGGTCCTTCTTATCCCTATTTGATAGCCGCCAGTTGTATTGAGTCTCTATAGGTTGTTCAGTGCATGTTGCGCTGCCGCTTCAGTCCACCATACCTATGTAGGCGAGGACCGCTGAATTCTAGTCTCGCTGTCTTGGCCTCGATCGACCGCTCTCTTTTTCCTTTGCCCTTTGTCGGCACCCCTTTTGTTTAAGCAGGTTTTGAGAATGACGTCGTTAGCAGGGTTACCCTTCCGGCTTGGCCTGGGCAGGGTTATGGACGCCATTGGTTATTCTTCAGGGCTCTTAGCCCAATTTGCATCTTGTCCGTAGTCGGACGCTGTATCGTTTTAAAGGTTATTTGGAACTTTGTCTTGTATATATGTATTCTTGACTCTTTGAGTCATTGTTGTATACATCTGTTCTGTGGGTTCCATCGTGGACTATTGTGTAATGGTATCACTTCGTTTTCCACCCGCACGAAAGTGCCTGGTGGGAACCTTTGAATCGTTTCTATGCGGGTTTGGCGTGAATCGCTGAGACTTGCATAGGGCCGATTCTGAGGGTGTTACACTTAGGCCCGAGGTTGTTGCATAATTTGAGTTGTGGATCACCGACTTAGATTCTGTCAAATATTGTTCTGTCACATGGCAGTTATAAAGACAGAGTTCAGATCGACTGAGAATCAAGCTGTGTGATGTGGATAACCAAGATGGGATTTTGCCCCTCTGACTGACAAGATATTCAAAAATCATGGGCCATGCACGACTCAGTTAAGTGTTAGCCGATGCGATCAACTAAAACTTAGTCGGATAAATCACATTATCACGGATCGAGAAAAGAGTTGAGCTATTTAAGGGACGACGATAAATCGCCTATAGCTTGATAAGGAATATCGTGAGGCAAAAGGGACTCATACGTAAGTCGCATTGGAAGGTATGTCATTATGACTCTTTGGTACTTAAAAATCGACACGTTCTGCTAGGAGCCGCTACCGATTGATCGATTATGATTCGAACTTCAATCGTGTCCAAGTTGTCATGAGTCTGTTGACGAGGTTTAATCTCGTCAATGCCCATTGTTATGGACTTGGGTTTTGGAGAAGATGGGGATGATGGAGATCGTGGCACGGTTAACAGACAAGCAACCAGGGGACACAGGATTTACCTGTGTTCGGGCCCGGAGAAAACCCTACTCCGCTTGTCCGCTCTTTGATTACTGGCGAACGAAGGTTCTGGTGCGCAGATTCGATCTGGCGTGGATGCGTGTGCGAAAGTATGAGTCGAGGAGGGTTGAGTTGCCCTAGGACGTGCCCTCCTGGCCTTTATATAGACTTAGGCAGGTCCCGGGCATAGTCCTAGTCGGTTACAAGTTCTAGGGCGTTCGCCCTTTGGAGTTTCCTATATCCTCTAGTCTTGTTCTCCAAGGATCCGAAGACGTCATGGGCCTTGGCCACCCGAGAATCTTCATGGGCCAGCGTATGTTTGCCGTGGGCCTTCCTTGGGCTGGACTAGGTATGCTGAAGTTACGTACCCGTAGGGTATAACCATGTCAGTAGCCCCCGAGTGATCAGTCGAATCGTAGATTCGGCTGAGGACTCTTCAATCCTTCGGGTGCAACTCTGTCTTTCAAGAGAAAATGTAGGGATTGTTGATACGTGTGCCTGACTCACCCGACGGATCAGGGTCAGTTAACTGTCTTAGGACGAAACAACACGATCTTCTTCAGATTCGGGTCCCTTAACCCGCGCCTGGAACATATGTTGGCGTAATTCAACTCAGGCTGCGGAGGACTTATAGGAGAGGAATTCCAGTGATTTTAATTGGTGTACCCAACGCGTCCGTCAGGATTTTTCATCGTGCCTGCTGGTACGAATTCATGCTAGCAGAGCGCAGTCAGGTGCGTTGCCAGGCCATCAGATGATATCTGTAGGTATTATCTTTGCGTCGCAGACGCAGCATCCGAACGTTTATCACCGCGGAAGTGCTTTGGGTGGCTAAGGAGATTGTTGCTCACTTAGCGTTTTGCAGGCGAGTTGCCAAAAGTTTTTGCGTCTTGATCCGAAGATCGCGATCGAAGACTTCATAGGGTGCGCGACCAGCGCTCCCTATGGGAGTAGCCCCCAAGTGTCTGTTCGAGTCGTAGACTCGAACGGAGACTTTTAGTTCAAGCATTGTTTCAGTCCTTAGGTCCGCAGGACTCGAAAATTTTCGGGTGCTTAAATCCATATTCCCTACGGGAGTAGCCCCCGAGTCCGTAGTGGAGTCGTAGACTCGACGTAGGACTCAGAGAAGTAATTTTGTCCTCATTTGTGCCGGTGCGCGGCGGTATCCCGATAGGAGTAGCCCCAAGTATTTAGTCGAATCGTAGATTCGGTGAGTACTTTTAGCTGAGCGAAGTGGTGCTAGTATAGCTTTTGATGACGTCAGTGCTTACGATTGATGACCTCAAGCGTCTGCTGCGCCAGAGATGACTTGACGGGACGAAGCGTGGGTCCCACTTGCTGACTTTGAATTGACCGGTCACGCGGGGCGTGGAGATGATTACGGCACTTCCTCGATTTCCGCGCGTAGTGGACGGCGTGGTAACGACGGTTCGTTGTGGTGTTGACACGTGTACGGTCAGATCTACCGTTGGCGTTAGGTCTTCTCGATGGACGGATGGTGTGCCTCGTCTTCGCTGTTATAATCCTGGGTGAAATCGTGTTATGTTTTTCACCGCACCAGTTCATCTGTTCGCTGCCTTCTTGTTCTTGGGCGATTCTTGCTGCGCGCTGAGCTTTTCTTCCACACTTCCTTTGTTCTTTGTCGTTGCCAATGCCACCACCGCTGCAGCGTCATGGGGAAGACCAAGAAATCCTCCTCCGCGGTTGGGACCAGCGCCGCCGGAGGCAAGAAGGGCACCTCCGCTGCTCGCGTCACCGATGGTGGCTGGCGGCGATCGGAGACGCGGGAGAGCGATCTTCGCAAACTGCGCGAGCGGAGCCTGATCCCGCAAGATGCAACGGCCGTGAGACTCCCCGGCAATGAGGTAATCCCCCGTCCCCCAGCTGGGTACCGGGTTATGTTTCTTGCCTTTGTCTTGCGTGGGTTCTCGTATCCAGTCCATGACTTCCTTCGTGGACTGCTCTTCTTCTATGGGGTTCAGTTGCATCATCTGTCTCCCAAGTCCCTTCTCCACATTGCGTGTTTTATCACGCTTTGCGAGTGTTGGCTTGGCATTGAGCCGCACTTTGGCCTCTTCCGGAAGCTTTATTCCGTGAAGAGGCAATCTGGTTCGGATGGTGTGTATCCCATTGGGGGTTTCATCATCTCTCTCAGTCCCAATGTCCAATTCTTTTCCTTTTCCATGTCTGAATCTGTCCAGTACTGGCGGAGGAAATGGTTTTACATCCGTGACTCCGTACTGCCTGGGCAAGATTTTGGTCTCGTTCCTTTTGACCCCTCCCAGTTGATTGAGAAGAAAAGATCCTAGAAAAACCAGATCTTAGACGGTGAGGTGGCGGAGATAGAGGCCTTGTATCCTCGGATGGAGGATCTCCAACTGATTCCTGAGAAGGAGGTGAACGGTGTCGACGTCATCTGAACGTTTCTTAAGCATCGGGTACAGCCTCTCCAAGCGAGGGCGCATCCGATGTTTCTTTACTCTGGGCGCCGTGATCCGACAAGGTTTTCGAGTGAGAAAATCTCTGAGGCGGAACTTGACAAGACTCTTCGCGCGCTGTTGAAGTTCAAGGCAGACGAAGAAATTCCGGGGAAGTCGCAAACTCCTCCCTTTTCTTCGACGTTGGTCGTACCAAAGGTGTAGATTTGCGCACGTAGTGCTCCCCTTTTGTTTTGTCGGCTGTGTACTTTTTCCCTTTGTTTGCTTAACAAAGTTCTGTCTCCTTTTGTAGAGCTTCAAAGTTTCGGGCATGGCGCCACCATTGCCCGAAAGGTATCCGAATGCCCCGGATAATGAAGTCGTGGACTCCGTGTCCGAGCTACCGTCAGCGCGATCTCCAGCGGAGGATGCCGACGAGTCGAGTGAGGACCATTCGCGCAAGCGATCACGAACTCAATGAGTCTTCGGATGCCTCGACTCCTCCGACTCCCGAATCCTCCGGGCCTTGGCGTCATGATGATGTTCATGGGGTTCTTCCTCTCCTCTTCACGCCATTCACATGCGAGTTGTTGCTCACCCCACAAAGCGGAAGAAGGAAGAAAAGAAGGAGGAGAAGAAGGAAGAAAAGAAGGAAGAGAAGAGGGCCGAAGGGCTTCTCCTATCTTCGACTGAGCGTTGGGCTCGTAAGTTTTCTTGTTGCCATTGTTGTCCTTTTTCCTTGATGGTGTTTGCACTGTGTTGATTGGCTTCATGCGAGGCAATCCTCCGGCTCTAGTGATGGTGGGCGAGATGATGGGGAGTCAAACATTGCGCCTCCTCCTCGGTATGGCGACTTGGCGATGTTGCGCCATTCCTCCGTGCAGAGAGGCTGGTGGTTGCGCCCAATTCGCATGCGGGCCTTTGGGTTCGCCTTGAGCACGTAAGTTTCTTCTACTTGATCTTCGGGGAGCCCCAGTATCTTGATCTTGATGTTCTTTGTTGCTTCTTTGTGTGGGCGTAGCCCCAAGTCATGTTCTTACTGCTGTTGCCTTTCCGCAGCCTTTGTCCAAGAATCCAAGCGGTGGTGGAGGGCCGCGCTGGAGGCAAAAGCTCTGGCGGTACAAGGTATTCGTCGCCTTGTAGTATTTTTCGTGTATCCTGGTCCTTTTCTTTGACACTTGCTTGTTGTAAATGCAGAGGAACATAACGACGCTCTCCGCGAGGTTGATGCTCAAGAAGAGCCTTGCCAAGCGAGCGAAGGCCGCTGCAGTGCGAGAGTGCCTTGAGTCGAGCTGACGAAGGCAGCCAAGCAAAAGAGCTTCTTCACGAGGAGGCCGATCGTGAGGAGCAGCCACCGTTGCTGCTCGTGAAAAAGGGGTGGCAGATAAGCTCATGGCTGCTGCCAAGGCCGTTTCGGGTGAGTACAAGCTTTTGGGCTTGTTTATTTTTCTGCGGATCTTCTTCTATGCTGCCGCTCTTCATGTTTTCTTCTCTTTTGTCTCAGATGCTGCAGGCATCGAGTTCGCCCGTGGTGCTCTGGAGCACGGGAGTGCTCTAGATGATGCCACTGTGGCGGTCGAAGACCGCTGCAGCACCGTCGTCAACTCCCTTGCCAAGGCGAAGGAGGTCCTTGGTCGCTTCTACCAGGAGCTCTTCCCGAAGGGTGCGTCTCTTGAAGATGTGGATGCCCTGGCGGAGGCTCTGTCGGGCGAAGCGCCTGCAGCGTACAAGCGCAAGCAGAAGGGCATCGGCGCGGCCGTCGGGCTGGCGATGGCCATGGCGTCTGGGGCGGAGCTGGACCTGCCCCAGATTACTTCTCGGATGCCTACGGCTGCGGATGGATCCGAGGTAGCTTTTGCCGCCTACTCCTCGCTGCCGACGATATGGGCCTAAGCTCATTGACTTGTTGTGCGAAACGCCTTGCGTGGCGAGCCAGCTAAGCGATGCAGGTTCGAGGCGACTCGGTGTCGCACCGAGGCATAGTAGGCGTGGGGTAGTTTGTAGTCTCCTTCATTGTAAATATCTTTTGTAGTACCATCCTTGTGCCACGTGGTGGCCTTATTTTAATGAATTCCTCCGGGTTGTGCTTTTATCCTTGGCTGAATGTCGTGTGCCTTTCTCGCTATAGGTTCCTTCGGGTGTTGACCCAGTTGACACTTCATCCGAAAGGCCCTTGCGAGCATCATTGGATGATTCCTCGCAGCACGCTTTTCTTCGGGATCGCGTGCGTAGCTTGGAAAGGGATTTGCTCGATTCTGGTCATCTTGGCGTTTGGAAATCCAAAGCAGACCGTGGTGCAGCCAGAGAGGAGTATCTGATGGCGGAGCTGGGTCGGCTGTCCGAGCAGCTGCAATGTAAGTTGATCCTTCTTTCGGGTTGTAGCCCAGTTCTTCGGGTGAGCCTGCTGGCCTTACTCTTGTTTTGTGCGGTTGTCGCTGGTGCCAATATTGCTCCGAGGGAAGAAAAGGAGCGTATTGTTGTTCGAGTCAATTGTTTGAGTCAACAGGACATGGAGGCCGGCGGCTTCTTCTGGATGGACCGTGATCGCGCCATGGTTCTGGCAACGGTGCAGGATCGTGTCTACCAGGTTTCGCGGGTGCTCCGCTAGGTGCAGACATCACTTTCCTCGGTGCTGCACGTCATGTTTCCGTTGGATGCCGTGCCAACGACCCTTGCAGTCTTCGGCGAAGTTTGAATGCCGGCAATGTCAAGGAGCTGGTGCGGCAGCTCGTCGCAGGGTGAAGGCTGCCTTGTCTCTTGTGAGGTGCACGCTCGGCGAGATTTGGGCTATGCGGCGAATGGGCCACCTCCTCGACCAGATGGTGGCGAGTGGAACATGCGTCCGTATTATGCGGCTGTAAGGCAGTATGCCGAACAAATTGTAGACTTGTTTGAGCAGCGTGCTCAGGTTATTCTTCATAGTAGATAGGACCTGAAAGTAAACATATAGATGTAAAATTTGTATATTGCGGCTGGGCGTTTATGTGCCCTTTGTTGTAAAGGTTTGTGAGCACGCAGTGCTTTGATTGAGTACGTGCCCTTTTCGTTTGCCTGACGTAGTCAGCTACTCAGGTGAACACGTTTGGTCCTCAGTCGATGAAATCGTGAGGTGGGGGGAGCCCCCGAGTGCGTTTGTAGCATGTAGTAAAGTTGCATAAAAATAGTCAACCGAAGGTTGGGAGCGAGACACTTAGCTTTATTTATATCGTAATAGAGGAGGTACATGGTTCGGCTGAGTAGCCTTAGCTGAAAGCCTTATTGAAAGTAAAAGGGTGTAGGTTGCTATGGGTAGAATCGTCGCAGGTGCGAGACGTTCCATGGGTTGGAGTATGCGACTCCAGACTCCACGTGCTTGAGGCGATAGGCGCCACCTGGGATGACCTCGGTGATGGCGTAGGGTCCTTCCCATGGTGAATCGAGTTTGTTTGGGCGATTTTGCTTGAGTCGCAAGACGAGTCTCCTTCGACGAAGGGCCTTGGGCGCAGCCGACGGCTGTGGTAGTTGCGGAGACTCTGCTGGTACACCGCTGATCTAGCTGCTGCTATATCCCGTGCTTCGTCGAGCGTGTCGACGGCATCTTCGAGTGCAGCCGTGGACTCGGCTTCGCTGTAAGCGATGACTCGTGGAGCCTGGTGGCGTACTTCGGCTGGTAGCACGGCCTCAGCTCCGTGCACCATGAAGAACGGTGTGTAGCCGGTGGAGCTGTTTGGCGTGGTCCGTAAGCTCCACAGGACAGACGGTAGCTCTATCGTCCAGTTTCCAGCTTTGTGCTCGAGTGAGCTCATGAGGCGCTTCTTGATGCCGGCGCCGATTAGGCCGTTGGCCTTTTCCACTTGCCCGTTTGTTTGCGGGTGTGCCACTGAGGCATACGTGATATTGATCCGAGGCCTTCGCGATAAGTCCCGGAATTCTTCGGAGATGAAGTTTGATCCGTTGTCGGTGATGATCTTTGTCGGCACGCCAAACCTATAGACAATGGATTCAAGAACTTGAATGGTTGTGCCCTTCTGGTTGGTGACTGGCATGGCTTCGATCCACTTGGTGAATTTGTCGACTGCGACCAGGAGGAAGACGTGTCCTCCTTTCGAAGATTTTGGCAGTTTGCCGATCATGTCGAGGCCCCATTGGGCAAAAGGCCAGGATATGGGTATGGGTCGAAGTTCGGACCCAGGTGCGTGCGGTTTGTCGGCGAACCATTGGCACCCGTTGCATCTTCGGACGATGTCCTTCGCGTCGCTCATGGCCTGTAACACCCTCAGAATCGGCCCTATGCAAGTTTTAGCGAAACCCGCCAAACCCGCATAGAAACGATTCAAAGGTGCCCACCAGGCACTTTCGTGCGGGTGGAAAACGAAGTAATAACATTACACAACAGTCCTCGATGGGAACCACAGAACAGATATATATAACAGCGACTCAAAGAGTCAAGAATACGGATATACGGTACAAATATCCAAATCACCTTGAAAAGATGGAGCGTCCGACTACGGACAAGATGCAAATGGGGCTAAGAGCCCTGAAGAATAACCAATGGCGTCCATAACCCTGCCCAGGCCAAGCCGGAAGGGTAACCCTGCTAACGACGTCGATCTCAAAACCTGCTTAAACAAAAGGGGTGCCGACAAGGGGCAAAGGAAAAAAGAGAGCGTCAAGATCTTGAGGCCATTGCAGCGAGACTAGAATTCGGCAGTCCTCGCCTACATAGGTATGGTGGACTGAGCGGCAGCGCAGCATGCACTAAACAACCTATAGAGACTCGATATAAATGTTGGCTACCAGAGAGGGATAAGAGAGACCTATTCGGAACCAACCTGATGCTACCTTCAAGCAAAACCCATCCTGGTGTTTCCCCTTCGAGACCAAACGAGGAAGTCAACCGAGGAACTCACACCGTTGGCAGTTTTATTTATTCCGTTATAGTTGCGGCAATTACTAGTCAAATATAGATAGTCATCCTGATAAAATAAGCAGTGGGCACTTTTATTTAACCATTCCATTGTAGTTGCGACACTTACTAGTCATTATACAGTTAGCATGAGATAACCCAAAACCCAGCAGTTGTTGGTACTTTTATTTAGCCATTCCGTTGTAGTTGCAATACTTACTATTCAGATACAATGGTCGCAAGCGACAACCCAAACAAGCAATTGTTGGCAGTTTTATTTAGCCATTCCATTATAGTGAAGCTGATTACTAGTCATTATAAAGTCAAATTTATAGCACTACTTTAGTTATAGTTGTCTATGATCGAGAATCTTGTGCTCCAAGTCGTCCATAACCATGGACACGGCTTTGAAAGTTTTACCTGAGGTGCACAAATAACACACACTCGATCAACCTCGGAAAAACCAAATCAAAACCCAACGAGGCCTTCACGACAAAGCAATCACAGGATTCAGAAATATTTGAGGCCACCCATTGAGTACACCATAGCGAACGGTTAGCTGACTCCGAGACGGACCCAAGGTTTGGGTGGACGGCTGTGAACGACTGGGAACCCAAAACTGGGCTTGTCGACACCGCGAAATCGTGTCCCGATCCTAAACGGTACAGTGTGCTCCTCGCACAATCGTAATAAAGCATTAAAGCATGGCATAAGAACAGGATAGTAAATAAAACCTCAAACTAGTTTGTGGCCCCAAGAAATAAGACCGAATCAAGCTCTGGCTCAGGGGGGTCCCATAATCCTCCCGGATGTGGATAGCGCGAATATTCAAGGAACAGGTATCAAGTACTCGGGGTCCTACGGGACACAAGTGGACGGTTAACAACCAAATAACATCTATTGCCCACATGTGCCTCTGCGTTTACCTACTTCAATTTTAGTTATTAAACAGTAATTAAAGTAAACGATAATTAAAGCCATGATCATCTCCAACCTGAAACATATGGCAATACTCCAACAACTGTGGTACTGGACGACACGCAATAGCACTTGAGCAAGCGACTACGACATGCAAGTCCAACTATCTACCAATCAGCAGGTAATGGGATGTGTCCAAGGCAATATAAGGATGCAAGGAATATCACGGGTACGAAAACTAGAGCAACGCAACATAGATAGCAATAGATCAACAGGAGGGAAGTAAATACTATAAAAGTAAGATAGGTAGAAAGGGGGAGATGCTCGCCTGAAAACATTGCCGAAGGTTCAACCGAAGATCGGGTCGATACTCGCATCAACTCATCGGCCTAATCCGCGAAGAAGCAAAGCACTAGAAGAAACACCGGATGCACTATTTAATACTACGGCATAAGATCGGGCATGATTCATGTATGATGTATGACATGGCAAGGTTGCAATGCAATTGGGAAAAATTAAGTGGAACCGGGGTCCCGACAATTAATTGATAGGTTCATGTTGTTTAGATACCCCGCAATTTAAATGTTGTAATAATAGGGCAAGATAAGTTACCGATTCGCTACACAAATTTAAATGAGGCCAATATAAGACTAGATTTGCCCGCATATGGGCCCCATATTTAATTTAGGTGAATCGGCATAAGGCCCCCAAACCACATGACAATATGCATGCATGAACAATTTAGTATGCAGCAAGTTTTATATTAAATTTATAAAAATAGGGTTCGAGAAAGGGGTCAGACATTAGGGTCGAAGGGCTTGGGGTTCGGAGGGGTTCAGGGGTTCGATCTCAGGGTTCGACGGGATCGGTCTCGGCAGAAACATTCTCGAACAGCAGACTAGATCTTGTCGCATCCCGGGTTCTCGGCGAGCTCGGCGTCCGGGAAGGAGTACTTGTCGTTCAGGGTCTCGATGTCCAGGCTGAAGTACTCGGCGTTGCGCGGCGAAGTGCTTGACGTCATTGGGTTTCATGTCGACGGTCTTGGTGTCCTCGATGGAGAACTCGGTGTATCCGTGTCGTGGTTCTTGTCGGGGTTCTCGGCTTCGGGCGTCGGGATCGGTCTTCGGCTCTAGGGTTGGATAACTTGATGTCCGTGTGGCGATCTTGTTGGAACCATATCGAAGGCCCTGATGTCGGGAAGATCTTGGCGTTCCATGAAGGAGGTCTTGACGCTTCGGTCTGGTGTCGTCCTCCCGGTACCGCGGGTTCTCGGTGTGGTTCACTTGGGCCTAAACGCCGAGGGTTTGGTCTTGACGGAATCTATCTTCGAATCAGGGGTCTTCAGATCGGGCTTCAGATCCGTGTGGCGATCTTGGCGTGCCAGTCTTGGGGTCCATGAGGAAGAGCTTGGCGTCTGCTTTCCAGGTAACCGATCGAGGAGCCTCTCAGTTACACAGTTACTGCACCAAGAAGATGTGCGCCAACACACTACACTCCGTCCCGGTGTTCTCGAGTTGAGGGGTGAGCCTTGGTCATCGGGTAGCAGCAACAACAACAGACAACATCTGAACATGCGGAACAGGGCAGAGGCACACAGGATCCACACAAAAGGTAGCAGCGTAACAACACGAATGGCGGGGCGTGGAGGTGGCGGGCCAGCGGCGCAGCGTTGGCGCGGCGGCGGCTCCGTGGCAACGATGGTTGGTGGCAAGAGGAGGAGGAGAGGCCGAGGCGTTGGAGCTCGGGGCGGGCTGCGACCGACGGAGATCGGGCGGTAGCGGCGAGGCGAAGCTCGAGGGAGGCGGCGGGGCCAAGGCGCTGCGTCGCCGTCTTGGTGGCGTCGATGGGCGGTCCCAGGAGGAAGCGAGGTGGCGCGGCTTGGTGACGGAGAAAAGCGAGGCGACAGGCGCAGAGGCGGCAGCTGGTCAGCTGGCGAGGCGGCCAAGCGGCGAGGAGAGGCGGTGGTCGCGTCGGTGGCAGACGAGGCAGCGGCGGCCGTGAAGGCAGTGCTCGGGGGCGAGGCCAGTGGAAGACGCGGCTGCTTTCATGGCGGCGGCAACAAGATCTGGCTGAGCAGGAGGGAGGCGAGGCGGTGTGAGCATGCCGTGAGCTCGGCCAGCGTGGAAGCGAGGTCGCTGGTGAGGGGGAGGGCGCCGGTGAGACGGGGATGGGTGAGCGGTGAAGTGGTTCCGAGGGAGGGAGAGGGAGGCTGCGGGGGAGACGAGGTGGGAAGAGGAGCGGGATTCACGGGGTGGGGCCGGGCTAGGAAGTGGGGTCGAGGAACAGGCGGGGTCGGCGCGTGGCCCGCGTGAGTGGGTGAGGCGGGGCTGTGGGGCCCGGGGGATAGGGAGAGGAGGGGAGGGGGTGTGCGTGTGTTTGTTGTGTGCAGGAGAGAGAGAGAGGGAAGGAAGTGAGGGTTAGGATTGATGAGGTGGCGGTGGGTGTGGTGAGGTGGAGGGAAGGTGAGGTGGCAGGCTAGGATAGGTGGGTAGACTAGGTTTGGGTAGGGATAGGAATTAGACAGGCTGTTTTGCACTGGGGGTGGCCAACTGGGTCGGATCGGCCCGGTTCGGCTGCCCCCTAAAATAATATAACTTTTATTTAATTTGCAATAAACTTTTGTAAATAGTTTTTGGACAAACAAAATATCCGGAAGTATCCGGGGGTTTAATTTGAAAATAGAAGGAGGGCTAGTTTCAGAAAACAATAGTCTTTCGCAACATAGTTTCAAGTAAAAATAATATGCATGATGATGTCATGATGATGCAATACACAAAAACAACGCGATTTTCTAGTAGTGGTTTTGCGGGATGCCACATGGCCGTTGGCCAGTAGAATCCTGCTCGCGGAGCTTTGGCGACGAGGGAGCGACTGCCTGCGTGGTGGCCGCAGATGCCCTCATGGATATCTTGAAGTATGGCCTTGCCGTCGTTGATGGTGACGCACCGTTGTACTACACACGTAATGTTGCGTTTGTACAGCTCGCCGTTGATGATGGTGAAGGCTTTTGACCGACGAGATATGCGTCGGGCATCTGTCGGGCTGTCTGGCAATTCGCCGTTTATCAGGAACTGGAGGTATGGACGTGTCCAAGTTTCTTCGACTGCCATGACCTGCATCAGGTTGACCATAGCGACTTCGGTGTCCAACTTTTCGGGTCCTTCATGACCTTCGGGTAGCGCAGCCCCCGAGTGTTCTGCTTCTTCGGGTGATCCCTTGGGGAATTTCCGCTTGATGGATGGCACGCAGATCTGTTCGTGGAACACACCTGGTGGTACCTTTGCACAAGTGGAGCCGATGTTGGCGAGTCTATCGGGCTCCTCGTTGCTCTCTCTTCCAACGTGCCGAAGCTCGCAGCCGTCGAATTCTCCTTCTAGTGCGTTGTATAGCGCGGTACGCGATCATGTTTTCGGCGTGTGCGTCTCACTCATTCATCGTCTGCTGTACGACAAGGTTGGAGTCACCGTAGATGACCAGGCGCGTTGCGCCGCATATTTTTGCCATCTTCATGCCATGGATGAGGGCTTCGTATTCGGCCTCGTTGTTGGAGGCTCTGAATTTCATCCGAAGGACGTACTTCATCTTGTCACCTTGCGGGGAGGTCGGTATGACTCCTGCCCGCTTTCCGGCTTCGTTTGGAGCCGTCAAATGCATTGTCCAGATCGCGACATGTGGGGTGTGTCAGCAAGTTCCATCCATGTACCAGGAAAGTCGGAAGGACTTGAGATTTGATTATGGTCGCTTCTCGTCACGATGTCCAAGGGTGATAGTTCGATGCCCCATACCACGCCACGCGTGGCTGCCACGGATTATTCGGGATCTTTGTTCGGCGCCTCGTTGGCGACCATCACCGATGCTCCCGGAAGTAGTGGCTCGATCGTCGGCTGTCATGAACACGCCATAGGCTAGCCACGGTAGTGCGGTACCGCTGTTTTTGGAGTGAGAACCTGTTGAGGTAGTAAATTGGGCGTTGTACCCGTGGGTCTTGCCTTCTTCGGTCGTTCGACCACAGTCTCTTGACCACTTGGTGTGTGGCTGCTATGTACAGCAACAGGGGCTCGCGCTCTTTTGGCGTGACCAAAACGGGTGAGGTGGAGAGGAGCCGCTTGAGGCTTTCGAATGCGTCGTTGGCTTCTGGTGTCGACTCGAACTTGTCTGCCTTGCGTAGCAGCTGGTAGAATGGTAGGGCCTTCTCGCCCATGCGGCTGATGAACTTGCTTAGTGCCGCTACTCGCCCTGCGAGCTGCTGAACGCCCTTGAGGTTTTTTGGCTTCTCCATTGTCATGATATCTTTGATTTTCTTCGGGTTCGCTTCGATCCCTCGTTGAGAGATGAAGTATCCGAGCAGCTGCCCCGAGGGGACGCCGAAGGCGCACTTTTATGGATTGAGCTTGATCCTGTAGCGATCAAGGTTGTCGAACGTCTCGCGGAGATCGTCGATAAGTGTGCTTGCCTCCCTGGTTTTTATGACTATGTCGTCGACATAGACTTGGACGTTGCGACCGATCTGGTCCTTGAGGCAGGTCTGCATGCATCGCTAGTACGTGGCTCCCGCGTTATTTAGCCCGAAAGGCATTGTGTTGTAGCAGTATACTCCGAACGGTGTGATGAACACCGTTTTCTCTTGATCTTCGACCTTGAGTCGAATCTGGTTGTAGCCTGAGTAGGCGTCGAGGAAGGAGAGTTTCTCACAACCTGCAGTCGAATCGATGATCTGGTCGATCCGAGGAAGAGGGAAGTGGTCCTTAGGGCAGTGTTTATTTAGTGACGTGAAGTCTACGCACATCCGCAGGATATCCGTGTCCTTCTTCGGGACCATCACCGTATTTGTCGGCCACTCGCTTTCCTTGATTTCCCGGATGAAGTCTGCTGCGAGTAATCTGTTGATCTCCTTGCCGATAGCTTCGGCTCGTGGCTCCGACAATCTTCGGATAGACTGCGTGACTGGCTTGGTGTCTGGGAAGACATTGAGTGCGTGCTCGGCGAATTCCCTGGGAACTCCTGGCATGTCCGCAGGACACCAGGCGAATATTTCCCAGCGCTCACGGAGGAATTCGACAAGCACGCCTTCCTATGCGGTGCTGAGGTCATTGGCGATCAACGCCGTCTTGGAGGCGTCTGTCGGATGGACCTGCACTTTCTTGGTGTTGACGGTGGAGTCGAAGGACATGTCGGGTGCGTCCTGCCTTGTGACTGGGGGTAGCCCATTGTCCGTCTCCTCGCGGAGCCTTACGATCTCGTCTTGCATGCTTAAAGACTGGGAAATTTTGTTGAAATCCCTGTCGCATTGGTCCGATCGGGTGAAGCTCATGTGGATTGTGATGACGCCCCTTGGTCCTGGCATCTTGAGTAATAGGTATGCGTGTGTGGGACGGCCGAACCGTGCGAATGCTACGTCGAGATGGCATGGTATTGCGACGGCGATCCACCACTTCAATTCTAGGCGCTCTGCCGAAAGTTGTCCGGCTTCGAAGATGACGTCGAGCCCTATTTTTCCTGTGGGAAGATGCCTTCCACAGGACAATGCCGTGGAACATTGTGTCGATTGTTCCAGGCTGCATTGCGGATCCGCATAGCTGCTAGAGTGCTTGCGAACATTAGGTTGATGCATTGCCGCCGTCCATAAAGACGTGACTCATCTCAAGCCTCCGATCTGCGCCTCCGGCACCAGGCAGCATGACTGGCGAGGATCTGCAAGGGTGATCCGCGCAGTGAATGTGATGCAGGACTCGATCCGCCGAGGTACTCGAGGATTGCGTGAGTTACTACGCCAAGTTGATTTGTCGGGTGATTTTCTTACGCACCTGTTTGTTGGGCGTCCCTTCGGATCATGTTTAGTGCTCCTTTTGATGGGGGTATGGGACCCGGCGTTGTTTCTTGTTGAATGCGACTGGTTGGTTTTGGCCTCCAATAGGCAGCGGTGGAGGAGCTCCGTGTGCTATTTCACCTGGCGCAGGTACGTTTCCGAACGCAGGGATTGGACCTTGTTGCCTCATCTGCATCATGCCTTCGCTGAGTTTTTGGAACTCGCGACAATCCTTGAGCATGTGGCTGGCTTTCTTTTTGCCATCCTGTTTGTCGATGTAGAAGTGGATGGTGCATGGACCCGAAAGTTTGTCGAATCGAGGTCCGTTGTCGCGTCGCGCGTTACGATCGCGTTGGTCGTCCGTTGTCGCGGAAGTTTCATTGCGATATCCTCATTGCCGCGGCTGTTGTCATACGGCGGTCGGCGTGGCCGCGCTCAATGTCGGGTCCGTCGCGGTCCTCATAGACGCGCGATCTCCTTTTGCTGCGGTGTTTGCGTCTTCGGCCGTAGTCGTCCTCTTCATCTGATTGTGGTCGCTGGATGCAATCTTCGCCGTCTGCCCAACTGTTGGCGATTTCCATGAGGTGGTCGAGTGTCTTGGGCTTTACATGCCCAAGTTCCTCCTTGAAGTCTGGGCGTTTGGCACCGTCCACGAAGCGTCGATGGCCTCTCTTCGGAGATGTGTCTTTGCGGAGTTCTTGGTCGTGAACCGGCGTAGTATGTATGGCGAATAGATTCACCCGTTCTTTGAGTGCGGCTCGCAATTCTTCGATTGAGGCGGGCCTCTTGCTAGTTCCTTTGAAATTTCGGATGAAGCTGGCGAGCTCCTCCCACCGGATGGATCCCGATGATAGGCTGAGCGGACCAGCGCTACTGTCATACTGAAGGCATTGCATGGCGGTTTCTTTGTTGCCTCCATGAAGCAGCGGATGACGGTGGTCAGCGAGCCAGACTTTGGATCTTGCGTCTGCGTTGAACTTGAGTATCCGAAGGAAGCTTAAAGTTGTGTGGCATCGTGTTCGCGAACAGATCTGCTAAGAAACATCGGGCTCCGCAGAGTTCTTCGTCTTCATCCATCTCGATTCGGACGAGCATGCACGTTTAGCGCGTGCTTTGTCGATCTTCTTGTGTAAGCTTGTCTCCGGCGTCGAGTCGCGTTTGTGGCGGTTGGAGCTCTTCTTCCTCTTGGATGAGGGTGTGGGGCTCCGGCCGTACTGGCGAGCTTTTTCTTGACTCCGCAGGCGTCCTCGTGGAGCAGCTCGATTAGTCCTAGTCCGGTGAGTGCGGACTTATGCATGGCCCTTTCGGGTCCCCCTCGGGAGGTGGGTGAGACGCGAGATACGCAATGCCATGATCGCTGCTTGTGGCGTCTTGGGTGATGTTGCCGTCGGCGTCCATATCCATGACGATGTATGGAGAGTTCGGTCACGTCACGCCGCTCCTTGGGGTCCATGTTTTCCATCCGAAGCGATGCTTGTTTCCACGATTCTGTTTGTGCTAGAGCCAGGTTCCATGGCGGAGAGCGCAACTCGTCGCGCACTGGACTCACCGGCTGCTTGCTTGCGTTTGTCGAGCGTCTTCTACATCTCGACTTGTTTCTTGTGCTCCTCGATGAGGAGGTAGTGGTATGCCCTCAGCAGATCACGTGGGGAGTCCAGAGGTAGGACTATTTCACTGCTGACGGCGCGTGCGGCGTGACCCATCCTTCTTTGCTAAGTTGGATGAGGACGCCGCCGTTTTCCCCGTTATCGCCGTTTCCACCGTTTTCGCCGTTTCTGTCCTGCGGGTTGGGGTTGGGCGGTGGGTTAGGCGTTCCTCGTCGGTTTGGATGACGCGGCGCAGATAGCGCTGATTGGTTGGCTATTGCCGCAGCTTTCGGATCCGGAACCGTAGGTCCCTTCATCCGAAGGTGGATCGCCAGATCGGAGTTGCGGCTGGCTGCCAGAACTCATCTGTTGATGGTGACGGCGTAGCACGGGTGTGGATCCCACGGCGGGCTGATCGGCACGGGCACACCTTTCGAGGAGGCGGAGGTGCCGGTTGTCCCACGAAGCGAAACTCCGAATAAAATTTCGAGTCCGCCTCGGGCTCAAAATCCTTCATGGTGGCGGAGTGGGCGGTGAAGTCAGCGCCGAAGAGGAGGTGACTCTCCGTCGCCAGTGAGTTGTAGATTGATCGTGTCGGAACCGTCACGACCGCACAATCAGCCCAATTCCACAGGCGCCAATTGGCGAGGTTTAATCTCGCCAATGCCCATTGTTATGGACTTGGGTTTTGGAGAAGATGGGGATCTTTGGAGATCGTGGCACGGTTAACAAACAAGCAACCGGGGACACAGGATTTATCCAGTTCGGGCCGGAGGGAAAATCCTACTCCGCTTATGCGCTCTTTGATTACTGGTGACGAAGGTTCTGGTGCAGATTCGATCTGGCGTGGATGTGTCGCAGTATGAGTCGAGGCGGGTTGAGTTGCCCTAGGACGTGCCCTCCTAGCCTTTATATAGACTTAGGCAGGTCCCGGGCATAGTCCTAGTCGGTTACAAGTTCTAGGGCGTTCGCCCTTTGGAGTTTCCTATCTCCTCTAGTCTTGTTCTCCAAGGATCCGAAGACGTCATGGGTCTTGGCCACCCGAAAATCTTAATGGGTCAGCGTATGTTTGCCGTGGGCCTTCCTTGGGCTGGACTAGGTATGCTGATGTTACGTACCCGTAGGGTATAACCATGTCATCTGTGGGTCACACACTTAAGCGCGGGAGCAAGTCATTTGGGTTGGTACCGAATCAGACACAGACTAAGTCAATGAGTTGGACTCATAGTGACTCGTATATGCTTTAGTGGATGGGTCACAAGTGAGCGAAGCTTACTTTCACTCCATATATATACTAGGGCACAGGATACCAAAAGGACACGGTTAGACCACTCCAAACCCTAGCCCCATTCAGTCCGTGTCATGCCGCGTTGTTGGAGCTCCTCCTCGTATGTGTGGATATCGGCGAAAGTCTTTGTAAGTTTAGCACTTCAACAATCATGGGATTGGATCGAATTGTGAGGACTACACTACATCAACTGATACGCTTCATCAGTAATCCGCAACCGCGCGAGTGGTAATCCTCGTGGCCTTTTATCTTAGCTAGAGTTTGAAATCATCGCGTAGGAATTTTTTTGATTTATCTCTGCGTGGCTATGCGTCCATAGTGTATGTACGTATTTTGTGAGCGTTTGATATGTATTAGGATTTAAAAAATTGTAGAAAAAAGCAGACGCTTGTGCTTCTAAACCTGGCCAACGGGCCGGCCTAGAACGACACCGAGGCGACACTACACGCGACGACCCGCCAAGCTCGTGGGCCGGCACGAGTGCCCCCTAGGCACGCCACGAAGGCTTGGCGGGCCAGCTCGCGGTATGTAAAGTACGCCGGTCTGTTGCTATTTCCCACGACCTATGAAATTAACTTCCAACTAGATGGATAGGCGAGCTTCGCCTCGTCGCCTACAATATATTTCCGCACATAACCTTCACCAGAACCAAACTTTGATAGTTCTCACTTTAAAAAAACTCTGATAGTACTTTGTGCATTTTTTTATGAACAATTTATCACCGTTTCTATATTTCTATCGGCAAATAGTTTTACACTCATTTTACATGAAGGGAATAATAATGATTGAGGGAATAATACTGATGAATCAAGGAACGAAGGAGTACCAATATTGAATAATGCAGTAAGACATATATAACGAATGTTGCATCTCAGCTCTACTCCAATAGAGATATAAGGTGTACGGTGTTCTATCTGCGTGCAAGTGAGAGATATAAGGTTCATCTCTATCTACATCTGTACAATTTTGTGTCGTGTTCTATCGCGTAGCAGCTGGTAGAATGGTAGGGCCTTCTCGCCCATGCGGCTGATGAACTTGCTTAGTGCCGCTACTCGCCCTGCGAGCTGCTGAACGCCCTTGAGGTTTTTTGGCTTCTCCATTGTCATGATAGCTTTGATTTTCTTCGGGTTCGCTTCGATCCCTCGTTGAGAGATGAAGTATCCGAGCAGCTGCCCCGAGGGGACGCCGAAGGCGCACTTTTATGGATTGAGCTTGATCCTGTAGCGATCAAGGTTGTCGAACGTCTCGCGGAGATCGTCGATAAGTGTGCTTGCCTCCCTGGTTTTTATGACTATGTCGTCGACATAGACTTGGACGTTGCGACCGATCTGGTCCTTGAGGCAGGTCTGCATGCATCGCTAGTACGTGGCGCCCGCGTTATTTAGCCCGAAAGGCATTGTGTTGTAGCAGTATACTCCGAACGGTGTGATGAACGCCGTTTTCTCTTGATCTTCGACCTTGAGTCGAATCTGGTTGTAGCCTGAGTAGGCGTCGAGGAAGGAGAGTTTCTCACAACCTGCAGTCGAATCGATGATCTGGTCGATCCGAGGAAGAGGGAAGTGGTCCTTAGGGCAGTGTTTATTTAGTGACGTGAAGTCTACGCACATCCGCAGGATATCCGTGTCCTTCTTCGGGACCATCACCGTATTTGTCGGCCACTCGCTTTCCTTGATTTCCCGGATGAAGTCTGCTGCGAGTAATCTGTTGATCTCCTTGCCGATAGCTTCGGCTCGTGGCTCCGACAATCTTCGGATAGGCTTGGTGCTTGGTGTGCAGGAAGACATTGAGTGTGTGCTCGGCGAATTCACAGGAACTCTGGCATGTCCGCAGGACACCAGTGAATATTTCCAGCTCACGGAGGAATTCGACAAGCACGCCTTCCTATGCGGTGCTGAGGTCATTGGCGATCAACGCCGTCTTGGAGGCGTCTGTCGGATGGACCTGCACTTTCTTGGTGTTGACGGTGGAGTCGAAGGACATGTCGGGTGCGTCCTGCCTTGTGACTGGGGGTAGCCCATTGTCCGTCTCCTCGCGGAGCCTTACGATCTCGTCTTGCATGCTTAAAGACTGGGAAATTTTGTTGAAATCCCTGTCGCATTGGTCCGATCGGGTGAAGCTCATGTGGATTGTGATGACGCCCCTTGGTCCTGGCATCTTGAGTAATAGGTATGCGTAGTGTGGGACGGCCAGGAACCGTGCGAATGCTACACGTCCCAGGATGGCATGGTATTGCGACGGCCAGTCCACCACTTCGAATTCTAGGCGCTCCTGCCGAAAGTTGTCCGGCTTCCCGAAGATGACGTCGAGCCCTATTTTGCCCAGGGGAAGATGCCCTTCCCTGGGACAATGCCGTGGAACATTGTGTCTGATTGTTCCAGGCTGCATTGCGGGATCCGCATAGCTGCTAGAGTGCTTGCGAACATTAGGTTGATGCCGCTGCCGCCGTCCATAAAGACGCGACTCATCTCGAAGCCTCCGATCTGCGCCTCGGCACTGAGCGGCATGACTGGGCGAGGGATCCGCAAGGGTGATCCGCGCGAGTGAATGTGATGCAGACTCCGATCCATTGAGGTACTCGTGGATTGCAGCGGAGTGCTACGCCAAGTTGATTTGTCGGGTGATTTTCTTACGCACTGTTTGTTGGACGTCCCTTCGGATCATGTTTAGTGCTCCTTTTGATGGGGGTATGGGACCCGGCGTTGTTTCTTGTTGGTGCGATTGGTTGGTTTTGGCCTCCAATAGGCGCCGTGGAGGAGCTCCGTGTGCTATTTCACTGGCAGTCGTTTCGAACGCAGGATTGGACCTTGTTGCCTCATCTGCATCATGCCTTCGCGAAGTTTTGGAACTCGCGACAATCCTTGAGCATGTGGTGGCTTTCTTTTGCCATCCTGTTTGTCGATGTAGAAGTGGATGGTGCATGGACCCAGTTTGTCGAATCTTTGAGGGTCGTTGTCGCGGCGTTGCGCAGCTGCGTTGGTCGTCCGTTGTCGCGGAAGTTTCCGCTGCGATATCCTCCGCTGCTGCGGCTGTTGTCATTACGGCGGTCGGCGTAGCCGACCGCGACCATGTCGGGTCCGTCGCGGTCCTCATAGACGCGCGATCTCCTTTTGCTGCGGTGTTTGCGTCTTTGGCCGTAGTCGTCCTCTTCATCTGATTGTGGTCGCTGGATGCAATCTTCGCCGTCTGCCCAACTGTTGGCGATTTCCATGAGGTGGTCGAGTGTCTTGGGCTTTACACGCCCAAGTTCCTCCTTGAAGTCTGGGCGTTTGACGCCGTCCCCAGAAAGCGTCGATGGCCTCTCTTCGAGATGTGTCTTGGAGTTCTTGGTCGTGAACCGGTAGTATGTATGAGCGAATAGATTCACCCGTTCTTTGAGTGCGGGCTCGCAATTCTTCGATTGAGGCAGGCCTCTTGCTAGTTCCTTTGAAATTTGGATGAAGTCAGGCGTAGCTCCTCCCGCCGGATGGATCGATGATAGGCTTTGAGCGACCGCGCCTTTGTCGCTGCGGTGAAGGCATTGCATGGCGGTTTCTTTGTTGCCTCCATGAAGCTTGACGGATGACAGGTGGTCACTGAGCCAGGACTTTGGATCTTGCGTACCGTTGAACTTCGGAGTATCCGAAGGAAGCTTAAAGTTGTGTGGCATCTGTGTTCGCCGAACAGATCTGCTGAAGCATCGGGCTCCGCAGAGTTCTCTTTCGTCTTCATCCATCTCAGATTCAGACGAGCATGCACGTTTGGCGCGTGCTTTGTCGATCTTGCGCTGTGTAAGCTTGTCTCTGGCGTCGTAGTCGCGTTTGTGGCGGTTGGAGCTCTTCTTCCTCTTCGGATGAGGGTGTGGGGCTCGTGCGTACTGGCCGAGCTTTTTCTTGACTCGCGAGCGTCCTCGTGGAGCGCAGCTCCGATTAGTCCTAGTCCGGTGAGTGCGGACTTATGCATGGCCCTTTTCGGGTCCCCCTCCGGAGGTGGGTGAGACGCGAGATACGCAATGGCTGCCATGATCGCTGCTTGTGGCGTCTTCGGGGTGATGTTGCCGTCAGCGTCCATATCCATGAACGATGTATGGAGAGTTCGGGTCACGTCACGCCGCTCCTTGGGGTCCATGTTTTCCATCCGAGAGCGATGCTTGTTTCCCTGATTCCTGTTTGTGCTAGAGCCAGGTTCCATGGCGGAGAGCGCAACTCGTCGCGCACTGGACTCACCGGCTGCTTGCTTGCGTTTGTCGAGCGTCTTCTACATCTCGACTTGTTTCTTGTGCTCCTCGATGAGGAGGTAGTGGTATGCCCTCAGCAGATCACGTGGGGAGTCCAGAGGTAGGACTATTTCACCTGCGACGGCGCGGCGTGCTTCGACCCATCCTTCTTTGCTAAGTTGGATGAGGACGCCGCCGTTTTCCCCGTTATCGCCGTTTCCACCGTTTTCGCCGTTTACATCTGCGGGTTGGGGTTGGGCGGCGGGTTAGGCGTTCCTCGTCGGTTTGGATGATTGCGCGCATGATAGCGCCTGCAGATTGGTTGGCTGCTGCCGCAGCTTTCGGATCCGGAACCGTAGGTCCCTTCATCCGAAGGTGGATCGCACAGATCGGAGTTGCAGCAGCTGCTGCTGTAGAACTCATCTGTTGATGGTGACGTGCGTAGCACGGGGTGTGGATCCCACGAAGCGGGCCTGATCGACGGCACGGGCACCTGCTCAGGGAGGCGGAGGGTGCCAGTTTGTCCCACCTGGAAGCAGAAACTCCCGAATAAAATTTCGAGTCCGTCGCCTCCGGGCTCAAAATCCTTCATGGTGGCCGGCGAGTGGGCGGTGAAGTCGAAAGCGCCGAAGAGGAGGTGACTCTCCGTCGCCGCGGAGTTGTAGATTGATCGTGTCGGAACCGTCACGACCGCACAATCAGCAGCCCCAATTCCCACAGACGGCGCCAATTGACGAGGTTTAATCTCGTCAATGCCCATTGTTATGGACTTGGGTTTTGGAGAAGATGGGGATGCTGGAGATCGTGGCACGGTTAACAAACAAGCAACCAGGGGACACAGGATTTATCCAGGTTCAGGCCCCCGGAGGGAAAATCCTACTCCTGCTTGTCTGCTCTTTGATTACGGCGGAACCGAAGGTTACAGGGTGCGCAGATTCGATCTGGCGTGGATGCGTGTGCGAAAGTATGAGTCGAGGCGGGTTGAGTTGCCCTAGGACGTGCCCTCCTGGCCTTTATATAGACTTAGACAGGTCCCGAGCATAGTCCTAGTCGGTTACAAGTTCTAGGGCGTTCGCCCTTTGGACTTTCCTATCTCCTCTAGTCTTGTTATCCAAGGATCCGAAGACGTCATGGGTCTTGGCCACCCGAAAATCTTCATGGGTCAGCGTATGTTTGCCGTGGGCCTTCCTTGGGCTGGACTAGGTATGCTGATGTTACGTACCCGTAGGGTATAACCATGTCATCTGTGGGTCACACACTTAAGTGCGGGAGCAAGTCATTTGGGTTGGTACCGAATCAGACACAGACTAAGTCAATGAGTTGGACTCATAGTGACTCGTATATGCTTTAGTGGATGGGTCACAAGTGAGCGAAGCTTACTTTCACTCCATATATATACTAGGGCACAGGATACCAAAAGGACACGGTTAGACCACTCCAAACTCTAGCCCCATTCAGTCCAGCTGTCGCACTGGCCGTTGTTGGAGCTCCTCCTCGTATGTGTGGATATCGGCGAAAGTGCTGTAAGTTTAGCACTTCAACAATCATGGGATTGGATCGAATTGTGAGGACTACACTACATCAACTGATACGCTTCATCAGTAATCCGCAACCGCGCGAGTGGTAATCCTCGTGGCCTTTTATCTTAGCTAGAGTTTGAAATCATCGCGTAGGAATTTTTTTGATTTATCTCTGCGTGGCTATGCGTCCATAGTGTATGTACGTATTTTGTGAGCGTTTGATATGTATTAGGATTTAAAAAATTGTAGAAAAAAGCAAACACTTGTGCTTCTAAACCTGGCCAACGGGCCGGCCTAGAACGACACCGAGGCGACACTACACGCGACGACCCGCCAAGCTCGTGGGCCGGCACGAGTGCCCCCTAGGCACGCCACGAAGGCTTGGCGGGCCAGCTCGCGGTATGTAAAGTACGCCGGTCTGTTGCTATTTCCCACGACCTATGAAATTAACTTCCAACTAGATGGATAGGCGAGCTTCGCCTCGTCGCCTACAATATATTTCCGCACATAACCTTCACCAGAACCAAACTTTGATAGTTCTCACTTTAAAAAAACTCTGATAGTACTTTGTGCATTTTTTTATGAACAATTTATCACCGTTTCTATATTTCTATCGGCAAATAGTTTTACACTCATTTTACATGAAGGGAATAATAATGATTGAGGGAATAATACTGATGAATCAAGGAACGAAGGAGTACCAATATTGAATAATGCAGTAAGACATATATAACGAATGTTGCATCTCAGCTCTACTCCAATAGAGATATAAGGTGTACGGTGTTCTATCTGCGTGCAAGTGAGAGATATAAGGTTCATCTCTATCTACATCTGTACAATTTTGTGTCGTGTTCTATCTGCGTGTAAGTGAGATATAAGGTTCAACTCTATCTACATATGTACAATTTTGTGTCGAATCTAAACTTTAGGGGTTCGGGTGCATGTAAAAAGAATCGGCACATGATTACAACAAAATCTTCTCAAATAAAACTTTATAACAATACACCATTATAGCATTATAAGGATATGCACAAAGAGCACTTTTGGGTATCCAAATAGCATTACTGTAACATGCACCACACTTTTATGCAACCAAATTGCGCTGACAAATACACCATTCATATCCAATGAATCTTATGTTTGTTCTTCACTAAAGAGGACCATAAAAGCAGGACCATATGTTTTTAGTTCACCAAGAGGACCATACGAAAGAGATGGTATTCATCTCCATCTTGGAGCTCTCTTACACTACCTTTTGCATCTATATACATGACATCAAAAGACAAAGTTGGGATATGTATGGAAAATTTGCCACATAAATATATACATAAGTAAGACAGAATGCAACTATTAGAGCACCAAAGAGATTGTCTCAAAAGATCTATAATAGCTAACCAAAATCATCCAAGTACGTTGCGCATGTGTTCTGATAGTGACAAAATAGATCCATGTTAGGCTTATAATTAGAAACATGAAAATTGCTTGGTTTCTAGACATATAATGCTCTAGAGAGGTAATTTTAATTTCTACAATAAAATACTAAATTATATGAAATAACATCAAGTATATTCATCATGTGATGATAAGAAAATCGAAACGAATAAGTATATGATTAGGGTGCGTACCAAATAGACATATCAATGCATCTAGGAAAAAGCTCCTATTTAGTTGGTGCATCACAAGCACATTTATCTGACGATCTTTCTTGGAACTGAGGTCAAAGAAACTAAAGATCTCGTATAGGACAACTAATTATGTACTAAATGCCACATAAACAGATTGTAATATAACCTTCTATATTTTTACCTTAAGTTTTTTCATCTAAGTAAGATCAGTGGAAGCTTCTTGTTTCACGTATCCTTTCCTGCAGCATGCAATATTTATGTAAATTAATGAATCAAGCCAGTAATAAAAGGACTATGATAGTAACATAAAAATAAAGGAGACTGCATGGGCTAGTATTGGGGTATACATTTAGAAATAGAAATTGTGCAGAGGTACTACATTGATTTACACTAGCATATCTAATATGATGGATATCTATGCAAAACATTGAGTTCTTAGTTAATAGTGCAAAAAAGCCTTCACCACAACACAAAAAATATAAATCATGTCACTCGAAACACAAAGATAACTGTGCCCCAATTTTTTTTATGCCATGATTCTTGCACACCTGATATTCATTGTCTGACATTTTGACCCTTGAGCAGAATCATGAGAAAAATATACTAAATGATTTGTATGGAAAAAATCAAATGGTGAGGCAGTGCGCATGGTATACATAAGACATACTTCATTATGTACAATATCATTAATCAAGATTCCTCGTTCATTGAGTACCATTTTTATGTTAGTATATTTAGTACATATTGCCCGCAAGAAATTAAATTAAGGACTTATAAGTCTGGGAGGTTGCAGGCTTTCACGTCCACTCACAAGTAACAATGAGGTACATCCCACCCCTGAATGCTGAATGCATCAACAGGCACCAGGAGATACATATCAATTATACACCAAGATGTTTCCTCCTTATCCATTGCCATCAAATGTTCTTACTTTATTTGAGGAAAAACATAATAGAAAAATATCCTAGTTTACTTGTTATAGACTGTTAGTTTGAACATAAGGTCGTCAAAAATCATACATTTCAGATGTATTGCAAGCAAGCCACGTAAGCTATTTCTAGAGATGGTGCAGCACTCTGCATTAGTTTGGAACATGTGGGATTCAGAAAGTCCCCTCTAAACTCAACCAAAACAAAGGTACCACGTACTTTGTATCTTTTTCAAAAAAAATTTAAGGAAGGTGGATCATGAGGAATATACCATGCAGAGCGACAATAATATGCATCGACATCACCAATCAAAAAATTAAATAACCGTCATAATTGCATATAGAATAGATGTTGATAAATACAACAATATGTAATTTAGCGTTTGTTTATGGAAATTTAGAAGCCACATTATAGTCTACATGGCGTAAACTGAAAAGCACAATAAGAACAATAAGTGGTTTTATTTTTAGATTGCAGAGTTATGATTGAACGAACATCCATATTCTGCTCAACTTATAGGATGCAACCATAAGAAACACGAAATAGGGACACAATTGTAAGGAATGTCCTTGTTCTAACACAATCATCTGCTTAATTGATTAAGTGGATTAGACCTGCAACAAACACAAAGATAGTGGCCACTTATGCTACGTTGTGCAGCAGTTACTCAGGCTCTTCCTATTCAAATTGTATGTCTTATACAAATCAAGGCTATAAAGAAGAAATCTATTATATGGTTCACTATACTGACAAGTATAGCATCATGCTGTGCCTCAACCGAAATCTGTTTCAAATTTGTAAATGCAACATACCTTGGCAAAGAGCTTTCCAGCTCACCAAGCCTCGTAATGAAGGTTTCTAGAACTTCAGATAAGTTACAGTCTGCCTTTCCATAGGCAATGATCTCGTCCGTAGCCTATACAAATATCATAAGACAAAACTCTCAAGGTCAATGCAATATGGGTGTCATGCTAACAAAAGGAAATCAATTATTGTTATGAAAGAGGTAGATCACTTTCACTGAACCCATGCATGTTCAAATATATTTTTGCATAATTGGATCCAAAAAACACTTAAAACCGTGGAGGGTAGATGATAAATATGGTGAAATAATTAGTGTAGAAAAAACCAATTTCATAATTATCTCAAAGTAACCACTGTATCTCCCTAGACTCAAATTTCTCAAGAAATAACAAAATCACTCAAATAAAAATGTGGAAGCAGGAAACCTAGAAGGAGGTTGGTTGTAGCTGATGTCTAGAGGTCCATCAAGAGGCCACGAGTTCTGTTTATGGGCAAGTATAATGGTAATCTAGAAATAGAAATGCAATTTTGAGCATAACCAGGATGCACAGATTATGACAATACAAAAGATTTACTTTTATGGATGCAGACTATAAATTATTTGTAGACGTAAGCAAAACGTACATCAACATTGGCATGCCAATGATCTAGCAATAAATCTCTTAATTCCCAATCAAAATCTTGCACACAAAGCAAGTTTCATGTTGTCGTAATTATTAATTAGTGCCTGGGAAATAGCTTGTCATCATGGGGGAAAACATTTGGGATTTCCTTCAGCACCGTGAAGTCTTAATAAATCTAGAGTGGGATTTTCTATAGCACCGTGAAGCCTTAATAAATCTGGAGTGTGGATTTCCTTCACCAAGTGTAGAAACAACGAATCTCCATCCACCACCAGTTAGCCGTCTGCACAACAGTGGGCAAGAGAGAGACAAGATAAGAAGAGGAAGACTCAGGTATAGGTCTAGATCCTGGCATGTTACTGGAAACTATATAGAAAACAAAACTGCTGTGATGAACAAAGGAAAAATTGGGAAAACAGATCATAGAAACATCATTATCCATGCGGCCGGTGAGATCGGTGCTAAATATACGCTATCATAGGTTAGCTCAAGGCTCATGGCGAGGACCACGCACGGAGCAGCGCATGGCGCAACTCCCCGGCAAGGCCCATGCACAAAGCAGCGCAGGGCACAACTCCCCGGCAAGAGCAGGAATCGCACGCTGTGCAAGAAGGCGGCATGGCCATGGAGGGAGAAGAGTCGGAGAAGAAAACAACGCTGAAGATGGCCACCGCGACCTAGGGTTCACAGGGCGGCGACAGATTGCGGGAGACGGGAGAAGCGGGCGGAGGCAAACGCGGACAGCTAGCGGTAATTTTTTCTACAAACTCACCGAAGAGGGATCAGACTGACAAAGGGGGCAGCAGCAGGCCGAAGCCGGTTACAGCGATCGTAAAACGGTGGCCACGAGTAAACAAAATCAAGCACCTAATAGCAACATACGGCCTAGATCGCTCTTACCCAAAAATCCTATGGCCTAAGGTAGTTCTTCTTGCAAAAAAATAATTTGTCTCCTCGAACCTCTCATGGCGTACACATTATTACGAAAACACCAGTAGTTATGAGATAATTGGTTTGGGCGTAGATAAATGGCGAACATGAGAGAAGGCGGGAACAGGCAGCTTATTTTTTAAGCTGCCAAAAGAACTGAGACTAAATCATGCGTGCGGGAGAGGCCCTCGTCAGGCGGGTAACTCACCACGCTTAAGCTTTAAATTAATATCGGGTAAATCTCCAATATATCAGCTACTGTTCGGTCGTAGCTTTGGTGGTCCACTAGTAAAGCGTGGGAGAGAAGGACATCGTGAATTCAACTCATGCGACACCCTTTTTACCGGCAGACTCCTGCTAAATAGGCCATGTCGGATTGGCCCACATGCTTGACGCCGTGGCCCCCTTGTCTCACGGGCTGGTACGAGCTCGGCACACCATGGAATGGGCCGGGCCAGGCCGGTGCCGTGCTGTTTTCGTGGCCCGATGGCCACGTTTGCGTGCTTGCGGTCGAATCTGGTTCGGTCGCATCCATCTGAAGCACCCGAGCCCGAGCTAGGGTTTTGTTTCGTCCGACCCACCGCCTCGTGCTACGTGGCCGCACACTTTCAAAGCCAAAGCCAAAGCGATACCCTCCTCCTCACCGCAGCCCCCTGCTCAATCCTACGCCGCCGCCAGACCCAAGCTCCCCTTCCTCCCCTCCATCGGATACCTCTTCGCGTCGGCGGCGGCCAAGGAGAGTCGCCGCAGATGGCCGACCGTTTGACCCGTATCGCGATTGTGAGCGAGGACAAGTGCAAGCCTAAGAAGTGCCGCCAGGAGTGCAAGAAGAGCTGCCCTGTCGTCAAGACCGGTAATTTCTTCAACCTATCCGCCCTCGCGGTTCTGATCGATGGGGCCTACGATCTGTCCGCGGGTGGTTTTGGCGAATCTAAGTTTAGATCCATATCCGCGGGGCAACCTGTTCGTAGAATGATTTCGATTTGACGCTGATTGATGAATGGATAGTCCTTGTAAGATCTGAGGATTAGAGAGCTTAACATGACGGATTTTATTTCGTCCTCACTGTTTAGTTATTCATATGCTAGTCTATGAAGAAGACCCCGTGTAAACATATGTGCGCACATTGTAGCGCTTATCATGATTGTGTGCACCATTATTTCTCCATTTCCCTGTTGTTTATATACTGATGCTTATTGTAATAATGCGCACCATTCATACGCTAGTGATTTTCCTAGACCTTCAAGTGTTGCTATCATTATGACAATTCACTGGCTTGTTGTGCAGGGAAGCTTTGCATCGAAGTTAGTCCAGCAGTGAAACTTGCATTCATTTCGGAAGAGCTGTGTATTGGTTGTGGTATTTGCGTTAAGGTATGGCTGCAACTTAATACAGATATTCATCAGATGTGTAATTTCTCCAAGTGCTATGATATAGTGTTCTCACTTCTGCTGTAATTGCTGTTGCAGAAATGCCCATTCGATGCTATTGAAATCATCAATCTTCCAAAAGATTTGGAAAAAGATACTACTCATCGCTATGGACCAAATACCTTCAAGTTGCATAGGTACATTAAAATAAATCAAAGAACCTGTGTTTGATTGAAGTTTTACTATTTGGTATATCTATGCTTAATAATCTGGCTTGAAGCCATTCATTTCGAAGAGTACTAATTTTAGCACTTGCAGGTTGCCTGTTCCAAGACCTGGGCAAGTCTTGGGTCTTGTTGGAACCAATGGAATTGGAAAGTCAACAGCCCTTAAAGTGTTGGCTGGCAAGCTGAAGCCTAATTTGGGACGTTTCAAAGTACGTTATTCCATATGTCCTATCTGGTTTCCATTTTCTGACCATGGTTGGTTTCAACTGGCAATGTCCCTTACTCCAGTTTTCTGTGATGTGCGCAAAAGATGGTTATTTATAGCTCTGCATTTTTGTGTGCAGAATCCACCTGATTGGCAAGAGATCCTTACATACTTCCGCGGGTCTGAACTTCAGAACTATTTTACACGTATATTGGAAGATAATCTGAAGGTGCTACCTCTTTTACTCATCGTTCTTGTAATTAATGCAGGATTTGTTAATACGTAGTCTGCAATAAGCTCTTTGTATTCTGCTTTGTTAATATGTAGTCTGCAATAAGCTATTGATATTCTGGTTACAATCGCTCTCAACACACACTACGAGAACTTCTTGTAGTGCATCTAGGTAGTTTGACCGTTAAGCATATGAGTGTAGATAGTCTGATGTTACTCAATTCTTGGATTGTCACCATCAGAGACGGAGCTGCTGTATAAGTGAACCCGATAAAATACATATATTGTTCACTAATCTAATCTTTGTCATTGCTTATATTAGTGAAAAATACACTATAAACAAGAGACTGAATCCATTGATTTTTCCCCTAGCTTTGCCACTGGTCACCATACCCTAGTTACTCTTGTATCTATCACCTGATACTCAAACATGTTTAAATAGGCTGTTGAAGTAAGGGTTTTATATTAGCAAAATGCACTGGGTGGTCTTTTAACTCAGCAGGTGGTTTCATTTCAGTCCATAAGCTCTCAGATAATTAAACCGGCATATGTGCTCGGTTCTGTTCAAAACTTAACATTTACTATCTCTGTCCCCCTCTTTAACAGGCTATCATCAAGCCTCAGTATGTTGACCACATCCCAAAAGCTGTCCAAGGAAATGTAGGGCAAGTACTTGAGCAAAAAGATGAGCGGGATATGAAAAATGAGCTATGTGTTGATCTTGAATTGAACCAAGTTATTGACAGAAATGTAGGAGATCTGTCTGGTGGTGAGCTTCAGAGATTCGCAATAGCAGTTGTTGCTGTACAAAGTGCAGAAATTTACATGTTTGATGAGCCATCAAGTTATCTTGATGTTAAGCAGCGGCTTAAGGCTGCACGAGTCATTAGGTCCTTGCTTAGATCCAACAGGTAATACACATGTTGTCCTGATTATCTTTCGAAGCTTTGACCAGAAGCTTTGAGAAATTAATTATCAAGTGTTATATTTTTTTCCAGCTATGTCATTGTTGTGGAACATGACTTGAGTGTCCTAGATTACTTGTCCGACTTTATTTGCTGCTTATATGGGAAGCCAGGAGCTTACGGTGTAGTGACCTTGCCATTTTCGGTCCGAGAAGGTATCAATATTTTCCTCGCTGGATTTGTTCCAACAGAAAACCTTCGGTTTCGAGATGAATCTCTTACATTTAAGGTAATGTTGGTGCATAGAATTTGAAATACTTGTTCAGTTATGGAACTTTGTTCTCATGTTAGTCTTGTCTTGTTAGATCGCGGAGACCCAGGAAAATGCGGAGGAAGTTGCTTCGTACCAGCGGTACAAGTACCCTACCATGACCAAAACACAGGGAAACTTCAAGCTCTGTGTAGCTGAGGGTGAATTTACTGATTCTCAGATTGTTGTGATGCTTGGTGAGAATGGCACAGGGAAAACTACATTCATCAGAATGCTGGTACATCTCTCTCCATTCCTCCTCTCTGCCACCTTATCTTTCGAGTCTTGTAAATAGTGGAAGTATTCAAATGATGCAAACAGAAGTACAGAACCTTTGGTTCTCAAGTCATCTTACCATTATAGATACTGCAAGCTTAGCACTTTATAGAAGTGATTGCAACAGATGTAAAGACTGAAATTTGAACTTTGTAAGTAATGGAAATGTCATTTTTAATCATTTGCTTTAAATCTTGTAGTAACTCCCTATTGCTGTGAAAGCTCCACATAAATACTCCTGAACAGGAGGCACTGGATGCTGCTAAGAGCATCTCCACTCGTTGGTCGAACCCAGGCCGAAATCCGGACCAAACTTTGGCCGGACGAAACACGTTTTCGGCCTGGGAACGCCGAGTGCGTTCCCACTCGCGTTTCCAGCCTGAGTTCCCGGGACACCCGTTTCCGCTCAAATTCGGCTCAAGTTCGTCTAGATTTCGGCATAGTTCGGCATACTATGGAGGAGCGGAGGAGCTCCGCCAGCGAAGTCATGGCGACAGAGAAGCTGGGAGCTCTTTGCCGCAGTCTGGGCGAGTGGAGTGGGAATAGGACTGTCTCGCTGACAGAGCTGGCCCAAGCCCGTTTTCGCTGCGTCCGGCGTCCCCAGGGCGTTCCCGGGAACCTGGGTACGGCCTGGGAAGCCCGGACCAAAGTTCACCCGAATCCTGACGAAAACAGGTTCCTGGGTACGTGACTGGGCCGATTTTTGGCGTCCGGACCTATTTTCAGCGTCCGGATCGGTGTCCTGGGTAGCCGAGTGAGATGCTCTAAAACGTGAGTTTGTCGCTGCTTGAAATCTAATGTATTTAACATTTAGTATGTTGCTGGTTGAGAATAATAGTGCAGTTTACTCTTCCTTTCCCATTAAGTCTGATGCAAAATCTGAACTATTGATATAAATAAGGCGTCAAATTTATATTGTTAATACATTGAGGACTACTTGTCTTCTGACACTTCCGATTTCATAAGAATATATGCTATTGCTATAACTTGACTTCCTTAACTTATGTGAAGTTCATTGTCTTCTGAATGTTACTGTACTGTATGTTTGTTCTAATTTTATAATAAGATTTGCTAATACCTGACTCCTTAACTTATGTGAAGCTCATCTTGATTAAAGAGCGTAATTTAATTTGACTGAATAGTTGAAGCACTTTGCATCTTACGATCCTTGCTTGTTATAATTGAACAGGCTGGGCTACTGAAGCCAGATACTGTGGAAGGAACCGAGATTGAAATCCCTGAGTTCAATGTGTCCTACAAGCCTCAAAAGATTAGCCCAAAGTTCCAGCATCCAGTGAGGCACTTGCTTCATTCTAAGATACGGGATTCTTATACTCATCCTCAGTTTGTGTCTGATGTCATGAAACCACTACAAATTGAGGCACTCATGGACCAGGAAGTTATTAATTTATCAGGTGGAGAGCTCCAAAGAGTTGCATTGTGTCTGTGCCTTGGAAAGGTATTTTCTACTTTTACATGAATTTTGCAAGGAATAAAGCGTAATGTTTTACACTGTATGGTTTTCACAAGCTTGTAGAGTTGTAGGCGTCTCATTGGTTAATGTTTTTACTTGTTTAATATACTAAAATTTATTCTTTTTCCATTTGGCTGTTAAGACTAATTTCTTGGTCTGCATTCGTATCGTGCAATTTTTTTGATATTGTATAAAGAAAGAGATATTAATAGCATCTTATCCATAATTCATGTGATACTTAAACCTGCTTGAATGTGACTTTCAACATGTCCAGATAAACACAGTCCTTTGTTCATGTCAGAACACTTCATGTGAACTTTGTCAATCATATGGTAATGTTGAGTGGGACCAAGAACATACATTCTATCAGCTTGGCATTACTAATACTAACTTTGTGGTGGTTGTTCAGCCTGCAGATATTTATTTGATTGATGAGCCAAGTGCATATCTCGATTCAGAGCAGCGCATTGTTGCTTCGAAGGTTATCAAACGATTCATCCTTCATGCAAAGAAAACTGCATTTATTGTTGAGCACGATTTCATTATGGCAACCTACTTAGCAGACAAGGTTATTGTTTATGAGGGCCGTGCTTCTATTGATTGTACTGCCAATGCACCGCAGTCTTTGGTATCTGGGATGAATAAATTCTTATCGGTAAGTGAAAGTAACAAAGAGATATCTCCAAGTCTCTGTTTCAGTTATGTTCAGATTTCTGTAAGATTAATTTTCTGTATAATTCATCAACTTCTGTGGGTGTCTTCTTTACTGACTTTTGTTCTGCTGTGCTGATTTTCTTTCTTTTGGCCATTGTCTTGTGATAGCATCTTGACATTACGTTTAGAAGAGACCCGACCAACTATAGGCCCCGAATTAACAAACTGGAATCTACAAAAGACAGAGAACAAAAGAATGCAGGATCCTACTACTACCTTGATGACTAATGAGGTAAGCACATGTTTGTACAATTCTATTTGTATTTTAGTTATTCTTGAATTACGTGTTTGTTCTTAATTTATTTTGTTTCTTTTTGGTCTGCCGTGTAGATTCTTCTGGGAGAACTTCATGCCCGCAATGTTTGAACCCGTTGGACTTATATACACAAGGCTAACTGGAAGCTGGCACTACATGAGACGCGTCGAAATAATTGCTAGACAAAATGAAAGAAGCACATTTAGTGAAGTGCTTGGGTTATAAAGCAGTGCACGTGATCCTGTTACTGTATTTTTGTTTTGACCTCTATGATTCGACGGAAGTTGAGGTCTTGAGGGGAGAACGATTATCAGTTTTTGTGTATTTGCATTGTTGTATCATGGCTTTACCATCTGGTATTCTTCAATCCTTGAATTATATGACGCATGTGTTCTTTGGTCATTTTCTATTTGTGTGGATCATGTCTTATTTGTCTTACTGGCGTGCTTCGTTAATGGATTTTCTGTGAAATTTGGTTGGATGGCCTAATATGCCGTCCTGTACTTCTCTTATCTGAAGAAGAACTGTGTGGGGGTGGACAAATTCAATACTAAGTTAGTTAGATTAAGCATTATATACTATAAAGTATGGTTATGATTCCTAAACCAAGAATTTGAGGGCCTCTTGCTTGCAAGGGAATGTCAGAGGAGTGACCATTTGTATGGAACTACAAATGCAATTTGTCGTTCTGATTGTTTTTGTGGTATCCTTTGTTTGACTGGTGGTACCTCTGATCCAAATTAATGGACATAGATCTCTATACTATTAAATTGCTTGCTTGAGGTGGGTTAGTTGCACAAAATTTCTCCCGGTCATTTTTTTTTGGACGAGTTTGTCCCTATCACTGCATAAGTCAACAAGTCAAAAACTAGTTAGGTTCTCTCTTCCTCACACGATCTTATCCCCTTGAAGAAACAACATTGTGCCGCCAACGGGTGATCAGGGAAAGGGATGAGACGCTGGACTGTCCTGGTGCGTCTTGGATGATTGGGACAAGCGGAGCGGAGGTGGACAAAATTTCCTCCGACCTTTTTTGGACGAGTTTGTCCCTACCACAGCCTAAGTCAACAAGTCAAAAACCAGTTAGGTTCTCTCTTTCTCACACGATCTTATCCCCTTAAAGAAACAACATCGCATCGCCGACGGTGATCAGTGAGAGGGAGGAGACGCTGGACTGCCATGGTGCGTCCTCGGACGAGTGACGAGGTTTAATCTCGTCAATGTCCATTGTTATGAGCTTGAGTTTTGGAGAAGATAGGGATGCTGAAGATATCAGAACGGTTAGCAAACAAGCAACACGGAGACACAAGGTTTCCCTAAGTTCAGACCCCCGGAGGGAAAACCCTACCCATGCTTGTCTGCTCTTGACTACGACGGAACCGAAAGTACAGGGGTGCGCAGATGCAATCTGGCGTGGAGGTGTGTATGCGTTGGTATGAAGTGCCCTCCTCGACAGGCCCTCCTAGCCTTTTTTATAGAGATAGTCAGGTCCTAGGCACAGATCGAGTCGGTTACAGGTTTTAGGGTTTGCCCCTTTAAATATTCTATCTACTCTAGTCTTGTTCTCCAAGGATCCGAAGGCGTCATGAGCCCTGACCACCCGAAAGTCTTCATGGGCTGGCGTATATTCTCGTGGGCCTTCCTTGGACTAGACTAGGTATGCTCAGATCGTGTACCCGTAGGGTATAACCGTGTCAACGAGCGAAGCGGAGGTGGAGGTGCGAAGGTCACGAGTGACGTGAGGTAGAGGCAACTGAGTAGTCGCCTTTGATTTTCTTCTTCTTAGCTCCTTCGTTCTTATCCCTATGGCCGATGCGTACACGGTGCACCCTCAAGGCCTCAAAGGTGAGGCTCCCAGCGCGGCGTGGCTCCACAGCGAGTATGCCCGACGCAGCCCCTAGACTGGCTCTCCCCATGCAGCGGTTGTGGTCTCCACTCGATTCCTACGGTGGATGCATCAGCGACGTTCCCTCCATGGTGAGGCTCCCGGTACAGACCTTGGCCCGTGTCTCCTCCTGCGTCGGCGTCGTCGACAGAGGAAGTTGAATAAGGTGCTGGAGGAGGAGGGCTTGGCAGAGGCGGCCGAACTGCTTGAGTAGGTGGTCGCTAACGGGAGGATTGGAACGTGGCGGTCAAACTTGGACGTGAGGGCTCGATGTAGTGCAGGGACAACCGATTCGACTCGGGAGGAAGCTCTGCCTAGGTTAGTGCAGATCTTGCGGCGGAGGGAGGGCGTAGCAGCAGCATCAACAACAACAAGAGCGAGCAACACAAAAGGTTAGTGCCGCTGCGACCGCCATCGATTGATTCAACGGTGCTTGTGTCCAGTACCTGCTTGCGTTACCAGATTTAGTCGTGTGCGATTCCGTTGATTTAAACCGTTTTATATTTTGCATAAAAGCGATATTAAGAGAGCGAAAATAATAATAATCCGTGTTCTTAGTTTACCAAATGAAAGCTGTGGATATATACCTGGCTACATGCTATGGATAGTAAAGTAGCTTCAAGGTTTAAGTTTGATACTCTCTCCGATCCGTATTACTTGTTGCTGAAATGGATATATCTAGACATATTTTTGTACTATATATATCTGTTTCTGTTTCAGCGATAAGTAATATGGATCAAAGGGAATAGGAGATTTCTAATGAGATTCTAATTTAATGCCAGTATAAACAAATTCAAAAATATGTGTTGGTAAGTGATAAGTTCATTGGGAAAGCTGAACCTGTCGATGGCCTAGCCATGAAATGGTTAATGTAATCTAAGTGTTTCTGTTTTTTCTTCAAGTTCATTCCGCAGAGAGCCAAAGAAATTACCGAACACCAGGAGTGCGTACCAAACATGCCACTAATTTTGTGAAGCATTTGAACACAAATCAAATAACTGGAATAGTGAACAAAACATGATAATCCCTCCGTCCTAAAATAGATGTCTCGGATTCATTAAAATTTAAATGAATCTAGACACTATTTAGGATATAGGTTTATCCAAAATTTGAAAAATCTAAGACATCTATTTTGAAACGGAGGGAGTACATTAGGTAGACATGGTATATCGAACTTGGCAAACAAACACTTTACAGATAGAGAGGAACACCTATAGGTCATAAATATATGGGCCAAAAGGAGGCACGGCGCCATCTTAGTAAAGTTGGACTGCATGACAGTGTAGCCAAAACAACTTCAAGCGTAGGAAGATAGAGGTAGGCACAACCAAACAATATGTATACGAAAAAAGATAAACCTTAAGAATAGTTGAGGGATTGCTATTTCCATACTAACAGTAAGCAGATGATGTCCATACCTTATGACGATGGTTTCTGCCTCACAATCTAAAGAGAAGCTTGAAGACTCTAAATTACATTGCCGAGAGAATTTTAGACAGTAAGCTGTCACTATAAAATCTTAATTCATCTTAAGCATTTACAATCTCATTTCTGGTCTGCAGAGTGTAAACTGTAGAAAACCAAAGCTTAAATCCCACGGATGAGTTTCTTTGATCCTCATTACAATTAGCCTAAACCATGAGGAACTGAGGTTGCAGTCAAGACCCACGATTGCACAAGCGACTGGTTGTCCACCATGAAGCAGCAACCGTGTACCTATCAGAAGGCACTTGCTCGAATTCTCATACCTGTAGATTTTAAAATTCCAAGGAAGCATGATCATTTCCTCTTTCTCAGATATGTAAAATGATGTAGAATATATAAAAAAGCATCTGAACTAACTTGTCGACATGACTTGAAGCGTTCTAGCTCCAGTTTGCTCCTGACTGTCTGCTTCTTTAGTTCAGAAACCTTGGAGAAAATAAGCAATCTTGAGAAAGGAGCAATGTACTATGTGTATTATTATTTTTAGAAGAGATACAACAAGCATACACTTCCTTCTGTCAACTTGCAAGGTAGTTCCAAAAGCATATTTTAAATATGTTTTTTGGGTAAAATATTTTTGTTTCTTTCAATCAATACGGCTATTCTACTTCAGGAAATACAAAGGAATCTTTTTAAGCAAATATTAAATTATAACTAAAAATTAATACTCCCTCCAATCCATATTACTTGTCACTAAAATGGATGTATCTAGACATGTTTTAGTGCTAGATACATCCAATATCAATGACAAGTAATATGGATCAGAGCGAGTAGTTTAACCTTCTATATGTTATTTGGAACAAATAACTGGATAAAATGAGATAGGTAAGTAGCACATTTCATAAATTTGCAAGAACACCACTATGTGGAAACCACCACCAGAGAGCCCATCACCATCTTATGCCTGTGGCATACAGACCATAAACATGAGTAATTTATGCATGCAATATCATCATTCACAAAAATCTCTAGCACATATGAAGTTGCTTCAAATAATTGTTCTGATTAGCGAAAGACACTGAAAGACTGTAAGCACTTAAAGAATGCCAATAAGACACCATATAAGGTTTAGTAAATTGAGCCAAAAGCATTTGTGTACAGTCCAGAAAGTTCTGCAGATAAACTTATTTTCATTTCCAAGAATATGGTCAGCTAATACTGGACCTCCCTCCCTCCTCTAGCCCCGCCGCCGTCGTCTCCCCGCCTGCAGCCCTCCCTCCCCCGCTAGCCCTAGCCCTTCCCCTTCCCCACCCCCTCTCATCCCTCGCCGCCATGTCCGCCTCCGGCAGCAGCGGCGACCCCAGCCCAGCCCGCGACGACCGGTGGCTTGCCTCTGATGGCTTCGTCTCCAGCAGCGACCGCAGCTTCAGCGACGTGGTGCGCTCCCCTCAGCCGCCGCACCGCTCCCCGCCGGTCGAGCCTCGCTCCCAGCCGGTTGAGCCGGTGCCGTGCGCAGCGTCCGCCCCATCCGCAGCTGCGGCTCCGCACCGGGCCCATGCCTCCACCCGCATCGGCCCCCGCTCGGAGATTCACCGTCCGAACCAGGCCGCACCCCGTGGCGACGCCGAAGGCTGGCAGTAGCCACGCCCCTGCCACCGCCAGCGTCGTGGGCCACTCGGGAACGGTGGTGACCAGGCCCGTCGCCGCCGCAGCCCCACGCCTGAGGCGCTCGCCGGCCTGTGCCACCGCTGCCTCGAGGGTGGCCACCGCGTCCGCGACTGCACCAACGAGGTCCGATGCCGTCGCTGCCTCCTCTCCGGGCATGACTCCCGTGCCTGCACGCCGGAGCAGCGCGCCTTCGACAACGCTCGAGCCAGGCTGGAGTGCGCCCACAGCCGCATGGCGCCCGCGCCTCACCTCGCCACTCTCCAGCGCAAGCGCCGCCGCCACCGGCACGCTAGCAGGCAGCACCTCCACCGCCAGCACGTTCGCAGGCTGCACAGCTGCAGCCCGCCCTCCATGCGCCAGAGCCGACGCGAGGCAGCGAGCAACAGGGCCCTGTCCGCGTCGTCATGCCGCACAGCGCCGAAATCGCGGAGGCCGAAGCGGTGCTGCAGCGCGCCATGGTGGCCACCGTCACCGGCACACGCCTGGAGGTGGCTGCTGACCAAGCGGCGGCCTTGCTCTGCCATTCCTTCGGCTTCCAAGATGGTGACTTTACCATCCACCTCCACCATCCGGAGACGTTCCTCGTCATCTTCTCCGCACGCCACCACAAGGATAGGATCTCCGGCGACCACACGCTCATCGGGGATGGTGACTTCTCCCTCTCCCTCCGCCCCTGGTGCAAGCTGGCGCATGCGGACATCGGCAGCCTGGACCGTCGCGTTGAGCTTGAGCTCCGCAGGCTCCCAGCGCATGCCTGGCAGCTGTCTACGATGGAGTTCCTCCTTCGCGGCGCGGCATGGGTCGAGCGCCTCGACCCTGCGATGCGCTCCCAGGCGGACATGGCCACCTTCCGCCTCACAGCCCGCACGTCCAACCCCGCCGGCATCCTCCGCCAAGTCGTGCTGGACATCGTCGAGATCGTCCCAGCCAGCTCCATGTCGCAGCTGTCGTCGATCCAGACGCTCTCCTTCCCCATCTCCATCGCCATCACGCAAGACGTGGCGGTGGACGCGTCGGCGCCGGACGCGCTAGGCCCCAGCGACGGTCACGATGAGGAGGGTAACGGCGCCAACCGGCAGTCTGGCCGCTCCCGTGGTCGTCGTCGTGGACGCAAGCGCCGCCGCCCCAACAGCGCGCCCTTGCCCCCCGCCGTCCGCGCAGACGACATGGCATTGGACGCCCTATCCCGCCCCATGGACAGGCAAAGACACCTCAACCGCGCTGACGGGCTGGCTATCGACGCCGGGTGGACGAACTTCCGCCGCCAAGCTACACCGCCAGACGTGCCGCACCACACCGCCGCCTCGCTGGGCCGTACGATGGAGCCTTGGCGTTCCCCGGCTAGGCCCCACGGGTCGCGACAACAGGCCCAAAGCGGCGGCAGTTTTTGGCGGTTTTGGGCCCGACAACCTGCCCCAGCCCCTGCCACCGCTGACCAGTCCATGTCTATCGGATCGCCTGCCAAAGATCCAAGGGCCCAGGAAGGTGTGAGTCTGCCAGATGGCGAGCTGCAATTGGAGCCCTCCTCACCAGACAGCCCGCGCTCGGCGTCTTGCTCAAGTAAAGATGGGACCGATTCAGTGGACTGTTTGAACTGTGAGAGCGAGGTCCCCGACTCCTGCGACGCGCGCGACCTGCGCGGCAGGGGAAGCGAAGCTATCGATCCTCTCCATGCCTCCCAGACTCTTGCGGTGCGGCGACAATCCCATAGCGTCGTCATCGGCGGCTGGCGATGGAAAGCCGGCCCCCGCGTCCCCCTTGGATTCTTGCGGCGGCGAGCTCGGGGCGATGGCATCGTCATTGGCGGTAAAGCCGCCACGTCCCCGTGCGGGACCATGATGGACCAGATTCTCCCGTGGCCCAGCCCTCTTTGGCAGAGCAGGCCCAATAGTAGCCAGCCACACCCGCGCCACGGCCTCGCTTTGATCCATCGCGTTTTGCCTCCCCGCCGCTGGTCTACTCCTCGCCCCAGACGCGCACCGCTCGTCAAGCCCGCGCTCAGGCCTCGAAGCTCGGAGATTTCCTCAAGGCGGCCACCAAGGGGCTCAACGCCACGCTGCCCACTCCGAGCAAGAAGCCTCGCCGCGCGCCGCTCAACTTCTCGCCTTGGCGCGGCCGCTCTGCCACGGTGGCGCGTCCCACGGCTGAATGCAGGTGCGCCCGCTAGGGATGATCGGCACCAGCCAACGGATCACTGACGTCGAGATGAAGATCTACGGGGACATTTTTGCCACGCCGATCTCGCAAACCGTCGTGGCCACTATCGCGGTGCTGGTCGATCGCGAGCTTCCCACGAACCTAGCTACCCAAGCCCAGGCTTCTCCCGTCGACGTCGCCTGCGAGGAGTGACTCCGCGTCCCTCCCTCCTACTGTCGATCCCTTCTCCATGGATCACCGTTTACGCATTCTAGTTTGGAACGTGCGAGGCCTTAACTCTCGCGCTCGACGCCTGGCTATTCGCTCTCTGGTCGACACCAACTATGTATCAATTGTTTGCTTCCAGGAAACTAAGGTCAAATTGCTTTGCTCGTCGATCCTCTTAGAGGCGCTTGGCCCCGAGTTCGATGACTACACGTACCTTCCGACGACTGGCACCCATGGAGGCATCCTCCTAGCCTGGAGGAGCAGGGATGTGTCCATCTCGAACCCCCTGTTTACCCCGAACGCCATTACCGCCAAGGTGTCTATGGGCACCAATGTGCCATGGTGGATTTCTGTAGTGTATGGACCGCAGGGCGACGATGCAAAGATTGCCTTCCTGTAGGAGCTCAGAGAGATCCGTGCGGACTGCCAGGGTCCCTGGATGCTCTGTGGCGACTTTAACCTCATCTACACGGTAGAGGATAAGAACGATAGTAATCTTAACAGGCACATGATGGGTAAATTCCGCCGGCTGCTCAACGACCTCGCGCTCAAAGAGGTTTACCTCAACGGCCGCCGATACACTTGGTCTAACGAGCAATCCCCGCCGACGTTGGTGCATCTGGACAGGGTGCTTTGCACCTTCGACTGGGAGGAGGCGCATGGAGAGTGTCATCTCCGCTGTCTCTCTTCCGTCGTCTCCGATCACAGCCCGCTCCTCCTAGACTGCAACCCCATGCCTCCTGCGAAACGGCGTTTTCACTTTGAGGAGTTTTGGCTGCGTCTGGATGGGTTTCACGAGACTATTGCCCTGGCCTAGAACTCGGTCTATGATGTTGACCCGTTCCACCGCCTTAGATTGCGCCTATAGGCCACCGCCCACGCTCTCACTAGCTGGAGCGCTCGATCGGTGGGCAACGTCCGCGACAAGATGGCCATTGCGCGCGAGATCATCTTACGCCTCGACAAAGCGCAAGAAGACCGGCAGCTAGAACCGCACGAGGCGCAACTCCGTAGGCTGATCAAGGTCAGCTACCTGGGATTGGCCTCCCTTGACCGCACCATCGCTCGCCAACGCTCCCGCATCGCCAACCTGAAGGACGGCGACGCTAACACCGCCTTCTTCCACCGGCAGAGCACCTACCGTCGGCAAAAGAACCACATCTACAACATCCTCCACGATGGCCAAGCTTGCTCATCCCAAGAGGAGATGGCCAAGGCCGCGTTCGAGCACTTTGAGGAGCGGCTGGGGACTGCCATGGGGCGCGAGCACACCATTGATCTCGCGCCCCTTATTGAGCCCAGCGACCTGCAGGACCTTGACCAACCCTTCAGCTTGGAGGAAATCTGGGACGTCGTCAAGCACCTTCCCGCGCACAAATCTCCTGGGCCCAATGGTTTCACCGCTGAGTTCGTGCGCGCTTGCCGGACCATCATCAAACACGACTTCCACGACGTGTTCCAGCAGCTTTATGAGCTGCGTGGAAGGGGATTCTCGCGCCTGAACCAGGCCCTGCTCACCCTCCTCCCTAAGCGGGCGGATGCGAGTCAGCTGAATGACTACCGCCCTATCAGCCTCATCCACCTGGTTGCGAAGATCTTCGCCAAGGCCCTCTCTCTCTCTGCCTTGCGCCGAAGCTCAACAAGCTTGTCAGCAAGAATCAAAATGCTTTCATAACCGGGCGCACGCTGCACGACAACTTCATGCTTGTCAAGAACTCGGCCAGACTCCTCCATCGGCTTGGCGCGCCACGAGTCCTGTTAAAGCTCGACCTCACACGAGCTTTCGACTCGATCTCCTGGCCATTCCTGTTCGAGGTGCTCCGCCAGTATGGATTCAGCGACAGATTTCTCGAGTGGCTCTCGATTCTGCTATCCTCGGCGAGCACTCGAGTCCTGATCAATGGCGAGCCAGGTCCGACAATTTGGCATCAGCGTGGACTCCGCCAAGGCGACCCGCTCTCCCCACAGCTTTTCGTCCTGGCTGTGGACATCCTCGGGAGGCTTGTCAGGCGGGCTTGCGAGCTGGGCATTATCGAGCGCCTGCACCCTCAGGGAGACATGCAGATAATCTCGTTATACACGGACGACATCGTGTTGTTCTGTCACCCCTCTCCGTCTGACATCGAGGCGATCAGGGGTATTTTGCAGCTCTTTGGCGAAGCTTCTAGCCTCGTCGTCAACTTCGCCAAGAGCTCCGCCACCTTGCTGTGCTGCGAGCGCGAGCAGGTGGTGCCTACCATCGAGCAGCTTGGATGCCCAATTGTGGACATGCCGTTCACCTACCTTGGAATCCCGCTCTCGATTCGTCGCCCCACCGCCGCCCAATTGCAGCCGCTTGTGGATGGCATTGCCAGCCTCCTTCCTACTTGGAAGGCCGGCCTTCTCTAGCGCGCTGGGCGCCTCGCCCTCGTCAAGTCGGTGCTCAGCGCCATCCCGGTCCACCAGCTCATCGCTTACGCGCCGCCAAAGAAAACGATCAAGCAGATCGTCAGCATCCAACGCGGTTTCCTTTGGGCCAAACACAAGGAGACGAACGGTGGCCACTGCCACGTAAACTGGAGTCGCGTCGCGCCGCCTCCCAGCGGCTGGGCATCCCCAACATCGGCGCCAGGCCTCGTGCTCGAGATTCGGCTTTGGCTTTCCGCGCGGATGATAACAGGCTGGGCGGCTGGATCTCCAATTCTCGAGGCGAGCAATGTTCGAGCCTCCACCACTTGGGCGTGGGCAGCGGGCAAGGTGCTCTTCTGGGAGGATCGATGGATCAATGGCGGGCGGTCGGCATTGCGCGACCTCTGGTGTATCCCTAAGCGGCTGACGCAAGACGAGCGGTAGCCCAGTGCATTGGCCAGTTGGGCGAAGACATCCATAACGCGATTGGGCTTCACGAAATTGCCCAATACATCCAGCTATGGAGATCCTCCGGCCGGTCTGAGCGACAGGAGGGCCGGCGTCTGGCGTTAGGCGAAACTACAATGCGAGCTCCTCGCGACCTTCTAAGGAGCAATATCTTGTTTCTCACAGGCGACACAGAAAAGCCGCCTCCACCCAAAGTCAAGTTCTTCATCTGGCTGGCTCATCTAGACATTGTTGGACGGAGGCGCCCTTCGGCATGGTCTCGGCATCACCCGGATGCCCTCTGCGACCAAGCCATGGAAAACATCAGGCACCTCCTGCTGGAATGCCCGGTCGCCCGCCAAGCTTGGCATGAGACCCTGGCCTGGCTCAGAATGACTTCCCCCCGAGCACGAGGCCTCGATCGCAGCTTGGTGGCAACAGGCCAAGACCAGCACTCCCAAGCCAATGCGCAAAGGGCTCGCCTCCATCTCGCTCCTCATTCCTTGGATGACCTGGAAGCACAGAAACAAGGTCATTTTCGATGGAGCTCAGCCCTCCGCGCAGTCCCTCATTGAATCGATCAAAGAGGAAGCTCGGCTATGGGCGCGTGCAGGCGCCAAAGGCCTTCGCGTCGTACTCCCAACCACTTGGGATGTTCACTAGTTGTCATTTCTGTAATCCCTGTAACCGCCTCCTCGGAGGATGTAAACGTGTGTTCAATGAAATAAAACGCAAAGGTCCTTTGCGTTTTTTCTCAAAAAAAAAAAGTTCTGCAAGCAGTCGAATACACAAAACATAAAATGGTCAAGAGAGTAACAGATAGTTGCTCACCATTGGAAAGACCTTTCTTATGAAGCTCCTTAAGAACATACAAAATATCTTGAGTTACTGCAATAGGTTTCTTTCTCAATAGTTCCTACCATTTCTAACAGCCGAAGTAGCGAAAATACCAGGATATGTGATCAAAGAGCCATGTAAAGTGTCCTCTAAAATCTTATTATCTATTTCAGTTGGAGAGTAACTTGCCTCCTGAAAGTAAAGCTCGCCATAGTTTGTCCAGTAGTGCACTGGGACAGTCAACGACACAATATGGATCTCATGGCCATTCTTCATAGTACCTTTTCACAAGCTTCGGCGAGCTCTTGCAGGCTCATGGGAAATATCAGAAGATCTTATTAGTCAAGTAATACACTTTGTTAGTACGAGAATGCATGCAGATAAGGTGGGCGTCGATGATAGGAAATGCATAGCTGAAACTACACTGTTTTGGATAGCGATATCACACTTTTCTCATTTCCTTTGAGCATGGACCTATAAGTTCAATTAGATGTCTCTATAAATCCAAACACAAGCAGTAGCACTTTTTGTTGGCGCATTTCCATCCACCGTCTTGGACATACTTCCTCTTACATTATCAGTCTATATCACATCAATTTATGGCAGTGTATAGAAAATCAAAAAGAAATGTCCAAGGAATCATGTGTTGTGTGTCTGATGCACACGCAACAATAAGCATCTTTCTCCTTAAAAACTAAAATGCACACATGCTCTTAGGTGAACATGTGGCAAAAATATTCAGCCCAAAATGCATGGCTCATTTGCAGACCGATAGGAGTGTAAGGAAAATGCAGGAGCCAGTTCGTGACAAACTAAATACCCCTATGATGTAGAGTGAGACTTACCAACGCGCAGGGCCGCAGGCGGAGGCTGTGGGATGGAGAACCTGATACACTCAACTTTGTAAAACATGATAGGTCTGGCTCAATTCTAAAAACAGGGGCATGCAAGCAAACAAATTTGTCCTAATTACTTGCAACTGAAGACATCCCCTAGCTTTGTCATGTTGGTGGCCTAAAACACCAGAACATAAGCATCTATCAGATATTAATCCCCACATAAATTGCACTAACAATTGCATGTGGTGGAACACTGGTCATAAGATTGATCCAATCATAAACATAATCAAACTGGAATCCTACACAGAAAAAATCCCATACATGCTCCAAGAGTATATAGTTTTTAGAAAAGATTGTGATGCAAAATTTTATCTAGTAACATGCCAGCAAAACTACAGAACAATAAAGAGAGTCCGTCGCATAGAAAAAGTTGATCTCATAACATGATGCTATTGTCTAATGAGAAATCAATCACGGCCTAAAATTTTAATTATGACCACTCAATGGATAGGAGAATGTACCTATTTCCTTATTGTGGCGCCCCGCAAAAACCACTACTAGAAAATCGCGTTGTTTTTGTGCATTGCTTCATCATGACCGCATACTCATGTCATCATGCCACATTGCATTTGAGCATCGTCATCATCATGCATGGTTTTGTCTAAAACTATTTCAAAAAAAAGTCTTTTATTGTTTTCTAAATACCCCGTCTCTTAATTCAAATACGAAACCCCGATCGATCCGGATCTATTATTTGTCTAACAACTATTTACGAAAGTATTTTTTTAAACTAAATCAATTTAAAAAAATATTTTTGTATCGGGGGAGGCAGCCACCGGCCAGGCCCAAAAGGCCCCACCGGCAGCCACCTACCACCCCACAAACCCTAACCTAAACCTAATCCTAAACCCCCACCTACCACCTTTGCCGCCATACTCGCCGCCACACACGCCCGCCCACCGCGCGCACGACTAACTCCTGGCCCCTTTCAGCTCCTCGTTCCCATTCCTGACCTCCGCCCGTATGTTGCCCGATCGCGGCGTCCACAGGCCCACCCGTATCCCGCTCCTCGCCGCCTCCTCACGAACTCCTCCCGCTTGGTCTCTCACTACTGCCGCGCGCCGCCGGGGCGAGGCGAGCCTCGGTCGATCTCACCCGCCCGAGTCCACTCCTCTCCACGCTTCCGGCCCGAGCTCGTCGTCGACTCGTCCTTCTCGTCCTTTCGCATCGCGGCCAGACCTCGCCACGTCTCTCCTGCGCCCGAGCTCGGCCGCTCGAGCCATGCAGCCATGGCGCCGCCTCGCCGCCGTCGATCCACGCCTGGCTGTCCTCGTCGCCCTGAGTCCGACCTTGCCCTTCTTTGCCGTGCGGTAAGCTCCCGGCCCTTGCTCTGCCTCGCCATCGCCGCGGGGACGGTTGTCGGCCACCTTCTCGCCTCCGCGAGGCCGCTCACCGCTTCGCCAGCGCCCTCATCCTCCACTGTCGGGCGCGTCCGGCGAAGCCGTGGTCGTTCCACGGTGCGGCGTCACTCGAGCCTCGCCCGCCGTGGCGTCGTCCTCGCCGTCCTTCCACCGCTTCGCCACGGTAATGAGCCGCGTCCGGGCACCTCTCATCGGCAGCGTCCTTACGCTGCGGTTCGCGTGCTGTTGCCGGAGCATGGCCTCGCTGCTTGCCTCTGCGCCAACATCGGGCCCCTGGCGCCGTTCCTGGCCGTGTGCCTGGCGGCTATCCGGCGTCAAGGCCACGTGCACATTCTTTGTATCTGTTGTGTTCTGTTGATGTTGTAGTTTCTACGGTGAATCCTTGCCCCGGTACAACTCGATGTAACAACTGTTGGTGAGGTGAATTGATGTTTTGGTGGCGTTTGGGGATGATGCGTAAAAGATGCGGACAAGGTGATGTCTGTGAGAAAAATTGTGTGGCTTCGCTCAAGGATCCCGACACCCGAACCCTGGCGTGCCAAGTTCTTCGACCCGAAGGCCATATCGACAAATACTTCTTCCGGGACGCCAAGGTAAACGACGGATCGCCAAGTACTTCCTCGAGGACACCAAGTTCTTCATCCGGACGCCAGACCGACGTCTGGGGCCCGACAAGATCGACACCGACGAGCGAGTCCGATCGCCCGACGCCACACCAAGTCCTTCCCGGAACGCCAAGCTCTTCATCTTGTATCCGACCTTCGAAGACCGATCCCGTCGAACCCTGAACCCTGAGACCGAACCCCGAACCCCGGAACCCCAAGATCTCCCGAACCGATGTATGACCCTTTTCCTGAGACCCTTATTATGTAAATAACATACAACTTGTTGCATAATTAAATCCTCATGTTTGCATACATATAGTGTGGTTTGGGGCCTTATGCCGATTCACCTAAATTAAATATGGGATCCATATGCGGGCAAATCTAGTCTCATATGTTTCCATTTAAATTTGTGTAGCGAACCGATGCTATGTTTTGCCATGTTAATACCACATTTAAAATGCGGGGTATCTAAACAACTAGAACCATATATTTAATGTCGGGACCCCGGTTTCCGCTTAATACTGCCTAATCGCATCGCACCTTTGCCATGTCATACATCATACATGCATCATGCCCGATTTTTTACCGTAGTATTAAATAGTCCAACCGGTGTTTCTTCTAGTGCTTTGCTTCTTCACGGGTTAGGCCGATGAGTTGATGCGAGTGTCGACCCGACCTTCGGATGAACCTTCGGCAATGTTTTCAGGCGAGCACCTCCCCCTTTCTACCTATCTTAGTTTTATAGTATTTATTTCCCTCCTGTTGATCTATTGCTATCTGTGTTGCGTTGCTCTAGTTTTCGTAACCGTGATATCCCTTGCAGCCTTATATTGCCTTGGACACATCCTATTACCTGTTGTTTGGTAGATAGTTGGACTTGCGCGTCGTAGTCGCTTGCTCAAGTCTTTGTTGCGTGTAAATCGATTACCACGATTGTTGGAGTATCGCCGCATGTTTAATGTTGGAGATGATCATGGCTTTAATTATTGTTTAATAACTAAAATTGAAAGTAGGTAAATCACGAGGCACGGTGGGCAATAGATGTTATTTGGTTGTTAACCGTCCACTTGTGTCCGTGGGACCCAGTTCTTGACACTGTTAGAGATCGAGCGCTAACCACATTGGGGTGTATGGGCACCCATCGATTTAGTACTTGATTCCAAATCTTATCTTGAGAACCAAATTAGTTTGGGGCTTTATTACTATTCTGTACTTATGCCATGCTTCTTGCTTAATTTAAATTGTGCGATGTCTTTTGTCTTTGTTTAGGTAAGCGGAGTGTTTTGTGATGTCGACAAGCAGAGAGTTTCGGGTTCCCGATCGTTCTGACCAGCAGCGCAAACCACAGGTCCGTTGAGCCAACTTCGTTCCGGTAGCTTAGGGGTGGCCCCGCTTGCTTTGGAGTGCAGGAAGCGTCGTGTCGAAACCCGTCGACATACCGTTGGGTGTATGTTTTGTGATCTTGTACCTACGATCCGACAACAAGGGTGTAGGTGCGTGTGGAAACTTTGGTGCACCTGCGGTTAAATCTTTTAGAAGCCGTGTCGCGGTTATGGACGACTTAGAGCACGGTCTCGATCATGAACAACTATAACTAAAGTTCTTGTTATAATTTGATTTGTATCGATATGACTAGTAATGACTTCACTACAACGGAATGGCTAAATAAAAGTACCAACAAGCTGCTTTGGGTTTGGGGATATCTCATGCTAATTGTATCGACTAGTAAGTGTTGCAACTAGCGGAATGGTTAACTAAAAGTGCCTTGCTTATTATATCGGGATGACTATCTATACGACTAGTAATTCTTTTAGCGATAATGAATAAATAAAGCGCCAAGCGTGAGTTCCTCGGTTGACTTCCTCGTTCGGTCTCGAGGAAATACCGGGATGGGTTTGTTTGGTGTTAGAATCGGTTGGTTCGGATAGGTCTTTCTTGCCCTCTACGATAGTCGCCGGTTGTATCGAGTCTCTATAGGTTGTTTAGTGCATCTTTGTATTCGCATCGATCCACCATACCTATGTGGCGAGGCCCGAATTCTAGCCTCTCGTGTCTTGGCCTCGATCTTGACCGCTTTCTCTTTTCCTTTGCCTTTGTCGGACCCCTTTTTGTTTAGCGGGTTTTGAGATCGGCGTCGTTAGCGGGGTTACCCTTTCGGGCTTTGGCGAGTTATGGACGCCATTGGTTATTCTTCAGGGCTCTTAGCCCCATTTGCATCTTGTCCTAGTCGGACGCTGTATCATTTTCAAGGTGATTTGGATCTTTGTACTGTATATCTGCATTCTTGACTCTTTGAGTCGTTGCCTTGGACACATCCTATTACCTGTTGTTTGGTAGATAGTTGGACTTGCGCGTCGTAGTCGCTTGCTCAAGTGCTGTTGCGTGTCGTCCAGTACCACAGTTGTTGGAGTATCGCCGCATGTTTAATGTTGGAGATGATCATGGCTTTAATTATTGTTTAATAACTAAAATTGAAAGTAGGTAAATCACGAGACGCAATGTGGGCAATAGATGTTATTTGGTTGTTAACGTCCACTTGTGTCCGTGGGACCCGAGTTCTTGACACATTAGAGATCGGTAGCGCTAACCACGGTGGGGTGTATGGGCACCCATCGATTTAGTACTGATTCAAATCTTTGTCTTGGGGCCACAAATTAGTTTGGGGCTTTATTACTATTCTGTACTTATGCCATGCTTTACTGCTTAATTTAAATTGTGCGATGTACTGCATCTGTACTATTTAGGTAAGCGGAGTGTTTTGATGTCGACAAGCGAGAGTTTCGGGTTCCGATCGTTCTGACCGACACAAACCACAGGTCCGTTTGAACCGGCCAACTTCGTTCGGGTAGCTTAGTGGGGTGGCCCCGTGCTTGCTTTGGTGCAGGAAGCGTCGTGTCAAAACCCGTCGACATCTGGTTGGGTGTATGTTTTGTGATCTTGTACCTACGATCCGACAACAAGGTGTAGGTGCGTGTGGAAACTTTGGTGCACCCTGCGGTTAAATCTTTCGAGAAGCCGTGTCGCGGTTATGGGCGACTTAGCACGGTCTCGATCATAGACAACTATAACTAAAGTTCTTTGTTATAATTTGATTTGTATCGATATGACTAGTAATCAGCTTTCTAGCGGAATGGCTAAATAAAAGTACCAACAAGCTTTTGGGTTTGGGGATATCTCATGCTAATTGTATCGACTAGTAAGTGTTGCAACTTCTAGCGGAATGGTTAACTAAAAGTGCCCATGCTTATTATATCGGGATGACTATCTATACCGACTAGTAATTCTTGCAGCGATAAGCGAATAAATAAAGCGCCAAGCTGTGAGTTCCTCGGTTGACTTATCGTTCGGTCTCGGGAAATACCGAGATGGGTTTGTTTGGTGTTAGAATCGGGTTGGTTAGGATAGGTCTTTCTTGCCCCTCTCGATAGTCGCCAGGTTGTATCGAGTCTCTATAGGTTGTTTAGTGCATGCTTGACTGCATCGATCCACCCATACCTATGTGGCGAGGATGGCAATTCTAGCCTCTCAAGATCTTGACCGCTTTCTCTTTTCCTTTGCCCTTTGTCAACCCTTTTTGTTTAAGCGGTTTTGAGATCGGCGTCGTTAGCGGGGTTACCCTTTCGGCTTGGCGGGCAGGGTTATGGGCGCCATTGGTTATTCTTGAGGCTCTTAGCCCCATTTGCATCTTGTCCTAGTCGGACTGTATCATTTTCAAGGTGATTTGGATCTTTGTCTTGTATATGCATTCTTGACTCTTTGAGTCGTTGTTGTATATCTCTGTTTTGTGGGTCCCATCGAGGATTTGTTGTGTAATGTTATTACCGTTTCCACCATGCATAAGTGCCTGGTGGGCACCTTTGAATCGTTTCTATGCGGGTTTGGCGGAAAGCGCTGAAACTTGCATAGGGCCGATTCTGAGGGTGTTACACTTATCATCGAACTGAATCTAGGATCCACAAGAACCATGAGACCAAAGAATAGATGAATAAGAATTGTATCATGTATTTCAGTATCAAAATCTTGGATTTCGTACCTCTTCTGGTTTCTTCATGCCTTACAATTAATTTTCCCTGCAGCCCACTTGCCTTTTCATCGAACACCATGTAGATGGCTGCATAGATAGAGCTTTGAAATTGAGGAGAATTATCAGCAGCAAAGAACGTGAAATGGCTAATTCTACACAAGTAGAAATGGCTTTCCCTACATAATTAAATCCCAAAAAGTTCTTGCATGAGTGGAAAACAATTAATAGTTTAATCCTAGTAGATCCAAACTATTGATCCCTTGATTTTCATACTGTTCAGGAAGTGCAGTATTCCATTGAGATGGTATAGCAGTTCATCAAATCTAAATATCAAGAAGAAACCAAATAATACTAAAAAAAGTTACAATATCACTGCATATAAAACTATGTATGATATGAAGGACTCAAAAATCAATAGAAATATACACATTGTGAGGGCTGAAACACGTTGTGTGAAGAAATCTATGCAGATGGTTATCTTCTATCGAAGTTGATACCCCTACCACACATAGTTTGATGAATTAAGAGAAAATATTGGTCGTATGGTTAGAGATTAGTGCCTAGCAATTTTTTCCACGGTAGCAGGACCTCAAATCACATTTCTCAAGATTCCAAATGCTAACCTAAACCAGATCCACTTGACTTGCAATATCAAAACAATCTCTTTAGGTCCTGAAACAAAGCACTCACAATATTAAAAGTGGACTAAAATATCAAGTTCACTATGCAAAGTATGGGTTCATCATATGTAATCATTTCAAGAAACTAAAAAACACGTTATTTTGTATACATTTAATCAATAAAGTTTAAACAAACCTATCAGACATAAATAGCATCAAAGAAATTATATATCTGCGATGAAGCTAGTATAGGGGATAGAAATCCTCCAGCAATCAGTAAAGTCCCTCAACCATCAATCTGCAAGGCTGCAAGTACCTAATATTATATATCAGCGATGAAGTTAGTACAAGGGATAGAAATCACCTAGCTGAAAACAAAGATTAAATATTATAAGAACTGAATTTAAAAGGGTTAGTGGAAGAGAGAGGAGGCAAATCAATAAAGGATAGAGTGAAATCTCTAGACAATGATTGATGCCCTTGCTACCACAGCAAGCTAAGGACTGAAATCTCTGATAGGTCTTCTTAAATAAAATCAATTAAAATGGAAGCTAATTAAATTATAAAAAATCGCCTTTTCATCTATATATAAACATGAAGATAGTAGCACCTCTAAAAACAGTACGTAATCACTTTTTGAAAGACCAAAATACATAATCTTGAATGAGATATGATTAGTGGAAAGCAACAATAGACAAATTTTCTTGCATCGGATTTATCTCAGGAAAGTAATATGTGCATATAAAGGAAAATAAAGCAAGTCATATACTATCTGATCTCACCAACAAGAGCAGAATCCGATCTGGCAGAGAAAACAACAGCCGCTCCACAACAGTCTCCAATGCTACCTGCAAAAAAAATGAAGAATAGAGAAATCATGTCAATCAAAATCCCAAGGAACCAAACCCTGCAAGGCACAAGATCAGAGAGCACCATGAGCACAAAGCAATAAAAAGATGGAGCAAATCCCAAACTAAAAAGGGACAGATTAGAGATGGAGACGAAGGTGAGAATAACAAACGACAAAATCTGAGAAGAAAACAATAAAGAAGGAAGATCTGGAACTAAAGACCAAAACTAAGAAGAATAGAGGGGACGAACAAGAATCAAATCCCCACGAGTCAACCAGCGGCCTCACTCTAACCGAATCCACGACACAGACCTACGCTGCTACTGCTCGCGTGGTCCAGGCGGCTTGCCGCTGATGGCTCGGCCAGTAGAGGTGTGGGCAAGGAGGGGAACGGGGGAGAGAGACGGACGTCGCTGGTGTCTTGTCAGATGGCATGACACCGTGAGCGGCGGTTTGGACGTCGGGCCATACTTGTAACATCCCAATTTTAGCAGCCTGATTTAATGTCTAAAAAAAATAATTAGGAGAACAATTTTTTTCTTGTTAAGTATTGTAATGTTTGTTGTTTGTTTGCTTGTGTTCATGCAACTAATTGTGTATTAATAATATATATACTCCTTACATCAATCCTAGTTGATAAAAACTATTTTACAAAAAAGATGTCTTGGCTCATCTTTCATATTTTTAAATATATATTCTGGCATTTCAAACTTGAGCCAAGATGACTTTGCCACAACAAAATATTTTACTAGTTTCATTAACAAAACTATGAAGACCTATATATAATCTTTTTATGTTTTTAAGACAGAACTTTCAACTACTCTTACCTTTAGGGTTTTTCAAAACCTTTTCTAAAATATTTCTATCCTAATCTTGGTAGAAATACCAAGAGGTCCTTATCTTACTTCAAAACTCAACCTCTTAAAGATACTCATCCTTACCTCAAGCTAGTCTGGATGGTAACCTTAGTAGTAATTGTTTGCTTGTCAAGATGAGTTGTCTTGACCTATGTATTGCTTTACTCTGATGATTGACTTGCTTAGGAACTAGAGTGAGCTGCTTTAGGAGCTCCTCTTACAGGATCAACTAATAGTTGAATATCACCTATCTAAATCAAGCAGATCCATCCTGAGCTAATCCTCTTATTTTAGCATCCGACTCATCAAAGACCAAATATATATACTTGGAACCCCTATATTTAATCTATACTTCAATATCATCCACCTGATGATAATATTGGACCCCTGAATTTTCTCCAACTCCTTCCATTTTTTATAGTAGTCCAGATCCACAAATCTGCCAAATTCGACAAAGTCTGGAATCCTTATCTAGATTAAAACTTTGGAACTTCACCTACTCCAACCAATGTGCATTTTGGAAAATATACTTGAAGCATCTTGTATTCCATCATGAGTACTACCAAATCCCACTCTTTCCCTTGGCTAAACCCTTTTTGTACCCACTCATCCTTGATGGTTTTGTAGACAAGATAATAATCTTTTCTGCAAATTTTATCATCTTGCCTACTTTGGCAGAAGCTCACATCCATATGCTACCTTACCTTGACCAACTCTTGGCATCGTTAGGATCTACTAACCATGGTCTATAAATCCACTCTTCACTTGTTCTCAATGGAGCTTTGTGCTTCTTAAACCCACATGGTTTATCAGGCTTCATAACACATCTGCCATGGTAGCCTTATTTTCAACAAAGTTTGCCATCACTTCTAGACCACCTCAATTATAACCAAGCCCAAATCTAGGTACACTGATCATCTATATAATTTGGTCTATCCATCCATTTATCCCTTGAATCAAGTGAACTCTGATCTCCCTAATTCAACCAAGTTTAGGTGGCATAAAAATACCCAAACTCTAGATCCTCCAAAATCTAGTTTCCTTCCTTTTTCAAGGAAGATTTTCAAAACCCAAGGTTGATTATGATTGATACTTCAATTTGACATCATCAACCTTGGATATAATCATTTACCAAATAATTTCCATAATAACTTGGAACCTAAAACTATTTAAATTCACCCCTTTGAAAATCCTCAAATCTTTCCTATAAAGGCAAGTTTGTTTTTCTCCAAAATACTTTGCCAGCTCAAGGCACAATTGAAGCCTATACATCATATCCTACCTCCTCATCCGAAAGATAAACATTTTTGAGATACTTTATTATTTCTTTTTGCCCTTTCTCTTAAACAGAAACAAGAAATAATTGTTTAAAAATACTTTTCTATCCAAATAAACTCCAAGAAAATTCTCCAATATGTGATATGGTATTTAGGACCATCTCACATAAAAACCAACCTTATCCAATGTAAAAATATCAAAGGAGCTTTTAGAAACCATCTCAGCACTTTTTGGATAAATGGATTTAAGTGGACTAAATCTCCTTAAGTAAATACAATATAAATTCATGGAGAGCTTTCATAACCTCCTCTATCTACCAGTACCCTTTACCCACATTGCGAGGACAAAATTATTAGAATTGCCTCACAATCACCTAAATAACCAATATTTGAATTATTGCTAATTTAAAATCTTAAACCAAACAAGTCTCCACCAAATTGGTCAACCAAACTTGCATAGTACAACACCCACCCCTTTGGTCAAAGTACATTGTAGCATGGTACTATAGCACCCCTCACCCCTTGTCTTAAGTGCTTATTTTGGAGGGAGACAAAGAAATGACACATTTTTCCATTCAATTCCCTCACAACAGCACCCCACTCTCTCTGCCTCGCCTGCTCGCCCTAGAGGCCACCTCACTCTCTCCATCGCCCAAGTTGCCCTATCCCTGGCCAGCACCTCTCCTCCAAGCTCCTCCATGAGCTATGTTCACCATAGACCACCCCTACTTGGTTTATAAGCCACATGCCACCCCATCACCTCCCCTTTAGCTCATTTTCTCCCTTTCACTCCCACTTACCTCCCTAGAGCACCCCTATCTCTCCCCTGCTCTGCCTGGCCCGAAGGAAGAAGAAGAGCAAGCTTCGGCCCCTCCAAGAAATCGAGCAAGGCTCCCTCTTCACTGCTTCTCTCCCTCTACATCACCCTCTCGAGATCCCCTCTTGATTCTGCATCTAACCCCTCCCCTTTTATCCACATGCAGCAGCTCTAGGAGCATCTTCAACAAACTCCGAAGGCTGACCTCGTCAGGGTACTCGCGCGAGCTCCCTCCTAGAAGTAAACACCCCCATGCCGCCCATCCTCGAGCTCCCCGTCGTCAACCGCGTCGCCTTGTCGCCTCCCTGCCATCTCCTGATCCCCCGGTGAGCCTCCCCGCTCCTCCCCAAACCCCCTATAGGGTTTCCTCTCACTGCCGTTGTGACATAGGAGGACGACGGTCCCCCCGCCATCGATCTGATTCTAATCGGACGACGCAGGGACACCCGTACCCCTTTGCACCTCCTCGGAAGCTGATAGGCAGGTCCCGCCCAGGCCGTTTGAGTCGGTGCCTTCCCGCGCATCGACTCGCTGCTCTGGGCCAATTCCTCCCCTGTGGCCTAGTTTCCCCTTAGATCTGGCCCATGGCGCCCTTTTTCCTTTTTTCCTTTTTCCTTTTTCTGTATTCCTAGATCTAAAAGTTGTAGTTTGATTTAAATAGTTTTAAAAATGGAATTCAACACAAAATACCCAGATCCAAATTTTCCTAGATGCATGCATGTTTTCTTGAACTTTTAGCACCCTTGGTTAACTCTTATGTAGTCTAAAATAAATATAGAAAATCAAGCCCTAGATGTATATCTTTCACTGATAAATTATTGCAGAAAGTTGTGTACCTCCAAATGAGTTGAACCCTTTTGGTACTGCAAGGCATTTCTAGTACCTTGCATGTCACCCTGGCTCCACCTTAAACTGCTTCCTAGTTTACCCATAGCAAAAATAACAAAATAGCCCTAATTTGCCTTTAGAAATTTCTCTAGGCCAAACCAGAAGTTGTATTGACCTAATTTCAACTCTGAGAACTCACAAATCCTATTACCTTTTGAACCCTAGTAGAACAAAATTTATTAAGCCCTGGTTGATTTATTGTGAATTAAACATTTCTGTGCATAGCTAATTCACTAATAAAATCACTTCGGTAGTTCTGTAAATCCAAAAGGGATGATTACAATTTCTACAGAAAGGTATTTCAAATACCTAACATCTTTCTTTGGAATAATATAAAAAATACTGTAGATTAAATCTGGTTAAAAAGACAAAAACTTTCCAAGAATGACTTTGGAAATTTCCTAAGGGCATTTTGTTAAATATTTTGAAGTGATTCCAACTCTCATTGAATCAATCCATAAAACCTACTTAACCATCCAAGGAAATAATTTTTGGACCTACAAAACTTTTATGGTGATTTATTTCCTAAAACTAGAGATTTCATCACTAGAAAATGCATAGTAAATCAAAGGAAATTGACAAAATAGTGAAACCAATTTTGTTGGCTTCATATTATCAATACCTATCTGATGATATCATTTTTAAATATTGATATCATACAAAACCTGAACATGGTTTAAAACCCCTTAATTGAGTAGATTTGGCCTCCAAAATCATTAAAGAAAACCCACAAATGCTTTTCAAGCATTTCCACTTGCTTTAAATCCAACCACTCAAAACCTAATAAATTGTAAACTTGTATTGTCCATTGATTGTTGTATTTTTTTGATGCTTTAATGTTTTTATTGATTGATGTATTGCTTGTTTGCATGTTTTCTTGATAAAGGTGATAGTTGCGATTGTGTGACGCCAAGAAGGAAGCATCAGATTATTATTATTATTATTATTATTTTGGTATTATGGTATTCTAAAGAAGTCAAGAAACATCTCGCTGGTCATAGGCAATCCACCATTCCTAAATCCCGATATTTCCCCTATCCCTTTTTATCACTTGTTTTATATCTTGTTTATGAACTGTATTGTTACTTGCATGGTTTGTTCCAATTAAAACAACGATAGTAACTTGGCTCTTCCAGGTTATGAATGAGTGTACATTAGGACACCTACCCTTATTGACACCCACTTTTACCCTTTAGATCAAGGTTAGGATGATTAGCATCTCACCTCCTTGGAAACTATGGGTTTTCAATGATAAAAATTATTTTGGGTTTTACCCTACCACAAAGTTTTAAAATAAAACCCTTGGAAAGAGGCATCGTTTCCGAGTGGATGTATTATTAAAGAAATGATGTCGATGAGATGTAAGGAAGTTGGACAAGATAAAGAAATGGGATGTTCTACGCCTCTACCGAAACAATTTACCCGTGCAACCACATTACCCCATGAGCTGGGGCTTAGCTCGTAGTTTGTTGTCATTAGCCTAGGCAGGCCCTACACATGCTATAAGGGAGAAATCCCCTAAATTCCGGGTAGGATACTATAAAGATCCATGGATCTGGAGCCTGCAGTCTGTCTGGGACAGGAGCCAGTGCAACAATTGGGTCTCCCGCGAATGGTATGACTTAGGTAGTATGGAAGGAAGTGGAGTCAAATTACTATACATCTTGGGTATAGGCTTGTACGGAAGGAAGGACAATGGCGCTGAACGCCACATACTCGTTGCCGGGGAGAACAAACCCAAAAGCGAAAGCTGTCATTGCTAGGGATGACAAATGAAAGGTTAGGTTCGATTATCTGAACCCCCGTTTATCGTGTGTAGCGGGTTGTGGTTGTATCCCGACAGATGTATTGATTCTTGTGGGTAAAGTGCACAAACACAACAGAGTATAATCTATTCGAATAGCCATGTCCATTGTCAAGGACGGTTGGAAAAGTGATCACTATGAGTACCCTTGGGATGGTTTTTGAGAAAATAAAAAGGATATGACTTGGTCACAAGATAAGATGAGGAAAAGGTTTGGTTTTGACCTTAAATGGTCCAAGAGGCTTTGAAATGGGTTTTACTAGAAAAATGTTTTATAAAGGTTTTACAAAGGATATGGTGTTATCCCAAATTTTAAAAAGGAGGCATGGTTTTCAAAAACTCTTTTTCAACAAAGATATAGAGATGCTAATTTAGGCTTTTCAAAACAACTGTAGTGTAGAGCTACCTCACCACAGCTTGTTTACCTTATCTCGATGGTCTTATGAGTATATTCAAAAGTACTCATGACTTTGTCCCTGGCTATTTACTTGGCCAGATTTACTGATGCTAAGGAAGGAGATGTTGACGTCTATGCGAGCTAGACCATCTTCCTAGTCAGTTTCCTGTAGGTTAAGGCATGACATGGCCTCTACGATTGAATAAGTCCGCTGCTATTATTTGTACCGCCATAAAGGCAACTATGTAAGTCTTCTACTCTGTTAATTTAAGGATGTTGTTATGATACTAGTCGATTATTCTCATGGCTCACTGATCATAGGTACGTGAATTGCAGGCATAACGGGGATTCTTGGACCATAAATCTGGGGTCTCACAGTACTCCTCCTTCTAAGCCCTGTAAAGGAGGATCTCCACCGCCGCCGTCACTATCCGCCATTGCCCACTACTCACCGCTGCCTCTCCCCTTTTTCGTTGTGCATAAGATGGTGGAAGGGATGGAGGAGAAGGACTGCTGTGGTGGCATGGGGGAATAAGGGGATTTGGGGAGGGGCGAGGGGATTGGGAGGATAAGGCGACGCATGGGACTGGGCTATGGTGACTAGGGTTTCTAGCATGGGAGATCGTTTTATACTAGGCGGTGAAACAAATTAATGCCAAGGATTCATGAAGATAGAGAACCCAATGGTTGAGTGACGAGGTTCGTTGTGAGGAGCCCTTGGGGGGCGCCAATTACACCTTTAGATGCCTAAAAGGGAGTTAGAAGCAATTACCGGATGGTAAGTAATTTCTTGCATGATGTAGCGGTCAGTGTATGAATTTTTTCAGTGTCGTCCATGGTGAGGAGGCCATTCACGTGGAAGGCCTCGATTTTGTTGGCTTTGTGCTTGCACTATTTCTCAAAGCCAACTCTATTTTCCTAGGACCTATCCACTGCCAACTAAAAACCGTCATGTTCTGTGCTACAGGAATGGATGTACTGCTCAAAGCGCGTAGGATTGAACGTATAGCTCACAGCGCGTAGGATTGAATGGATACATTGTTGAACGATATCTTTATGTAATGTTGGCTGTCACGTTTATCTCTGTAACATTGGCTCCCATCCTAGTCTAGCGGCACTAGCGACACTCCCTAGTTTATAGGATCTCAGGCCCATCGTGGCCCCTAGTACTTTGTATTTGTAATTCTGTTTTGGAAGGAATACAATCGGTTACACTTTTCCGATTCTGCTTGGTATGAGAGCCATAGCGCTCATGGCAACTTCTTCTTCCTCCTATATGTCCATCATGCCGGTTCCCACCAGCAACGCATGTCGGCAATAAATCCCGTAGAGTCTGACCCTCATACTCCGCTCCAATAGAGATCTCCTATGCCTCGTGCAACCATCACTCCCCAAAATACCGACCCTCTGAATTTCGAAGTATTATCCCAATCCTTCCGGTGATCTCCACCTCCGGCGTGACCTCTCTGCCATTTCCCTCCCAGCCCCACCCTCTTCCCGCTGCCCATCCACTCCTTGGCGTCAATAACAAAACCTATGTCAAATTCTAAGTCAACTCTGCGAGTAGCAACTTCCCCAAGTGGTGTCAAATTCTGACCTTCCTCCTCACCATGTATAACACCATGGATCATGTCATCGAAGGAGCTGCTCCGCACGAGCCCGATGATACCTGACACGCCATGATACGTCCAATTTGCATCACCATTCTATATCAGAATTTGCCTCTATTCATTGATATATTGTGGAATCCCGCAAAACCACTACTAGAAAATCGCGTTGAATTTGTGCATTGCATCGTCATCATCATGCATTGTTTGCCGCATTATTTGCAAAGCCTAGTTTTGAATCGTATAAAAACCCCTCTTAGTTTCAAACACAAAAACCCGATAGCATCGGAGATTTTATTTGCCTAAAAACTATTGTGCAAAGTGTCTTTGTTTTAATTTGAACAGAAGCAAACAAACACAAAAACTTAAACAGCCCAATCCTAAATCCTAGTCCCACCCAATCTATTCCTACCCACCAATCCCAGGCTGCCACCTCCCCCTCTCACCCCAAACATACCCCCCTGCCACCTCAGCCATCCACCATCCCACCTCTATCCTTTTCTCACCCCAACCCTATCTACCTCCTCCCACTCTCTCGTGGCCCCACCCAGGTCCCTCTCTCACCCAACCGCTCCACCTGTAGCCTTGGCCCAGCGGGTCCATGAGCCACCAGGCCAGCCGCTCCCACGCCAGCCGTCCCGCCCACAGCCCACTGCAGACCCCACCCAGCCCGCGCCGCTCTCTTCTCTCCCTCGCCGCTCTCCACTCCCTCCCTGTGGCAGCAGCCCTCCGCCCACAGTCGCCCCACCGCCTCCTCGCACAGCGGCGGCAGCTCCGCCACGCCCTCGCCCCTCTTCCCTCTCCTCGCCGCGCGTCCCTCGGGTTCCCTCACTTGCCGGCCGGCCACCTCTTCGCCCTCTCGCGCTTCTTCCCAACCCGGCAACCCGCGTCCTCGGCGACCGGCCGCGGCCCTCCTCCGCTTCTTCGCCCCTCCCTTGAACCGGCCCCCGCCCGCCGTCCGCCTTCCGTTCGCCCCGAGCCCGCCTCCCCGTCGCCGTCGCTTTCCCCGGCCGCCTCGCTTTCCATCGCGCTCGCCCCGACCCCTGCGCGCCTTCGCCGCGTCTCCGCCGCCTCCGTCGCTGCAGCGCGTCCCGAACCACCGTCCGCCATCGTCGGCGTCGTGCTCGCCTTGTGACACTGCGCCCTCGCCGCCGCCTCTCCCCGGCGCTCCACCGCGCAACTCCGGCCACGCCCCGCCAAGCCTCCGCCCCAGACCCCTGCGCCGCCGCGCGCGCCCGTGCTCGCCGGAGCGCGCTGCCTCCTCTCCGCTCCCCTGCGCCCCGCACGTCCTCAGCCGCTCGCCGGAGCCCGCCGCCTCGCAGCGCCCAGACCCCGCCTCCGCGTCGTGCCGCTCGACCCCGGGTCCAGGAGCTCCGTCGCCGTGTCCCCTGTCGACCTCGCCCATGTCCGTCACCAACCGTCAAAGTTTGGACCCAAGCACTCCGACGCGAACCTCGAGACCACATGAGAAGGCCGACCCGTAACAAAGTTCGTCGATCCCGTCACCAAGATCTCGTTCACGGAAACCCTGATATTTCGACACGGCACCATCAAGACCTTCGCCCCGAACATCGAGACCCTGAACGGCAAGTACTTCATCGACGACAAGATCGTCCACGCAGTCCACGAGGCCGTTCCGGGCGAAACATCGAACCCGATGCTGTCGCCTTCCTCTTGGATCACGAACCCCAAGATCTTCCTCGGACACGGATGCCAAGATCATCGGCATGAGATCGAGACCCGGTCCGAAGACCACATGCGACAAGACCTTCGCACGAATGCGGAATCAAGTACCCGAACGCCAAGGCCTCCGCCGGAAGGACAAGACCAACGACCGACCCGACATTCGCGAATGCGACAAGATCGGCTATCGGACGCCAATCTTGCACCGGACATCAAGATCTCCCGGGATGATACAAGTACTCCTTCCGGGCGACACTCAAGAACACGAGCGGCAAAGACAGCGCGAGCGCCAAGAACGACACCGATCCGGAAGATTCGATCGTCCCTTCGAGAACCGGATGCGCCAAGACCTACCGGAATCGAAACGCTTCCGCGAACCCCGAACCCCAGATCCGTCGAACCCTGGACCCTGAGACCGAACCCCGAACCCTGGAACCCCAAGATCTGCCGAACCCTAAATGTGTGACCCTTTTTCCTCGAACCCTATTTTATAACATAATAACAACTTGTCGCATAATAACTGTTCATGCATGCATCCTATCTGTGGTTTGGGGGCCTTCCGCCGATACACCTAATAACTAAATATGGGGCCCATATGCGGGCAAATCTAGTCTCATATCGGCCTCATTTAAACATGTGTAGCGAACCGGTTCCATCTGTTGTCTTGCTATACAACATTTAATTTGCGGGGTAATTAAATAACTTGAACAATATAATCAATTGTCGGGACCCCGGTTCCGCTTAATCTGACCTAATTGCATCGCACCTTTGCCATGCCATGCATCATACATGCATCATGCCGATCTTCTGCCGTTGTATTAAATATTGCATCCGGTGTTTCTTCTAGTGTTTTGCTTCTTCGCGGATAAGGCCGTTGAGTTGATGTGAGCTTCGCCCCGATCTTCGGTCGAACCTTTCTACAATGTTTTCAGGCGAGCATCTTCCCCTTTCTACCTATCTTACTTTTATAGTATTTACTTCCCTCCTGTTGATCTATTGCTATCTGTGTTGCGATGCTCTAGATTCCGTACCCTTGATATCCCTTGCAGCCATATATTGCCTTGGACACCTCCTATTACCTGTTGTTTGGTAGATAGTTGGACTTGCGCGTCGTAGTTGCTTGCTCCAGTGCTGTTGTGTGTCGTCAAATGCCACAGTTGCTGATGTATTGCCGCATGTTGATGTTGGAGATGATTCTAGTTTTACTTATTGTTCACTTTACTTTCTGTTTAACAACTAAAATTGAAATAAGCAGAGGCATCGGTGGGTGATAGATAATATTTGGTTTCCGAACGCCCACTTGTGTCCCGTAAGACCGAGTACTTGATACTGTTCCTTGATTTTCGCTATCCACATCCGGAGGTATATGGGACCCCGAGCGAGCTTGATTCATTCTTATTTCTTGGGGCCACAAACTAGTTTGAGGTTTTATTTACGATCCTGCTTATGCCATGCTTTCTTTGCTTTATTTACGATTGTGCAGTCTGCACTTTGTCTTTGTTAGGATCGGGACACGTTTAGCGGTGTCGACAAGCCCGTTTGGGGTTCGATCGCTCTGACCGTCCACCAGACCTTGAGGCCGCCTCGAGCTTGCTTACTCCGTTGCGGATTCTACTTAAGGGTGGACCTGAAATATTTCTGAATCTGTGATTGTTCGATCGTGAAAGCCTCGTTGGGTTTGATTTGGTTTTCGAGGTTGATCGGCGTGTGTTGCTATTGGTGCACCCGGCGGGTAAAACTTTCAAAGCCGTGTCGCGGATATGGACGACTTGGAGCTGATTTCTTGATCATAGACAAGCATAACTAAAGTTCTTGTTATAAATTTGACTTATAATGACTAGTAATCAGCTTCACTATAATGGAATGGCTAATAATCGCCACAATTGCTTGTTTGGTGTCGCTTGCGACCATTGTACTGACTAGTAAATATTACCTTCTAGCGAAATGGCTGAATAAAAGTACCAACAAGCTTTGGGTTTGGGTTATCTCATGCTATCATGTCGATTAGTAATTGTTGCAACTATAACGGAATGGTTAATTAAAAGTTCCCCTTGTTTACTTTATCGGGCGATTATTTAAACCTGACTAGTAAAGTGCATAACTATAAGAATAAATAAGCGCCAGCGTGTGAGTTCCTCGGTTGACTTCCTCGTTTGGTCTCGAGAAGCGCGAGATGGGTTTGTTTGGTGATAGCTTGAGTTGGATCCGGTTAGGTCACTCTTATCCCTCTCGATATCCGCCCGGTTGTATCGAGTCTCTGTAGAGTGTTTAGTGCATCTTTGCGCTGACCCGCCCATACCTATGTGGCGAGGACGCGAATTCTAGACTCGTAGTGTCTTGGCCTCGATCTTGGCGCTCCTTCTTTTCCTTTGCCCTTTGTCGGCACCTTTTGTTTAAGGTTTGAGATCGGCGTCGTTAGCGGGGTTACCCTTCCGGCTTGGCACAGGCGGGGTTATGGGCGCCATTGGTTATTCTTGGGGCTCTTAGCCCCATTTGCATCTTGTCCGTGGGACGCTCTATCGTTTTCAAGGTGATTTGGATCTTGTATAGTATATCGTATTCTTGACTCTTTGAGTCATTGTTATATATACGTGGGTCCCATCGAGGGGCTGTTGTGTAATGTTATTGCCGTTTTCCACCCTTACGAAAGTGCTGGTGAGCACCTTTGAATCGTTTCTATGCGGGTTTGGTGAATTTTGCCCAAACTTGCATAGGTCCGGTCCCGAGGTGTTCTGAGTGGTATCGAGCTCGGCGATTGCGATACCCCACAAGTCGACACTGTAGGATAACCTAGCTAACGGCCGAAGTAGAGTGTCAAAACTATTTTGAAAATCGGTTGGATAGTTACGATTAGGTGCGATTTTACTCCTTACCCCTGCTATTCTCCTCTTACCTCGGCGTGTTTTGAATCGCTCTCTTCTCTCTCTTGAGTCCGAGAATTCTCGTGGTTGGGTTTCCGTCGTACCTTGAGCTTCGCTTTCTCCCTTTTATGGAGGTGCTTGAACATCAATCTGCGGCTGATGCATTGTGCCCTTCATCCGATCTTTTGTTCTTGAGCTCTTTATCCATATGTGTTCCTTCTTTGGATATCGGTGTCGTTGAAAAACATATGAGAAGGACGAGCTTTGGTGAAGTTGGGGTTAACCTTGAGCATGTGTTGTTCATGCCAATGGAACCACCATGAAACCAAATCGAGTGTGTCTTTCATACGATTTACTGCGGCACTCCCTTGTTTCCGAACCTCGCTTGTCGAGATCTTCAGTCTAATTCCGAGAGTTGGATGCTTAATCCGCTTATTCGTGTGCAGAGTAATGTTATGAGTGTGGGATGGAGTAGCTACCCTACCACTGCTCTTATCATTCGCTCTTGTACATCGAATCGGTGGATCCAGCAGTTTTACTCCGTCCACGGAAGTTAGGGGTGGCTTTATTTGCGATACCTCTACCTTCGACCTTTAGTTCCCGTAGTGTTCTCTTGATGATCAGGAGCAACGCCCCTTTGTTGGTGGTGTCGCCGATTTCAAGATGGAGGATGAACCCTCGTTAGTGGTGTCGCGAGGATCTACACAAAGCGTGAAGACGGAGAACGCCGACCTTCCTTCCGGTACCATGAGGCGGATCTCGAGGGCGAGATCCATTGTTAGTAGTGTCGAATTGTGGAATCCCGCAAAACCACTACTAGAAAATCGCGTTGAATTTGTGCATTGCATCATCATCATCATGCATTGTTTGCCGCATTATTTGCAAAGCCTAGTTTTGAATCGTATAAAAACCCCTCTTAGTTTCAAACACAAAAACCCGATAGCATCGGAGATTTTATTTGCCTAAAAACTATTGTGCAAAGTGTCTTTGTTTTAATTTGAGCGAAAACAAACACAAAAACTTAAACAGCCCAATCCTAAATCCTAGTCCCCCAATCTATTCCTACCCACCAATCCCAGTGCTGCCTCCCTCTCACCCCAAACATACCTTACCTCGGCCATCCACCATCCCACCTCTCCTTTTCTCACCCCAACCCTATCTACCCTCCTCCCACTCTCTCTGACGGCCCCCCCTTGCAGTCCCTCTCTCACCCAACACCCACCAACCTTGCTGACCAGCAGGTCCCATGAGCCACCCAGGCAGCCGCTCCCCACGGCCGTCCCGCCACAGCCCACTGAGACCCCCACCAGCCCCGCGCCGCACGCTCTCTCCTCTCCCTCGCCGCCGCTCTCCTCCCTCCCTCGCAGTGCAGCCCTCTCGCCCACAGTCGCCCCAGCCTCCTCGCTTTGGCAGCGGCAGCCCGCCAGCGCCCTCGCCCTCTTCTCTCTCTCGCCGCGTCCCTCGGGTTCCCTCATGCTTGAGCCCGGCCACCTCTTCGCCCTCTCGCGCTTCTTTAACCCGGCCCAACCCGCGTCCTCCGCGACCGGCCGGCTTGGCCCTCCTCACGCTTCGCCCCTCCCGCCTGAACCGGTCCCGCACCCCGCCCACCGCCCGTTCGCCCGAGCCCGCCTCCCGTCGCCGTCGCTTTCCGGCCGCCTCGCTCTCCATCGCGCCGACCCCTGGCGCCCCGCCAGCGTCTCGCCGCCTCCGTCGGCTGCGGCCTTGCGTCCCGAAACCACCGTCGCCATCGCGGCGTCGTGCTGCGCCCAGCGAACCCTGCGCCGCCTCTCCCAGCGCTCCCGCTGCAACTCCGGCCACGCCCGCCAAGCCTCCGCCCAGACCCTGCCGCCCTTGCAAATCTCGCCAGGCGCCTGCCTCTCCTCTCCGCTCCCTACGCCCTTACGTCCTCGGCCTGCGGAGCCCGCCGCCTCGCAGCGCCCAGACCCCGCCTCCGCGTCGTGCCGCTCGACCCCGGGTCCAGGAGCTCCGTCGCCGTGTCCCCTGTCGACCTCGCCCATGTCCGTCACCAACCGTCAAAGTTTGGACCCAAGCACTCCGACGCGAACCTCGAGACCACATGAGAAGGCCGACCCGTAACAAAGTTCGTCGATCCCGTCACCAAGATCTCGTTCACGGAAACCCTGATATTTCGACACGGCACCATCAAGACCTTCGCCCTGAACATCGAGACCCTGAACGGCAAGTGCTTCATCGACGACAAGATCGTCCCACGCGATCCACGAGGCCGTTCCGGCGAATGCATCGAACCCCTTTATCGCCTTCCTCTTGGATGCGAACCCCAAGATCTTCCTCGGACACGGATGCCAAGATCGCCGGCATGAGATCGAGACCCGGTCCGAAGACCATGCGACAAGACCCGCCACGAATGCGGAATCAAGTACCCGAGCATGAAGGCCTCGCGGAAGGACAAGACCAACGACACGACCCGACATTCGCGAATGCGACAAGATTGCTATCGGACGCCAATCGCACCGGACATCAAGATCTCCCGATGATACAAGTACTCCTTCCGGGCGACACTCAAGAACACGAGCAAAGACACGGCGCGAGCGCCAAGAACGACACCGATCCGGAAGATTCGATGCGTCCCTTTCCGAGAACCCGGATGCGCCAAGACCTACCCCGGAATCCGAGAACGCTTCCGCCGAACCCCGAACCCCAGATCCGTCGAACCCTGGACCCTGAGACCGAACCCCGAACCCTGGAACCCCAAGATCTGCCGAACCCTAAATGTGTGACCCTTCTTCCTCGAACCCTATTTTATAACATAATAACAACTTGTCGCATAATAACTGTTCATGCATGCATCCTATCTGTGGTTTGGGGGCCTTCCGCCGATACACCTAATAACTAAATATGGGGCCCATATGCGGGCAAATCTAGTCTCATATCGGCCTCATTTAAACATGTGTAGCGAACCGGTTCCATCTGTTGTCTTGCTATACAACATTTAATTTGCGGGGTAATTAAATAACTTGAACAATATAATCAATTGTCGGGACCCGGTTACCTTAATCGACCTAATTGCATCGCTGCTTTGCCATGCCATGCATCATACATGCATCATGCCGATCTTCTGCCGTTGTATTAAATATTGCATCCGGTGTTTCTTCTAGTGTTTTGCTTCTTCGCGGATAAGGCCGTTGAGTTGATGTGAGCTTCGCCCCGATCTTCGGTCGAACCTTTCTACAATGTTTTCAGGCGAGCATCTTCCCCTTTCTACCTATCTTACTTTTATAGTATTTACTTCCCTCCTGTTGATCTATTGCTATCTGTGTTGCGATGCTCTAGATTCCATTACCCTTGATATCCCTTGCAGCCATATATTGCCTTGGACACCTCCTATTACACATTGTTTGGTAGATAGTTGGACTTGCAGCGTCGTAGTTGCTTGCTCGGTCTTTGTGTGTCGTCAAATGCCACGATTCTTGATGTATTGCCGCATGTTGATGTTGGAGATGATTCTAGTTTTACTTATTGTTCACTTTACTACGTTTAACAACTAAAATTGAAATAAGCAGAGGCATCGGTGGGTGATAGATAATATTTGGTTTCGAGCCCACTTGTGTCCCGTAAGACCCCGAGTACTTGATACTGTTCCTTGATTTTTCGCTATCCACATCCGGAGGTATATGGGACCCCTGAGCGAGCTTGATTCATTCTTATTTCTTGGGGCCACAAACTAGTTTGAGGTTTTATTTACGATCTGTACTTATGCCATGCTCTTTGCTTTATTTACGATTGTGCAGTCTTGCACCTTGTCTTGTTTAGGATCGGGACACGTTCTGCGGTGTCGACAAGCCCGTTTGGGGTTCGATCGCTCACGGCCGTCCACCCAGACCTTGAGGCCGCCTCGGAGCTTGCTTACTCCGTTCGGATTCTTAAGGGTGGCCCCTGAAATATTCTGAATCCTGTGATTGTTCGATCGTGAAAGCCTCGTTGGGTTTTGATTTGGTTTTTCCGAGGTTGATCGGCGTGTGTTGCTATTGGTGCACCCGGCGGGTAAAACTTTACGAAAGCCGTGTCATGGATATGGGCGACTTGGAGCACAGTTTCTTGATCATAGACAAGCATAACTAAAGTTTCTTGTTATAAATTTGACTTATAATGACTAGTAATCAGCTTCACTATAATGGAATGGCTAATATCGCCCAATTGCTTGTTTGGAGTGTAAACTTGCGACCATTGTACTGACTAGTAAATATTGCAACTTCTAGCGAAATGGCTGAATAAAAGTACCAACAAGCTTGGGTTTGGGTTATCTCATGCTATACATCGATTAGTAATTGTTGCAACTATAACGGAATGGTTAATTAAAAGTTCCCCTTTGTTTACTTTATCGGGCGATTATTTAAACCCCGACTAGTAAAGTGCATAACTATAACTGAATAAATAAAACTACCAGCTGTGTGAGTTCCTCGGTTGACTTCCTCGTTTGGTCTCGAGGGAAACGCCGAGATGGGTTTGTTTGGTGATAGCTTGAGTTGGATCCGGTTAGGTCACTCTTATCCCTCTCGATATCCGCCGGTTGTATCGAGTCTCGTAGAGTGTTTAGTGCATCTGCCGCTGCTTGACCCATACCTATGTGGCGGAGCGAATTCTAGACTTCGCCGTGTCTTGGCCTCGATCTTGGCGCTCCTTCTTTTCCTTTGCCCTTTGTCGGCACCTTTTGTTTAAGCGGTTTGAGATCGGCGTCGTTAGCGGGGTTACCCTTCCGGCTTTGGGCAGGGTTATGGACGCCATTGGTTATTCTTCAGGGCTCTTAGCCCCATTTGCATCTTGTCCGTAGCTGGACGCTCTATCGTTTTCAAGGTGATTTGGATCTTGTATAGTATATCTGTATTCTTGACTCTTTGAGTCGCTGTTATATATATCTGTTCTGTGGGTCCCATCGAGGACTGTTGTGTAATGTTATTACTTCGTTTTCCACCCGCACGAAAGTGCCTGGTGGGCACCTTTGAATCGTTTCTATGCGGGTTTGGTGAATTTTGCCCAAACTTGCATAGGTCCGATTCTGAGGGTGTTACATATATGTATTATTATGAGGTAATACTTTTGTCTTTACATATGTTTATGCATGTTGGATGATTCTTGGAGGATGGACTGCCGGAGTCTGGATTCTGATGGAAAAAGAGGTGTTTTGATGCAATTTCACGAAGATCAGAAAAATATCAGAAAAATATGGGAAAATTATATTTTCTTGGAAGACGGAGGAAGCCAGAAGGGGAGGCAAAGAAGGGCCACAGGGTGCCCACACCCCCTAGGCGCGGGCCCACCTTGCTCCGCACCTAGGGATGGTGTAGCCCACCTGCTCGGCCTCCGACTCCGCCCTCTCACCTATATCTTCCTTAAGGAACCCTAACACCAGGGGCGACCAAAAATTTTTTTCCGCCGCCTCTGTGGGGCAGAAAACACCAAGAGAGAAAGATCTCTCCGGCAGACATATTTCTGCCGAGGAAATTCCTTCCCGGAGAGGGGATATCGTCGCCATCAACACCGTCATCAAGCTAGGCTTCATCGGGATCATCATCATCATCCACACCATCATCTCCACCAGCACCATCATCACCACTCCATCCCGCTGTAACAATTGTGTTGGATATTTCTCTAGTTCTTAGGGGAAACTTTCCCGGTGTTAATTACTATTGTAGTTGATGTTTGTGAGTGGAACCATTGGATTATTGTTTATGTTCAGATTTTTATTCATCACCATATCATCTTTGATCTTGATCCATATGATGTCTTGTGAGTAGTTCATCTAGTTCTTGAGGACATGGGAGAAGTCATGTTGTTAGTAGTGGATTTGTGTTGAGTTATTATTCAATGGTTTAGTATTTAAGTTGTGGTGCTATTCTTCTAGTGGTGTCATGTGAACGTCGACTACATGATACTTCACCATTTATGGTCCTAGGGGAATGCATTGTGTATTTGGCTACTTATTATGGGATTGCTGAAGTGATAGAAACTTGAACCTCCGTTAGGACACCATTGCATAAGGGAGCATAGGATCTCAGAGTTTAAGGCTGTGGTTAGGTTTATATCTTAATTACTTTCCTGTAGTTGCGGATGCTTGCAGGGGGTTTAATCACAAGTATGTATTAGTCCAAGTAAGGTCGGTGCATTAGCAAAGGTTCACCCACACAACACTTACAACACCAAAAAAGAGTACTCAGCTATTTGAAGCGAAAGCACTTGACATAATTCCCATGTGTCCTTGAGAACGTTTGGTCCTTATAAGTATTTCCACCGGCTTGTCCTTTCCTAAGAAAGGATTGGGCCACTTGCTTCGTTTGTTCATTGTCTTTATTTCTTTCACTTTGTTTTGTTGCTTTATTAGAAAACCCCTAAAAATCCGTTTGCTAAGTATTTGCAGAGATTTCCTGCTCCATACCACTAGTCAACACCTTTTTCTCCTCGTTGGGATCGACACCTCTATTTATCGAAAGTACTACGATACACCCCCTATACTTGTGGGTCATCAAGACTATTTTCTGGCGCCGTTGCCGGGGAGTGAAGCGCTATTGAAGAGTGGAAACTAGTAAGGGAAACTTCTACTGTGAGTATTGCTTTTTATTACTGTTTGTTGCTTTGTTTCCAATATGGATAACCCACTTGGTTTTATGTGTGGGAAAACTACTACCACTGCTAGGGTAGTAGATGAACCACCACCTGTTGAGATAGATCCTTTTAAGATGCCTACAAGTATTGTTGATCGTGTTATGGATAACTATTATTTTGGGGATGAAACTGTCCACCCTGGTGATCATTTACTTTTTATCCATGAATTATGCGCTTTGTTTAAGTGTGCAAGTATCACAACTGAACAGGTGAAGAAGTTACTCTCTATATCCTTGAAAGGGAGAGCTGAAGAATGGTATAAGCTACTGAAGAATGGACAATCCATGGAATGGGAGGAGATGACATCTCTCTTTTATTCTAAATTCTATACTACCAGTGAGATTCATAAGGATAGAAATCTGATATATAACTTTTGGCCTTGTGATGGAGAGAGTACAGCTCAAGCTTGGGGGAGATTGAAGTTACTAATGCTTAAATGTCCTATTCATGAACTCCCTAACAATATTATTATCAATAACTTTTATGCTAGGCTTTCTATTCATGATAAAGATTTACTAGATGCTTCTTGTGCTGGATCATTCACATGTATGAAGGAAGAAGCTAAATGGGATCTCCTAGACCGTATTCAAAAGAACACTAAAGCTTGGGAGAATTACAAAGGAAGAAAGTCAGGTATAAACTATGATTATGAATGCATTAATTCTTTTATGGGAACTGATGACTTTCGTGATATTAGTAATGAGTTTGGTCTTGATTCCCAAAGTATTGACAATTGTTTTCAGGCCTTTTCCTCTTACATAGAAATTCCCAAAAAGAAGTGGAACAAGTACCATGCACCTTATAAAGATGTTGATAGTTATGTTCCTGTTAGAAGCACCGAAGTTTATACTACTAATCATATTGTGCCTGAACCTTATGTTGAGAAAATACCTTTCCCAGCTAAGGTAAATGAATAATCTAGGATGATTAGTGCAAATAATAAAGGTACAGTGAAAACTGTGGAGCCTAATGAGCAAATGAGTGTTGAACCTGTGGTAGCTATTGTGAAAGACCCTGTGTAGCATCCCATTTGTCTAACAATTGTAATGCTACTTGGTCTAGTAATATAATGGCTACTTCATATATACAATTGTTGCATCATCATTATATCATGCTCATGTTATCATGCCACCTTGCATTTGAGCATCATATAAAACCCTTTTGATTTGGTTCTTCTCTCATATGCATTGTAAATTGTATTTGCCTCTTGATATTATATTTGGTTCTTGATATATTGTGTAAATGCCCAAGATGAGTTGGGGGCATATCTTTTATTGACTCCACCACCTTTCTTGTCATCACCCCATCATTCCACCATTCCACCATATATGAGCATTGCAACTTATTTGGTTTTACCTCTAGCTCATGTGGGTTGGGATGGATCCAATTCTATCTCCACATGCTCTCATCTTAGCATCATGTTGTTTTCACATTATTGATATGTGGAGCCACCTTTGCAAGCATTACGAGTAGTGCTCCTTTTCCTAGCTTTCATATGGATTATTATGGATTTATGCTCATGTTGGGATATTTTGGGACTATTCAACATCTAGTGGCACATACACACTAGCAAGTCCCATTTCTATTCAAATATGGCCATCTCCATCTACTTCACATGGGGCATCCTTTTAATTTCTCTTGCTTGGGACATTTTGGGTAATGCATAGGAGTAATGCCATGTTTATTATTTTGTTTTCACAAGGATGATACATGGCATTTATTATCTTGCATGGGCCATGCAACCATCACCATCTTTTGCCTCCTGTGTTTTTATTTGGTCATTTGAGTGGATCATCTCTCTCTCTCTCTCTCTCTCTCTCTCTCTCTCTCTCTCTCTCTCTCTCTCTCTCTCTCCTTTCCTCACCTTTCTCTCCTTTCACCTCCACACATGCATGGTCATGTGGATCATGCCTAAAACCCTAAACCACCCTCTCCCTCTAATCTTTTCTCCAAAATTCTCTCACCTAAGCTAGACCCTAAACCTAACCCCTCATCTACCCTAGTTACACCCTACCACCACCATGATCTACCCCTCTCTCCTTTTTCTATCTCTAAAACCTAATCCCTCTCCCTATCCCTCTCTCCTCTCTCTATCATGCATGCCCCACCTGGCCACCCTCTCTCCCTGGCCACACCCCAGCTACCTACCCCTCCCTAACCTAAGACCAAACCCTAACCCGAGTCCCTCCCTAGCTAACCCTAGCTCTAACCCGAGCCTCCTCTCCTCTCTCTCTTACTCTCTCCCTGCTGGGCTAGCCCCACCCGAGCCTCCCCTTCTCCTCTCTCTGGTCCCAGCTGCAGCCCCTTAACCCTACCCTGGCCTGCCCGAGCACGTGAAGGAGAGAAGGGAAAAGGTGGCCGAAGCCACCTTTAACCCTACCCACTCCCCCACGGCACCACCTCCCTCTGGGCTCGCCCTTATCTACTCCCACCTCTCTGCCTCGCCAGATCCATCCCCAGAACTCCCCAGGGCCTTGCCCTCTCCTCCCTTTCTTCTCCATCGCCACCAGCTACCCTCTCTCGCCGGCCATCGCCAGGACATCGTCGCCTCGTCGATCCAAGAGGCGCAGTGTGGCATCCCGCAAAACCACTACTAGAAAATCGCGTTGAATTTGTGCATTGCATCGTCATCATCATGCATTATTTGCCAAAACTATCCCGCAAAGCCCGATTTGTTTTCCAAACGCCCTGTCTTGTTTTCAAATTCAAACCCCGGGCCTCCGGATTATTTTGTTGTCGGCTATGTTTTGCAAAACGGTGCATTTTAGAATTAAATAAAATTATTATATTATTTTTGCGGGGCAGTCGAGCAGGCGGATAGACCCGACGACCGCCCGAGATTCATCGCCCCACCTAACCAGCCCCCCTAATTCCTAAGTCGACCAAACTATCTAACCCAACCCAGCCTCCACCTCACCCTAGCCTATCAGACCTCGCCACCTCATCTTCCCCCTCTCCCCCACCAATCCCACGCTGCCACTTGTCCCTCCCTCTCTCTCCTGGACCCTCTACCGACCCACAGCTCACACACACCGGCCCCACCTCACCCCCGCCACCCACCCACACCGACACACACATGCACCACACCTGCAACCCCACACCCCGACCCCACCTGCGGCCCCCCCCCCACGCGTTCCCCTCTCCCTGCGCACGCTCCCCCACCCTGATCCTCTTCCTCGGCGCGTCCTCCTCCCTCGCCCAACACGCCCGACGCGGCCCTCCTCCTGCGCCCGCTCCCCAACCTCGCCCCTCATGGCCATCGCCCGCCTCCCAGCCCGCTCCAGCCTTGACCCACACGCTGTGCCCCTCACCCCGGCCGCTCCGGCCCCTCTGCCCCCACCTGCCCCGGTGCTCCCTCGCCCGCAGCTCTCCTCTTCGCCACCAGCTCCGGCGCCCGACCTCTGCCATAGCCTCGCCCCGAAGCAGCCCGCGCCGCCTCGTCAGCCGCCACCCGCGCCTCGCCAACCGCCTCCTCCGCCTCCCGCGTCCGGCCAGCCGCCTTCCGCCTCCTCCCGCTCCCCACCTCATTGACCGGCCCCGACCAGCCGCCCCGCCCGCCCGCTCACTTGCCTTGCCCGCGCCCCCTCGCTGGCCGCTCTCAACCGCAACCTTTGGCCCAGTCCTCCCTTCGCCACCAACTCGGCGTCCCCCGGCCTGCCTCCACCACCGCTCCGCCTCCTCCCGTCTGCCTCTCCGCTCCGGCCAGCCTGCTCCACCGCGCTCCGCTTCCGCGCACGCCACCGTCCACTCTCGCTGCCGCCCGCGGCCTCCTTCTCCGCCTCGTCTCCGGCCACCGCCGGCCGCGGCCACCGCTCCGGCCATCCTCTGCCTCGCCGGGACCCCGTCGCTCCTCCCCGGCCCCGAGCACGTCGCCCCGCGAGTCCCTCCGCCCCTCCTCCCGCGTCGAAGCCCGCCGGACCGGCCGCCTCGTGCGCCTCTGCTCGCCTCCTGCGTGTAGCCGCGATCGCCGTCCCTGCGTCCACCCTAGCACCATCGCGCGTGTCCTTGGAGGGTCATCAGGAGGAGACCTCCTGGCACAAAGCCCAAAGCGTGCGGGCGTTGTCGCTGACCTTGCGGCTGGACTGCGTCGCCTGCGGCCGTTACATTCCGTGACACCGGCGTCGCGACCCTCCACCCGAGCCTGCACCGCCGCGGCCCCGTCTGCCTCCGGTCGTGCCCGTGTGTGCAGTGAGAACACCAAGTTGTGCAAGAACCACGCCTCCCACAAAATCCGGACGAACAAGTGCCGTCGGTACGTCAGAACCGGACACGGATGCCAAGATCATCGGCATGAGATCGAGACCACGGACCCAAAGACCACATGCGACAAGACCTTCGCCCGAATGCGGAATCAGTACGAACGCCAAGACCTCCGCCGGAAAGGACAAGACCAACGACATGACCCGGCGTTCGCCGTCGCGACAAGATCGGCTATCGGACGCCAAGTACTTCACCGAGACCACGAGCGACAAGTACTCCTTCCGGACGCCAAGTTCGCGAGAACCACGGATCGCCAAGATCTACCCGATCCGAACGCTCCCGAGGCCATCGAACCACGAACCACGGACCCGACCCGAACTCCGTCGAACCCTGAAACCGACCCCGAACCCCGGACCCCCAAGATCGTCGAGCCCCCTCTGATGTGTGACCCCTTTTCCTCGAACCCTATTTTATAACATAACAACTTGTTGCATATTTAATTGTCATCTCGCATGCATACCTGTGGTTTGGGGGCCTTATGCCGAGTCACCTCTAATTAAATATGGGGCCCATATGCGGGCAAATCTAGTCTTATATTGGCCTCATTTAAACTTGTGTAGCGAACCGGTGATATATTCTGGCTTGTTAAACAACAATTAAATGCGGGGTTTCCAAACAACTTGAACCACCTAACTAATTGGCGGGACCCCGGTTCCGCTTAACATGACCTAAATGCACCGCATCTTCGCCTTGTAATACATCATGCATGCATCATGCCAATCTTCTGCCGTGTATTAAATATTGCATCCGGTGTTTCTTCTAGTGTTTTGCTTCTTCGCGGATAAGGCCGTTGAGTTGATGTGAGCTTCGTCCCGATCTTCGGTTGAACCTTCAACAATGTTTTTAGGCGAGCACCTCCCCCTTTCTACCTATCTTCCTTTTATAGTATTTATTCCCTCCTGTTGATCTATTGCTATCTGTGTTGCGATGCTTTAGTTTCCGTACCTGTGATATACCGTGCAGCCCTATATTGCCTTGGACACACCCTATTGCCTGTTGTTTGGTAGATAGCTGGTCTTGCGCGTCGCAGTCGCTTGCTATATTGCTGTTGCTTGTCGTCAAGTGCCACAGTTGTTGATGTATTGCCGCATGTTGATGTTGGAGATGATTCTAGTTTTACTTATCGTCACTTTAATTTCTGTTTAACAACTAAAATTGAAATAAGCAGAGGCATCGGTGGGTGATAGAAAATATTTGGTTTCCGAACGCCCACTTGTGTCCCGTAAGACCCCGAGTACTTGATACCTGTTCCTTGATTTATCGCGCTATCCACATCCGGGAGGTATATGGGACCCCCGAGCGAGCTTGATTGATCTTATTTCTTGGGGCCACAAACTAGTTTGAGGTTTTATTTACGATCTGTACTTATGCCATGCTACTACGTATTTAAATTGTGCGAGGAGCACCTTTGTCTGTTAGGATCGGGACACGATTCATGTGTCGACAAGCCCAGCCACACTTCGGGTTCCCGATCGTTCTGACCGTCTACCCAAAACTTAAGTCCGTCTGGTCGGTGGCCGTTCGGATTCTACTTAAGGGTGGCCCTGAAATATTTCGAATCTGTGATTGTTCGATCGTGAAAGCCTCGTTGGGTTTTGATTTGGTTTTAGAGGTTGATCGGCGTGTGTTGCTATTGGTGCACCCGGTGGTAAAACTTTCGAAAGCCGTGTCGCGGATATGGACGACTTGGAGCGATATCTCGATCATAGACAAGCATAACTAAAGTTTATTGCTATAAATTTGACTTTATAATGACTAGTAATCAGCTTCACTATAATGGAATGGCTAATTAATACCGCCCTAACTGCTTGTTTGGCGTGTAAACTGCGACCATTGTACCTGACTAGTAAGTATTGCAACTACAACGGCATGGCTGAATAAAAGTACCAACAACTGCTAGGTTTTGGGTTTATCTCATGCTATCTGTACCTGAATAGTAATTGTTGCAACCACAACGGAATGGTCAACTAAAAGTGCCTACTGCTTACTTTATCAGGATGAGTATCTAAACCTGACTAGTAAAGTGCCGCAACTATAACCGAATAAGTAAAACTGCCAACCGTGTGAGTTCCTCGGTTGACTTCCTCGTTTGGTCTCGAGAAAGCGCCGGATGGGTTTATTTGATGATAGTGTCAGGTTGGTTCCGGATAGGTCCTTCTTACCCCCTCTGAATAACCGTCAGTTGAACCGAGTCTCTATAGATTGTTTAGTGCATGCTGCCGCTGCCGCTTCAGTCCACCATACCTATGTAGGCGAGGACCGCCGAATTCTAGCCTCACCGTGTACTGGCCTCAGTACTGACGCTCCTTCTTTTTCCTTTGCCCGTTGTCGGCACCCCTTTTGTTTAAGCAGGTTTCGAGATCGACGTCGTTAGCAGGGTGTAACTACCTCGGTGAACTACGCTCCTAGATACAAGCCTGGATGAGTGGTAGTGGTTGAAATAGTACGGTGGGGCCCCAAAAGCCACTCACTGGTAGTCCTTTCAGACGTCCCAACCACTACCCTCTCAACGGGACTGTCTGAGGCGGGCGTGGTCGGCGGTGAAGGATCAACTACGTACACAAGTGGGTATGTCGCAAGCCACCATACAAGAGTACATCATAGCCATACCATCTAGAAAGAAAGGAAATATATGGCATACGGCAAGATTCAAATGACCTAGATAGATCTATATTTTAGGATACTTCCTCATACAACACACATCAGTATCATGCGGGCGGCAAACAAAATCCGAGTACGGATAAGAAGCAAATCGGCATAAGATGCCATAGAAATAAGCACATCCCAACTATAGGTCTCACGGATCCCGTTCCGGAATCTCTACACGAGCGATCGTTGCCCACATCTTGACTTCTTCCACCCAAGATCCGTCTCCGGAGGTACACATCCATCTGAACCAATAATTTATCGTGTGAGACCCTAAGGGTTTTCGGCAAGACTTAATGCCTCTAAAGGGACACAACACAGGGTGACGCAATTGCAGCGAAAGATAAACCCTAGCAGTTCTGAGATAACGCTAACCATCCGCCTAACCAATGATAGACGGATGTCCGTGAATTAAGTACAAAAGTTATAGTGGTAATCTCATCAGATCCATCCTCCTCCCTGCTTACCAACAAGGAAGCGGACGAACAACCTCCCCACCTGTTGGCAATTTTATTAACCATTCCATGAGTGTTGCACTATTTACTAGTCAAGTTACTTAGTCAGTTTAAAGCGGTACTTTAGTTATGCTTGTCTATGATCAAGAAACTGTGCTCCAAGTCGTCCATATCCGCGGACACGACTTTCAGAAAGTTTTACCCGGCCGGGGTGCACCAATAGCAACACACGCTCGATCAACCTCGGAAAAACCAAATCAAAACCCAACGAGGCCTTCACGACTGAACAATCACAGGATTCAGAAATATTTCAGGGGGCCACCCCTTGAAGTACACCCGCAACGGAGTAAGCAAGCTCCGAGACGGACCCAAGGTTTGCGACAATGGCTGTAAACGACAGCAGATCCCCAATCAGGGACTGTCGATACCGTGAAAACATTACGCTTACCTAAACAGTACAGTGTGCTCCTCGCACAATTTAAATACAAAAAGTAGCATGGCATAAGTACAGGATAGTAAATTGTAACACCCTCAGAATCGGGCCTATGCAAGTTTGAGCAAAATTCGCCAAACCCGCATAGAAACGATTCAAAGGTGCCCACCAGGCACTTTCGTGCGGGTGGAAAACGAAGTAATAACATTACACAACAGTCCTCGATGGGACCCATAGAACAGATCTATATAACAGCGACTCAAAGAGTCAAGAATATAGATATAATTTACAAGATCCAAATCACCTTGAAAACGATAGTGCGTCCAGCTACGGACAAGAAGCAAATGGGGCTAAGAGCCCTGAAGAATAACCAATGGCGTCCATAACCCTGCCCAGCCAGCGGAAGGGTAACCACGCTAACGGCGTCGATCTCAAAACCTGCTTAAACAAAAGGGGTGCAAAGGCAAAGGAAAAGAAGGAGGCGTCGATCGAGGCCATTACGCAGCGAGGCTAGAATTGGCGGTCCTCGCCTACATAGGTATGGTGGTGGCGGCGGCAACATGCACTTAATCTATAGAAACTTCGATACACTGGCGTCAATCGAGAGAGGGTAAGATAGCCCTATCCGGATCAACACAAGCTAACACCAAACAAACCCATCCTGGTGTTTCCCCTCGAGGCCAAACGAGGAAGTCAGAGGAACTCACAGTTGGCAGTTTTATTTATTCGGTTATCGTTGCAGTAATTACTAGTCAGATATAGATATTCATCCTGATAAAATAGGCAGTGGGCACTTTTAGTTAGCAATCCCGTTATAGTTGCAATACTTACTATTCAGGTATAAATAGCATGAGATAACCCAAAACCAGTGATTGTTGGTACTTTTATTCAGCCAATTCGTTGTGGTTGCAATACTTACTATTCAGGTACAATTGTGCATGGCGACAACCAAACAAGCAATTGTGGGCGATTAGTTAGCCATTCCATTATAGTGAAGCTGATTACTAGTCATTATAAGTCAAATTTATAGCGATAAACTTTAGTTATGCTTGTCTATGATCGAGAATCTTGTGCTCCAAGTCGTCCATATCCATGGACACGGCTTTGAAAGTTTTACCGAAGTGCACCAATAGCAACACACGCTCGATCAACCTCGGAAAAACCAAATCAAAACCCAACGAGGCTTTCACGGTGAACAATCACAGTTCAGAAATATTTGAGGGCCACCCTTGGAGTACACCATAGCAGTAAGCTAGCTCGAGACGGACCCCAAAGTTTGTGGGGCGGCGATAAGCGAATGCAGTCCCCAAGCGGGGCTGTCGATACCACGTAAACGGGTCACAAATCCTAACAGATGCAGTGTGCTCCTCGCTGTCGTAAATAAAGCAGTAGCATGGCATAAGTACAGGATAGTAAAAACACCTCAAACTAGTTTGTGCCCCAAGAAATAAGATGAATCAAGCTACGGCTCGGGGGTCCCATATACCTCCGGATGTGGATAGCGCGATAAATCAAGGAACAGGTATCAAGTACTCGGGGTCTTACGGGACACAAGTGGGCGTTGAAACCAAATATTATCTATCACCCACGATGCCTCTGCTTATTTCAATTTTAGTTGTTAAACAGAAATTAAAGTGACGATAAGTAAAACTAGAATCATCTCCAACATCAACATGCGGCAATACATCGACAAGAATGGCACATGACGACACATCGACTTGAGCAAGCAACTACGACGCATAAGTCCAACTATCTACCAAACAACGGTAATAGGGTGTGTCCAAGGCAATATAGGGCTGCGGTATATCAGTGCGGAAACTAAAGCATCGCACGAGATAGCAAAAGATCAACAGGAGGAATAAAGACTATAAAAGTAAGATAGGTAGAAGGGAGATGCTGCTTTGAAAACATTGCCGAAAGGTTCATCCGAAGATCGGGGCGAAGCTCACATCAACTCAACGGCCTTATCCGCGAAGAAGCAAAACACTAGAAGAAACACCGGATGCACTATTTAATACAACGGCAGAAGATCGGCATGATGCATGTATGATGCATGGCATGGCAAAGGTGCGGTGCAATTAGGTCAGATTAAGCGGAACCGGGGTCCCGACAATTAGTTAAAAGGGTTCAAGTTATTTAGAAAACCCCGCATTTAAATGTTGTTTTAACATGGCAAAAGATAGCACCGGTTCGCTACTCAGATTTAAATGAGGCCAATATGGGACTAGATTTGCCCGCATATGGGCCCCATATTTAATTATTAGGTGAATCGGCATAAGGCCCCCAAACCACATGATATGCATGCGAGATGACAATTAAATATGCGACAAGTTGTATTATGTTATGAAATCGGGTTCGAGGAAAGGGTTCACACATTAGGGGTCTCGACGATCTTGGGGTTCGGGGTTCGACAGGGTCCAGGGTTCGACGGTTCCGTTCTCGGGTATCGGGGTAGGTCTTGGCGCATCCGGGTGCGGGACTTGGGGTCATGTCGACGGTCATGGCGTACAGGGGGATGTTCTCGGTGTCCGGGTGAAGCACTCGGCGTTCTACGGTTCCACGTCGACGGCCTTGGTTCCTCGATGGAGAACTTGGTGTGTCCGCGTCGGGGTTCTCGGCTTCGGTCGCCGGGCGTCGGTCTTCGGGATCGGGTCCGGGAAGAAGACCTTGGCATCGGATGGTCCTTGTCGGAGTTCTTGTCGCGCCGGGGTCTTCGGATCGGGCTCCGGGATCGGTCTTCGGTCGAAGTGTTCGGAAGCGGATCTTGGTACTTGTCGGCGATTCTTCGGGTTCAGGGTGTCGAGGTCTTGTCGAACTTGGCGTGCGGGACGTAGCTCTCGGGCGTCGACTTATCATCGATGGTCAACTTGTAGCCGCCTCGGGCGATCTTGGAGACGCAGTGCTTGGTGGCTCAGTGAGTCGCGTAAACAGCGCGTCAAGCGGTTCCAGAGGAGGGCGCCGCGCGCCATGGCCGGGGCAGCGGAGCTCCTGCCAAAAGGGGCACGACCAAGGAAGACGGGCCCTGGGAGGGAGGCGCCGGAACAGGGGGACGGCCACAGGGCGACGGTCGACGGTCGCGGACATGGCGCTTCGAGCCGAGGAGAGGGCAGGTCGGTTGGCGGGTCCATGGCGTGCCAGCAGCTCGGGCCGGCAGAGGTGGAGGGCGGCGGCGAGCCCAAGCGAGGGGCGACGGGCAGCGGCAGGCGAGCTCTGGGCGAGTGGGCGGCTGGCGCGCCGCGGCGGCAGCCCAATGGCGCAGCCGGAGGTGGAGCAGGCGGGAAGCGCACGGCAGGCGGCGGCGATGGTGGCGGGTCCGGCGAGCTTAGGGAAGAGGGTGGTCGCCCGGAGAGGGAAGGGCAGGCGAGGCTGAGCGCCTTGCATGTCGGCGGAGCTTGGGCGAGCGAGGCGAGGTGGGCGGGGTGGAGGTCGCGGGCAGAGGCGAGGTGGAAGGCGAGCGTCGGGTGGGGAGAGGAGGCCTGGGGGGCGCGGTGGCGCTAGGGAGGAGGCGGCGCGGCGCTATGAGGAGGGAGAAGAAGCGGCGCGGAGGCGGTGTCTGTGGCGGCGGAGGAGGAAGCATGGCTTGAGGGTCTGTTGTGGGGTCAGGCTGGAGGGAGGTGGTGGCGGTGAGGCAGAGAGGAGGGAGGAGGGGAGCGGCGGCGCGCTGGGAGGTTGAGCGGCGGCGCGGGGTTGAGCGGGTGGTGGCGCACCGGCGGGCATAGAGAGAGAGGGAGGAAGAAGGAGGGTGGGGCGGCCAGGGTGAGGCGGCCAGGCGGCAGGCAGTGGGTCCAGGGACAGGTGGGCGGGTCCCGCGTGGGACCGGGGGTGGGAGTGGGTAAGGCTGGGTCAAAGGGGGTGTGGCCGCGGGTGTGTGGTGTGAGTGGGTTTGGGGAGAGAGAGGGGGTTGGGTGGTGAGATGGCAGGGAGGGATTGGTGGAGGGAGAGAGGTGTGCTGAGGTGGCGTGTGGGGATTGGTGGAGGGGTAGGTTGGGTAGAGTTTTAGGTGGGTTTAGGTTTAGATGGGGCGGCAGGATGGACCGATTAGAAAAAAAAATCTGGGGCGGTCGTTCGGCCTACACGGCCCGTTCGACTGCCCCACCAAAATAATTTAATATTTTTATTTAGTTTTAATTGCACCGTTTGCAAAACATTGTTGGTCAAACAAAATATTCCGGAGTCCCGGTTTTTGGCGTTTGAATAAAAGACGGGGCGTTTTAGAAAACAACGGGCTTTGCGAAATAGTTTTATGCAAACAATGCATGATGATGACGATGCAATGCACAAATTCAACGCGATTTTCTAGTAGTGGTTTTGCGGGATGCCACAATTCGACACCACTAACAATGGATCTCGCCCTCGAGATCCGCCTCATGGTACCGGAAGGAAGGTCGGCGTTCTCCGTCTTCTCGCTTTGTGTAGATCCTCGCGACACCACTAACGAGGGTTCCTCCTCCATCTTGAAAACGTCGACACCACCAACAAAGGATCATTGCTCCTGATCGTCGCGAGAGCACTCCGGGAACAAAAGGTCGAAGGTAGAGGTATCGCAAATAAAGCCACCCCTAACTTCCGTGGACGGAGTAAAACTGCGGAATCCACTGATTCGACGTACAAGAGCGAATGATAAGAGCAGTGGTAGGGTAGCTACTCCATCCCGCACTCAAACCATTACTCTGCACGTGAATAGACGGATTATGCAACCAACCCTCGGAATTAGACTGAAGATCTCGACAAGCGAGGTTCGGAAAAAAGGGAGTGATGTGGACTCTGCACCGGCTCTGGCGTAGATGACGTCATCACATCGGGAAACACCGGAAGATGCAACAGAAATCGTATGAAAGACACAATGATTAGGTTTCGCGATGGTTCCATTGGCATGAACAACACATGCTCAAGGTATACTCCAACTTCACCAATGCTCGTCCTTCTCATATGTTTTTCAACGACACTGATGCCCAGCAAGGAACACATATGGATAAAGAGCTCAAGAACAAAAGATTGGAGGAAGGGTACAACAGACAATTGCAGATTGATGATCGTAGCACCTCCGTTACAAAAAGGGAGAAAGCGAAACCCTGAAGGTACGACGGAAACCCAACCACGAGAAATCACGGACTCAAGAAAAGATAAGTGGGTAGGTTCAAAACACGTCGAGATAAGAGGAGAGTAGCAGAGGGGTAAGGAGTAAAATCAGACCTATCCAGCACCATCCAACCGATTTTCACAAATAGTTTTGACACTCTACTTCGGCCGTTAGCTAGGTTATCCTCTGATTTGGACTTGTGGGTATCGCAAGCTGCCGAGCTCGATACCACTCTGTAACACCCTCAGAATCGGGCCTATGCAAGTTTGAGCAAAATTCGCCAAACCCGCATAGAAACGATTCAAAGGTGCCCACCAGGCACTTTCGTGCGGGTGGAAAACGAAGTAATAACATTACACAACAGTCCTCGATGGGACCCATAGAACAGATCTATATAACAGCGACTCAAAGAGTCAAGAATACAGATATAATTTACAAGATCCAAATCACCTTGAAAACGATAGTGCGTCCAGCTACGGACAAGAAGCAAATGGGGCTAAGAGCCCTGAAGAATAACCAATGGCGTCCATAACCCTGCCCAGGCCAAGCCGGAAGGGTAACCCTGCTAACGGCGTCGATCTCAAAACCTGCTTAAACAAAAGGGGTGCCGGCAAAGGCAAAGGAAAAAGAAGGAGCGTCAGTACTGAGGCCAGTACACGGCGAGGCTAGAATTCGGCGGTCCTCGCCTACATAGGTATGGTGGACTGAGCGGCAGCGGCAACATGCACTTAACAATCTATAGAAACTCGATACACTGGCGTCAATCAGAGAGGGGTAAGATAGCCCTATCCGGATCCAACCTGAAGCTAACACCAAACAAACCCATCCTGGTGTTTCCCCCTCGAGGCCAAACGAGGAAGTCAACCGAGGAACTCACACAGTTGGCAGTTTTATTTATTCGGTTATCGTTGCAGTAATTACTAGTCAGATATAGATATTCATCCTGATAAAATAGGCAGTGGGCACTTTTAGTTAGCAATCCCGTTATAGTTGCAATACTTACTATTCAGGTATAAATAGCATGAGATAACCCAAAACCCAGCAGTTGTTGGTACTTTTATTCAGCCAATTCGTTGTAGTTGCAATACTTACTATTCAGGTACAATTGTCGCAAGCGACAACCAAACAAGCAATTGTGGGCAGTATTAGTTAGCCATTCCATTATAGTGAAGCTGATTACTAGTCATTATAAGTCAAATTTATAGCAGTAAACTTTAGTTATGCTTGTCTATGATCGAGATACTGTGCTCCAAGTCGTCCATATCCGCGGACACGGCTTTCAGAAAGTTTTACCCGGCAGGGGTGCACCAATAGCAACACACGCTCGATCAACCTCGGAAAAACCAAATCAAAACCCAACGAGGCTTTCACATTGAACAATCACAGGATTGAAATATTTGGGGGCCACCTTGAGTACACCATAGAAGTAAGCTAGCTCGAGACGGACCCCAAAGTTTGTGGGGCGGCGGTGGCGACAAAGGTCCCCAAACGGGGCTCGATACCACGTAAGCGGGTCACAAATCCTAACAGACAAGGTGCTCCTCGCAATCGTAAATAAAGCGATAGCATGGCATAAGTACAGGATAGTAAAAACACCTCAAACTAGTTTGTGGCCCCAAGAAATAAGATGAATCAAGCTCGGCTCGGGGGTCCCATATACCTCCGGATGTGGATAGCGATAAATCAAGAGCATGTATCAAGTACTCGGGGTCTTACGGGACACAAGTGGGCGTTCGAGCAAATATTATCTATCACCCACCGATGCCTCTGCTTATTTCAATTTTAGTTGTTAAACAGAAATTAAAGTGACGATAAGTAAAACTAGAATCATCTCCAACATCAACATGCGGCAATACATCAGCAACTGTGGCACATGACGACACACATCAGCACTTGAGCAAGCAACTACGACGCGCAAGTCCAACTATCTACCAAACAACGGTGAATAGGGGGTGTCAAAGGCAATATAGGCTACGATATATCAAGTGCGGAAACTAAAGCATCGCAACACGGATAGCAAAAGATCAACGGAGGGAATAAAGACTATAAAAGTAAGATAGGTAGAAAGGGAGATGCTACTTTGAAAACATTGCCGAAGGTTCATCCAAGATCGGTGAAGCTCACATCAACTCAACGGCCTTATCCGCGAAGAAGCAAAACACTAGAAGAAACACCGGATGCACTATTTAATACAACGGCAGAAGATCGGCATGATGCATGTATGATGCATGGCATGGCAAAGGTGCGGTGCAATTAGGTCAGATTAAGCGGAACCGGGGTCCCGACAATTAGTTAAAAGGGTTCAAATTATTTAGAAAACCCCGCATTTAAATGTTGTTTTAACATGGCAAAAGATAGCACCGGTTCGCTACTCAGATTTAAATGAGGCCAATATGGGACTATATTTGCCCGCATATGGGCCCCATATTTAATTATTAGGTGAATCGGCATAAGGCCCCCAAACCACATGATATGCATGCGAGATGACAATTAAATATGCGACAAGTTGTATTATGTTATGAAATCGGGTTCGAGGAAAGGGTTCACACATTAGGGGTCTCGACGATCTTGGGGTTCCGGGGTTCGGGGTTCGACAGGGTCCAGGGTTCGACGGTTCCGTTCTCGGGTATCGGGGTAGGTCTTGGCGCATCCGGGTGCGGGACTTGGGGTCATGTCGACGGTCATGGCGTACAGGGGATGTTCTCGGTGTCCGGGTGAAGCACTCGGCGTTCTACGGTTCCACGTCGACGGCCTTGGTTCCTCGATGGAGAACTTGGTGTGTCCGCGTCGGTTCTCCGGCTTGATGCGCGTCGGTCTTGGGATCGGGTCGGAAGACCTTGGCATCGGATGGTCCTTGTCGGAGTTCTTGTCGCGCCGGGGTCTTCGGATCGGGCTCCGGGATCGGTCTTCGGTCGAAGTGTTCGGAAGCGGATCTTGGTACTTGTCGGCTATTCTTCGGGTTCAGGGTGTCGAGGTCTTGTCGAACTTGGCGTGCGGGACGTAGCTCTCGGGCGTCGACTTATCATCGATGGTCAACTTGTAGCCGCCTCGGGCGATCTTGGAGACGCAGTGCTTGGTGGCTCCAGTGTCGTCGTGTACAGCGGCGTCCGAGGCGGTTCCAGGAGGAGAAGCCGCGCCATGGCGGGCAGCGGAGCTCTGCCAAAAGGCACGACCAAGGAAGACGGGCCACGGGAGGGAGGAGCGAGGGGCGGCCCAGGCGGCAGTCGACGGTCGCGGACATGGCGGCGCTCGCAGGCCGGGAAGGAGAGGCAGGTCGGTTGGCGGGTCGCGCGTGAGCAGCTCCGGGCGCCGGCAGGTGGAGGGCGGCCATGAGCCCAAGCGACGGGACGGGGGCGGCAGGCGAGGAGCTCTGGGCGGTGGAGGCGGCTGGCCCGGCGGCAGCGGCGGCAGCGGGCGCTGGCGGAGGTGGGCAGGCGAAGCGCCTGCGGCAATGGCGGCGATGGTGGCGGTCAGGCGAGCTTGGGGAAGAGGGGTGGTCGCCGAGGGAAGGCGCGACGGGCGAGGCAGGCGCGCAGTGGTGGCGGAGCTTGGGGCGAGGCGAGGACGAGCAGGTGGGCGGTGGAGGTCGCGGCAGGCGAGGTGGAAGGCGAGCGTCGGGTGGGAGGCACAGGGCGCGGTGGCGCTAGGGAGGCGGCGCTGCGGGGAGGGAAGAGAAGGGCGGAGGCGGGGTGTCTGCGGGCGGCGGCGGAGGAGGGAAGCATGGCGCGTCTGTGGGGTGGGGAGGGAGGTGGTGGCGGTGAGGCGAGGAGGAGGGAGGAGGAATGGCGCTAGGAGGTTGAGCGGCCGAGGTGGTGGCGCCGTGGGCATAGAGAGGAGGAAGAAGGAGGGTGGGGCGGCCAGGCGGTCTTGAGGCCTTGGGAGGCAGTGGGTCGAGGGGCATGGCCAGGCGGGTGCGATGGGACCGGGGTGGGAGTGGGTAAGGCTGGGTCAAAGGGGGTGTGGCCGCGGGTGTGTGGTGTGAGTGGGTTTGGGGAGAGAGAGGGGGTTGGGTGGTGAGATGGCAGGGAGGGATTGGTGGAGGGAGAGAGGTGTGCTGAGGTGGCGTGTGGGGATTGGTGGAGGGGTAGGTTGGGTAGAGTTTTAGGTGGGTTTAGGTTTAGATGGGGCGGCAGGATGGACCGATTAGAAAAAAAAAATCTGGGGCGGTCGTTCGGCCTACACGGCCCGTTCGACTGCCCCACCAAAATAATTTAATATTTTTATTTAGTTTTAATTGCACCGTTTGCAAAACATTGTTGGTCAAACAAAATATTCCGGAGTCCCGGTTTTTGGCGTTTGAATAAAAGACGGGGCGTTTTAGAAAACAACGGGCTTTGCGAAATAGTTTTATGCAAACAATGCATGATGATGACGATGCAATGCACAAATTCAACGCGATTTTCTAGTAGTGGTTTTGCGGGATGCCACATAAATAAAACCTCAAACTAGTTTGTGGCCCCAAGAAATAAGACTGAATCAAGCTCTGGCTCAGGGGGGTCCCATATACCTCCCGGATGTGGATAGCGCGATAAATCAAGGAACAGGAATCAAGTACTCGGGGTCTTACGGGACACAAGTGAGCAGGAAAAACCAAATAGCAGATGTTGCTCACCGGTGCCACTTTCTTTAGTTATCCCATGACTACTCAAGTTAAGTTGTTTAGGTACCTCGTTATCCAACAGACTCTCACATACCCTACACATGCTGTTCTACGACTTGCATGTCTCAAACAACTCCTATAGTAAGGGCTCATGGGATGGAGGAACAAGCTTGGTGGGGTTTTAAAAGTAAAGGCTATGCATACTTGGGATTCATTTTAATGCAATCGCGACTCAATGATGCAAGAATAAGATAGAGGCAATAGGTACTGTATGTATGCAAGCATGTGGAAGTGCTTGCCTGTCAACCCAGTTGAAGCGAGGGACGGATCTGGGTAGTGCTCCTGGTTCTCTTGATACAACCCCTGCTCAGTGTCTATCCGAGAAAAACCAAACAAACAAGGCCGACATGAATATAGAGCACAAGCACATGAATAAGATGCGTCAAGCAACCAATCATGCCATGATGAATGATGCACAAGTTGCATGGCAATAAGTAGCATGGCATGGGTGAGATGTGGAGGACAAGAAAATAACATTTTAATGGGGATTTGGATCACATTTGTTGCCATAATAGTTGCTGTTCACTATATTTTTATATGATGCATGCTGCAATTGAAGTCAAGGATAGCATAAACAGAAAGGTCTCGTCGAGCTGATCATTTTAGACATATCATTTGCTAAATTTGGAGTTATAAAACAAAAGTTATTGATTATTTAAATTCTAGTGGCAATTAGTGTAATTTAAGTAAACTTGGAATTTTAATTGTGCAAAAGGCAAAATGGATGGCATATTTGGAATCCTCTCATTTTTCTGATATCAAAACATATATCATTTGTGTGATTTGGAATTACTATGGAAAAGTTATTTAAATTCTGATTTGATTTTGAATTTTGAAATAATTTAGTTAGTTTGAATTTCTAAACATTGAAAAAAAACATCTAACACTCAGGCACACTGACCCTAGACGGCTGACAGATGGGTCGGCGCACAACCCCATGTCGGCTGGGAGAAAGGGGGCTAATGGTTTATCTCAAACGTCGAGCCTTTTTATAAAATACATCCGTGACGAGAGGCCCGAGGACCATGGGTTGGGCAAAAGGTTTGGTAGGGGTTTTGTGCAAAGCTGCCACGCGCCTTGTGGATCTTCCTGAAACCTGTGTGACAGCCGCCAGGCTTGCTGGGCGCAGATGGGATCGAACTCACGCCTACGGCTCGTAGGTCTGTCGCCACTGGGGTGGGTTAGGCTAGTTGACAGAGAGAAGGGCGCGTGCTGGATATGGTGGCCGCGACTGGGAGCTAGCAGAAACGAACACGCCGCCGACGCACAGAGAGCGCTCGACACAATGATCTGCTCGAACAGGGCAAGACGGCGACGAGGTTATGCAGGGGTAGGTGGGCTCACCGTGAGGTCGTTGGAGGGCTTGGATCGGGGCGGGGAGCAGTCGTGCGACGGTGTAGTAGGCGCACCAGGAGCTAGGGTCTCGGGGGCGGCGCCGTCGGTGTCCAGCGGGGCTGTACTTCTCCTCCTCGCTGGCGCGGTTCCGGTGAAGCAGGGGATCAACCTCGACTCCCGCGGCTCCTGCCGCGACGAGCTTGACGTCCAGCAAGGTGGGGCGACGGTGATGCAGACGGTGGGCGACGCCGGCTGCCGGGGCGTCGTCGGGAGAGAAAAGGGGAGGAAGGAAGCGGCTCTGGGGGTGGGATCTGGCGAGGCAGAGAGGGGTGAGGGAGGATAAGAACGAGGGACAGGAGGGTTGCGTGGGGGAGGGGAAGCTGGCCAGGGTGGCGTCGGAGTAACTTTCTCCCTTCCTCACGTGAGCCAGGGCAGGGAGCTGGTGGTTGAGCGGGTCCAGGCTGGGTTGGAGAGGCTTCCAGGTGGGGTAGAGGGAGGACAGAGAGGTGGTGGCTCGGTGGAGGGGCCCCATGCAGAGAGAGAGAGAGGGGGCTCGGCTAGGGCAGGGTTGGAGCTAGGGTTAGATAGGAGGGGAGGGTAGCTCGGCAGGGAGGTGGTGGTGGGGTCCTCATGCAGGGAGAGGGGAGGCCGAGGGAGATAGGGGCAGCTAGGGTAGAGGCAAGGTTGGGGGGAAAGGTAGATAGGGGCAACTTAGTGTTTTTGTTTAGATGTAGCTTAGGGTTTTGTTTAGAGGAGATGTAGATTAGGTCTTGTTTAGCTAGGAAGGAGAGATGGCATGGGGTAGGTTTAGGGTTTTGCTAAGAGGGTTAAGAAAGAGATGGTGGCACTTAAGTTGATCAAGCAAACTCCAAACAACCCTAACAAGATCAAGCAAGAAAAAGAGGAAGAGGGAGAGAGAGATGATCATGCGATGATGGGGATTTGAATCATGCATGTTCCATTCAAAGAACAAGCAAGATTAAAAGAGAAAGGTGGGTTTGGTTGGTGCATGCCTCATGAGCACATGTGTGTGCATGGGGCATGGGGGTAGGGGTTTAGCTAGGGGAGATAGAGATAGATGATATGATGAAGAAACTACAAGCCCAAAACAAGATTAAGCAAAGGAAAAGATGATCCACTTAGAATTCAAGTAAAAACCAGATACTAGAAAAGGTGGCACTTGCATGGCCCATGCAAAATAATAAATTCCAAATTTATCCTTGTTAAAACAATAATATTAACATGGCTTTATTCATATGCATTCCCAAAAGGTGGGCAAGGCCAAGCAAAGATTATGGGTGGATTCCAACCAACCAACATGAGCTAGAGATAAATCAACAAAATGCCAAGCTCAGATTAGTTGGGTGGTGGAACTATAAGGTGGTGAAAGAAAAGGTGGTGGAGTCAATAAGAGAGATGCCCTCAACTCAACTTGGGCATTTAACAATATATCAAGAACCAAATACAATATCAAGAGGCAACCACAATTAATCATGCACATGAGATAAGAACCAAACAAGAAAGGGTTTTATATGATGCTCAAATGCAAGGTGACATGATGACATGAGCATGATATGATGATGATGCAACAATTATATGTTGGAAGTGGCCCTTTTTATTATTATAACATGTAGCATTACAGGAGTTAGACAACTGGGATGCTACAACTCTCCCCCACTAACAGGAATCTCGCCCTGAGATTCTAGGAAGAAGAAGAAGACACAAAGAGAGAAGGATGGTTGGCACGGAGTTCATCTTCACGCTCCCATGTGGCTTCATCAACAGAATGGTGTGACCACTACACCTTGCAAAACTTGATGGACTTGTTGCGAGTCCTCCGTTCTGCGGTCTCAAGAATTTTGGTGGGGTGTTCTTGATAAGACAGATCTTCTTGGAGGTCGATTAGCTCATGATCCACGGTCTTGCCGGGGTCTTTGAAGCACTTCTTGAGCTGAGAGATGTGGAAAACATCATGGACTTTGAGTTTTTCCGGAAGCTCCAGTGCATAAGCAACTTCTCCTCTTCTACCACGTATCTTGAAAGGACCGATGTATCTAGGAGCCAATTTTCCTTTGATACCGAAGCGGTGTGTTCCTCTCATGGGAGTGACACGAAGGTGAGCGAGATCACCGGGGCATATACCATATCCGTGTGTTTCTGTCATAGTTGCTCTTGACGACTTTGAGCAATCTTGAGTTCTCGAATGATATGCACCTTCTCCTGCTTGGGTTACAATGTCGAGGCCAAACGATTCTTTCTCACACTGACCAACCAATCGGAGTTCTGAACTTGCGACCATAGAGAGCCTCAAATGGTGCCATCTTCAGACTCTTCTGGAAGCTGTTGTTGTAGGAGAATTCAGCATATGGAAGACATTCCTCCCACTTCATGCCAAACGAGATGACGCAAGCTCTAAGCATATCCTCCAGAATCTGATTGATCCTCTCCACTTGTCCTTGCGACTGAGGGTGGTAAGTAGTGCTGAAGTTCAACTTGGTTCCCAAAGCTTTTTGGAAACTCTCCCAGAACTTTGAGGTGAAGATGCTCCCACGGTCAGAACTGATTTCAAGTGGAACCCCATACAAAGAGACAATCCTGTTGATATAGAGCTCAGCCAACTGAATTCCAGAAATTGTTTCTTTGACTGGGAAGAAATGAGCCACTTTAGAAAGCCTGTCGATGACAACAAAAATTGCATTGTTGCCCTTCTGCGACCTTGGAAAGCCAGTGATGAAGTCCATCTCTACTTTCTCCCATTTCCATTCCGGAGGTTTCAATGGCTGTAGAATACCAAATGGTTTCTGATGGACAGCGTTGACTCTGCGACAGACATCACATTCTGAGACGTACTTAGCGCAATACCGTTTCAACCCAGGCCACCAGTATTGTGTTTTCAAGTCCGTGTACATCTTTGTGCTGCCAGGATGGATAGAAAGAACCGAATCATGTGCCTCCTTGAGAACTTGGTCTCTCAGACCCGGGTAGTTTGGAACAAACATCCGGTGTTGAAAGAAGAGCGTGCCTTGATCATCAACATGGAAGGACTCGTACTTCGGAAGATCAAGCTTAGCGATGAGCTTTTTGGTGTGCGGATCACCAAGCTGACGAGAGCGAATCTGTTCCTCCAAGAGAGGGGTAGCCAGAAGGTTCAGGAGATGCCCTTGTTCCACAATTTCCAGGTTGAGCTGGCGGAATTCCTCGCACAAGAGAGGCTGCTGCTCTTCTACCATGAGGTTGTTGACATAAGCTTTATGGCTAAGCGCATCTGCCATGACATTTGCTTTGCCTGGAGTGTAGTTAATGGTCACATCAAAGTCATTGATTGCTTCGATCCATCTCCTCTGCCGAAGGTTGAGATCCGGTTGAGTGAAGATATACTTCAAACTCTTGTGGTCCGAGAAAATCTCACAACGGTTACCAAGCAAGTAGTGCCTCCATAGCTTCAAAGCAAAGACAACTGCTGCTAGCTCGAGGTCATGTGTGGGATAGTTGATCTCATGCGTCTTCAACTGACGAGAGGCATAAGCAACCACCTGTTTCTCTTGCATAAGGACCGCACCCAATCCTTGCAAAGAGGCGTCGCAGAATATCTGGAAAGGCTTAGATGTATCTGGAGGAACCAAGACTGGTGTGGAAGTGAGCTTCTCTTTGAGTGTCTCAAAACTTTCTTGACAAGCGAGTCCACAGGTACTTCTTGCCTTTCTTGAGGAGATCGGTAAGAGGCTTTGCTATCTTGAAGTTACGAACAAAGCGGCGGCAATAGCTAGCCAAGCCGAGAAAACTCCGCACTTCCTTGACATTAGCGGAGGAAGCCATTCAACTATTGTCTTCACGGTTTCGGGTTGACGCAATGCCCTTGGCGAGATAACATGACCCAAGTATGTTACTTCAGCAGCCAAAACTCACACTTAGAGAACTTTGCATACAAGCGGTTCTCACGAAGCTTGTTCAGACACACCGCAGTGCTCTTCATGCTCCTCCTTAGACTTGGAATAGACCTAATGTCATCCAGATATACCACCACAAACTTATCAAGGTACTCCATGAAAGCGGAGTTCATCACCTCGAGAAGGTAGCAGGTGCGTTGGTGAGGCGAAAGACATGACCGTGTACTCATACAGGCCATAGCGGGTGGTGAAAGCTGTTTTGGGCACATCTTCTTTGCGAATTTTGATTTGGTGATAACCACTTCTCAAGTCCAGCTTAGAGAACACCACAGCTCCTGCTAGCTGATCAAAAAGATCATTTATCCGAGGGAGAGGATATTTGTTCTTGATGGTTTTAGCATTTAGAGCCCGGTAGTCAACACATAGCCTATCGGTTCTATCACGCTTCTTCACAAAGATTGTTGGGCTACCCCAAGAAGAAGTGCTGTGTTGAATGAAACCCAACTTCTCTTGTTCATCAAGTTGTCGTTTGAGTTCAGCCAACTCAGAAGGACCCATTTTATATGGCCTCTTGGAGATAGGAGCCGTTCCAGGTTCAAGCTCAATCACGAATTCAACCTCGCGATCCGGAGGCATACCCGACAACTCTTCAGGGAAGACATCTGGGAACTCACAGACCACTGATACCCTCTGAATAGCTTCCATAGCATCATCATTCAGAGCCGCCAAGGAATAGAGCTGGACAGCAGGAGTCAGACTTGGAGAAAAGACTATATGGCCTTCAGAATCTTGAGACACCGGCGTTCAAAGACAATCAATCACAGCTGCATTTGCTGTTAACCAATCCATGCCCAAGATGACATCAATGTCAGAGCTGCCCAGAACAATCAAAGAAGCCAAGAAGGAAGAACCGCCAATCTCAACTTGATTGCCATGACTGATCTTAGATGCTACCATGTTTGCTCCAGGAGAAAGAACCATTAACCGCTTGGGAAGAGGATCTGACGCTAAACCATTCTCACTTGCAAACTTCATAGAAACAAAAGAATGCGATGCACCAGAATCAAAGAGAACTCGTGCAGGGACTGAGTTAACAGATAGCATACCCATTACAACTCCAGGTGCGAGCTCAGCTTGAGGCGTTAGCGCGGTTAGCGCGAACAACGCAGAACCGGGCTTAGTGTTGATGTTGAGAGCCCGCGGTGGTGCACGAACGAAGGAGAGCTTGTTGAGATCTTGGCGGGGGTGGAGGAGAGCTTTGTTCTTCATTGACAGTTCGATTTTGATGTCCAGGATCTCCACACACGAAGCAAGCACCGGTGGGCGTGGAGCGAGTAGCGAGGACTCCGAGCGCTCCCGGGTAGTTGTTGTTGTAGCCCCTGGGAGCCGCAGTGGTGAAGTTTGATGGCCTTGGCGCGTAACTTGCAGGTCTTGGTGGAGCCGGGAGCGACGGTGGGGTGTTAGGAACCCAGACACGCCGCTTAGAAGGAGCTGCCATAACTGCAGAGCTTGATGCATCCCTGTTGTGTTTCTTGGACTCCTCGAACACTTGCATGCTTGCCTCCTCTTGCAGTGCTGTGTGCTGTAGTTCCAGGAAGGTTGCCGGTCTTGCATGTGTGATTGCATACTTGATCGACGCATTGAGCCCTTGCCTGAACCTTTTCTGCTTCTTCTTGTCATCAGATACCTCATCACCACCATAACGGGACAGATTCATGAAGTTCCTGATATAGGTGTTGACGTTATCATTTCCTGCAGGTTGAGGAAAGCCTCCTTCATCCTTTCCATCACAATCTCGAGAGAAACGCTCTTTGAAAGCTGCAGTGAACCTCTCCCAAGTAGGTTGGAACCAAGGTGACTTGCCTTCAAGTAGTTCTCCCACCAAAGAGCTGCATCTCCCTTGAGAAGGTGAGTAGCACACTTTACCCACTCCTGTTCCGGAACATCCGCAGTCTCGAGCAGCCTTGAGATCTCACGCAGCCAATCATCCGCGTCCAGAGGTCGGTCAGACACATCAAACGGCGAGGTTGAACTTGAGGAAGCTCTTGATGTCACCACGCTTGGGAGGTGGAGGAAGTGGAGCAAACTCATTCCTTCCGACTCTCCTCAAAGCTGCTTGGTTCTCTTGCATTGCCGCCAAAGCATTAGCTATGTTTGACATGTGAGCCCAGTTCAGAGGTATGTCCTCCTCGGTCCGGTGGGGAGCCATCTGTCATTGATATAAAACTCAAGTCGATACTATAATGGAGAATGATAATAATCCAAAATAGTACCAAGATGGAATTAACCAAGATTAAAGGATACAATTCTTGAGATGATATTAAAATATCAACAAAGTTCATAGCACCTCAAAGATATTAAGCATAGCGCACATTTGAAAAGGTGTGGTACACAAATATATCAAAGAAAATTTTCCACAAATTTCGCATTAAAATACCAATAGATCATAAAATTACTTAACGAATCAAGATTAGTGACTCTACCGATTCAATATACAAAAGCGAATGATAAAAGTAGTGGTATGGTCGCGACTCCATCCCGCACTCAAATCATTACTCCGCACATGAACAAGTGGAACACATATCCTAACCCCTTCTTCTCACGTGAAACCTAAAGATTGGTAACTACGGAAACGAACACCCCAAACAAGATAGCGTCGGATACAGAGGAAGATAGATTGCGTCGGTTTGCAAAAGCACTCGGTATGGAATGTACCAACAGTTGATAACCAAAGGCGAGATAAGATAACAACTTGGATGCAACAGATAGACAAGGGATTACACACACACACACCTATGGTACTACGAGCCGAACACGTGAATCCTAGTTTGAACTTTGAGAAGAGGATTGAAAACGTTGCACTTCCTTACCGTAAAAGGGTGGGTGGGAGGTAAGAAGAAAAGTGGAAGCAGTCCTACTCTCGCGTTTTGTTTTCCCTAATATACATAACTACCAAAATATTTGCTAGACTGACAACGTTTGGCTGAAACCACGAAGGTCGGGATGGCTCGATACCAATTGTAACTACCTCGGTGAACTACGCTCCTAGATACAAGCCTGGATGAGTGGTAGTGGTTGAAATAGTACGGTGGGGCCCCAAAAGCCACTCCTTGGTAGTCCTTCAGACGTCCCAACCACTACCCTCTCAACGGGACCCAGACGGCGTGAGTCGGCGAAGGATCAACTACGTACACAAGTGGGTATGTCAAGCCACCATACAAGAGTACATCATAGCCATACCATCTAGAAAGAAAGGAAATATAGCAACGCCATACGGCAAGATTCAAATGACCTAGATAGATCTATATTTTAGGATACTTCCTCATACAACACACATCAGAGTATCATGCGGAAGCGGCAAACAAAATCCGAGTACGGATAAGAAGCAAATCGGCATAAGATGCCATAGAAATAAGAACATCCCAACTACAGGTCTCACGGATCCCCGTTCCCGGAATCTCTACACGAACGATCGTTGCCCATCTTGACTTCTTCCACCCAAAGATCCTGCTGGAGGTACCGTCCATCCGAACCAATAATTTATCGTGTGAGACCCTAAGGGTACTCGGCAAGACTTAATGCCTCTAAAGGGACACAACACAGGGTGACGAATTGCAGCGAAAGATAAACCCTAGCAGTTCTACAGATAAACGCTAACCATCCGCCTAACCAATGATAGACGGATGTCCGTGAATTAAGTACAAAAGTTATAGTGGTAATCTCATCAGATCCATCCTCCTCCCTGCTTACCAACAAGGAAGCGGACGAACAACCTCCCCACCTGTTGGCAATTTTATTAACCATTCCATGAGTGTTGCACTATTTACTAGTCAAGTTACTTAGTCAGTTTAAAGCGGTACTTTAGTTATGCTTGTCTATGATCAAGAAACGTGCTCCAAGTCGTCCATATCCATGGACACGGCTTTGAGAAAGTTTTACCCGCCGGGTGGACCAAGAGCAACACACGTTCGATCAACCTCGGAAAAACCAAATCAAAACCCAACGAGGCCTTCACGACTGAACAATCACAGGATTCAGAAATATTTCAGGGGGCCACCCCTTGAAGTACACCCGCAACGGAGTAAGCAAGCTCCGAGACGGACCCAAGGTTTGCGACAATGGCTGTAAACGACAGCAGATCCCCAATCGGGGACTGTCGATACCGCGAAAACATTACTCTTACCTAAATAGTACAGTGTGCTCCTCGCACAATTTAAATACAAAAAGTAGCATGGCATAAGTACAGGATAGTAAATAAAACCTCAAACTAGTTTGTGGCCCCAAGAAATAAGACTGAATCAAGCTCTGGCTCAGGGGGGTCCCATATACCTCCCGGATGTGGATAGCGCGATAAATCAAGGAACAGGAATCAAGTACTCGGGGTCTTACGGGACACAAGTGAGCAGGAAAAACCAAATAGCAGATGTTGCTCACCGGTGCCACTTTCTTTAGTTATCCCATGACTCAAAGTGTTAAGTTGTTTAGGTACCTCGTTATCCAACGGACTCTCACATACCCTACACATGCTGTTCTACGACTCGCATGGCTCAAACAACTCCTATAGTAAGGGCTCATGGGATGGAGGAACAAGCTTGGTGGGGTTTTAAAAGTAAAGGCTATGCATACTTGGGATTCATTTTAATGCAATCGCGACTCAATGATGCAAGAATAAGATAGAGGCAATAGGTACTGTATGTATGCAAGCATGTGGAAGGGCTTGTCACAACCCAGTTGAAGCGAGGGACGGATCTGGGTAGTGCTCCTGGTTCTCTTGATACAACCCCTGCTCAGTGTCTATCCGAGAAAAACCAAACAAACAAACAAGGCCGACATGAATATAGAGCACAAGCACATGAATAAGATGCGTCAAGCAACCAATCATGCCATGATGAATGATGCACAAGTTGCATGGCAATAAGTAGCATGGCATGGGTGAGATGTGGAGGACAAGAAAATAACATTTTAATGGGGATTTGGATCACATTTGTTGCCATAATAGTTGCTGTTCACTATATTTTTATATGATGCATGCTGCAATTGAAGTCAAGGATAGCATAAACAGAAAGGTCTCGTCGAGCTGATCATTTTAGACATATCATTTGCTAAATTTGGAGTTATCAAACAAAATTTATTGATTATTTAAATTCTAGTGGCAATTAGTGTAATTTAAGTAAACTTGGAATTTTAATTGTGCAAAAGGCAAAATGGATGGCATATTTGGAATCCTCTCATTTTTCTGATATCCAAACATATATCATTTGTGTGATTTGGAATTACTATGGAAAAGTTATTTAAATTCTGATTTGATTTTGAATTTTGAAATAATTTAGTTAGTTTGAATTTCTAAACAGATTCTGAAAAACATCTAACACTCAGGCCACACTGACCCTAGACGCTGACAGATGGGTCCCGGCGCACACAACCCCACATGTCAGCGGCTGGGAGAAAGGGGGACTGCGGGTTTATACTCGAAAACGTCAGGAGCCTTTTTATAAAATACATCTGACGCTGACAGAGGGCCCCGAGGACCGCGGGTTGGGCAAAAGGTTTGGTAGGGGGTTTTGTGCAAAGCTGCCACGCGCACTGTGGATCTTCCACAAACCCTGACGGCGCTGTGCAGCCATGGGCGCAGCTGGGGATCGAACTCACGCCTACGGCTCGCAGGGTCTGCGCCACCGGGTGGGTTAGGCTAGTTGACAGAGAGAAGGGCGCGTGCTGGATATGGTGGCCGCGACTGGGAGCTAGCAGAAACGAACACGCCGCCGACGCACAGAGAGCGCTCGACACAATGATCTGCTCGAACAGGGCAAGACGGCGACGACGAGGTTGTCTGGGGGGTAGGTGGGCTCACCGTGAGGTCGTTGGAGGGCTTGGATCGGGGCGGGGAGCAGCCGTGCGACGGTGTAGCAGGCGCACCAGGAGCTAGGGTCTCGGGGGCGACGCCGTCGGTGTCCAGCGGGGCTGTACTTCTCCTCCTTGCTGGCGCGGTTCCGGTGAAGCAGGGGATCAACCTCGACTCCCGCGGCTCCTGCCGCGACGAGCTTGACGTCCAGCAAGGTGGGGCGACGGTGATGCAGACGGTGGGCGACGCCGGCTGCCGGGGCGTCGTCGGGAGAGAAAAGGGGAGGAAGGAAGCGGCTCTGGGGAAGGGATCTGGCGAGGCAGAGAGGGGTGAGGGAGGATAAGAACGAGGGGCAGGAGGGTTGCGTGGGGGAGGGGAAGCTGGCCAGGGTGGCGTCGGAGTAACTTTTCCCCTTCCTCACGTGCACCAGGGCAGGGAGCTGGGGGTTGAGCGGGTCCAGGCTGGGTTGGAGAGGCTTCCAGGTGGGGTAGAGGAAGGACAGAGAGGTGGTGGCTCGGTGGAGGGGCCCCAAGCAGAGAGAGAGAGAGGGGGCTCGGCTAGGGCAGGGTTGGAGCTAGGGTTAGATAGGAGGGGAGGGTAGCTCGGCAGGGAGGTGGTGGTGGGGTCCTCATGCAGGGAGAGGGGAGGCCGAGGGAGATAGGGGCAGCTAGGGTAGAGGCAAGGTTGGGGGGAAAGGTAGATAGGGGCAACTTAGTGTTTTTGTTTAGATGTAGCTTAGGGTTTTGTTTAGAGGAGATGTAGATTAGGTCTTGTTTAGCTAGGAAGGAGAGATGGCATGGGGTAGGTTTAGGGTTTTGCTAAGAGGGTTAAGAAAGAGATGGTGGCACTTAAGTTGATCAAGCAAACTCCAAACAACCCTAACAAGATCAAGCAATAAAAAGAGGAAGAGGGAGAGAGAGATGATCATGCGATGATGGGGATTTGAATCATGCATGTTCCATTCAAAGAACAAGCAAGATTAAAAGAGAAAGGTGGGTTTGGTTGGTGCATGCCTCATGAGCACATGTGTGTGCATGGGGCATGGGGGTAGGGGTTTAGCTAGGGGAGATAGAGATAGATGATATGATGAAGAAACTACAAGCCCAAAACAAGATTAAGCAAAGGAAAAGATGATCCACTTAGAATTCAAGTAAAAACCAGATACTAGAAAAGGTGGCACTTGCATGGCCCATGCAAAATAATAAATGCCAAATTTATCCTTGTGAAAACAATAATATTAACATGGCTTTATTCATATGCATTCCCAAAAGGTGGGCAAGGCCAAGCAAAGATTATGGGTGGATTCCAACCAACCAACATGAGCTAGAGATAAATCAACAAAATGCCAAGCTCAGATTAGTTGGGTGGTGGAACTATAAGGTGGTGAAAGAAAAGGTGGTGGAGTCAATAAGAGAGATGCTCTCAACTCAACTTGGGCATTTAACAATATATCAAGAAACAAATACAATATCAAGAGGCAACCACAATTAATCATGCACATGAGATAAGAACCAAACAAGAAAGGGTTTTATATGATGCTCAAATGCAAGGTGACATGATGACATGAGCATGATATGATGATGATGCAACAATTATATGTTGGAAGTGGCCCTTTTTATTATTATAACATGTAGCATTACAGGAGTTAGACAACTAGGATGCTACACAGGGTTACCCTTCCGGCTTGGCCTGGGCAGGGTTATGGACGCCATTGGTTATTCTTCAGGGCTCTTAGCCCCATTTGCATCTTGTCCGTAGCTGGACGCTCTATCGTTTTCAAGGTGATTTGGATCTTTGTATATTATATCTGTATTCTTGACTCATTGAGTCGCTGCTGTATATATATCTGTTCTGTGGGTCCCATCAAGGACTGTTGTGTAATGTTATTACCTCGTTTTCCACCCGCACGAGAGTGCCTGGTGGGCACCTTTGAATCGTTTCTATGCGGGTTTGGCGAATTTTGCTCAAACTTGCATAGGTCCGATTCTGAGGGTGTTACACGCAGGCGTGCAGGAGGCTGTCGGCGAGGTCGGGGAGGTCCTCTGCAGCAGCCCTGTACGCACCAGCGAGGAGGAGAAGGATCAGAGCCACCAGGCCGACGCCGCTCCGACGCCAAACCCTAGCTCGTCAAATGCATCAGACGCTGCTGCTCCACCGCGTCCCAGCCCGATCCGACCCCACCAACCCAACCGCGGTGAGCCTCTCTCCCTCCCAGACACGCCCCTCTTCACCGTTGCTTCCTGTGCTCGCCGGACCAAGCGTCGAGCGCCCTCGGTGCACCGCCGCTCGCCGCTGTCTGCTCGCTCCCGCACCGCAAAAACCCTATCTAGGCCCCGTCCGCCCTCCTAACAACTACCCCCGCCTAGCCAAGTGGTCGCCAGGCGTCGCCCTGTGTCCTGGGTTTGAACCCCGCCTCGCCGCTCCGTTCTCTGCCTTTTCCGTCAGATGCAGAGAAGAACAACAGTGGGCCGTTGCCACTTTACACTTAGCCCCCCTTTTATTTTCGCCTCAACCCGTAGACCCTCCCGTCTTGGTTTTTGGCAAAAGGCACCCACCTTCTGTTAACCTTGACCCGCTGTCCTCAACCCCACCAGTTCTTTGCCCAGTCAGCATATGGCCCACATCACCATCGTGGCTAAGTTTTCTGAGTAGAAAAAGTTTTTGTTATCTGCTTTTAATTTAAACTTTTCAAATTTGTTTTAAATTCAAATTCAAATCAGTATTTAAATAACTTTTAAAATATGAATTCAAATAATACAAATAATATATGTTTTCAAATCAGAAAAATATGAGGAATTCAAATATGCTATCCAAAATATATTTTGAACACTTAAAATTTCAAGTTGTTTAAAATTACAACAAAATGCCCTTTTGCCTTAATTAATTAATAACTTTTGTTTTATAACTCCAAATTTGACAAATAATATGTCTAAATTGATCAGCTCGACGAGACCTTTCTGTTTATGCATTCCTTGTTCTGTTTTGCAGCATGAATCATATACATATAAAGTATACAACAACTTTTAGGAGGTTAAAATGTGACCAAAACTCAATAAAATGTTTACTTCTTGTTTTCTCATCTCACCCATGCCATGCTACTTTATTGCCTTGCAAATTGTGCATCATTCATCATGAGATGATTGATTGCTTGTCGCATTTTATTCTTATGCTTGTGCACTTTATTTATGTTGGCCTTTGTTTGTTTGGTTCTTCTTCGAATAGACGCTGAGTAGGGGATATACCAAGAAACCCAGGAGCACTACCCAGATCCTTCTCTCGCTTAAACTGAGCTGCCAGGAAAGCACTACCACATGCTTGCATACATATAGTACCTATTACCTCTATCTTATTCTTGCATCATTGAGTCGCGATCGCATTAAACTGAACCCCAAGTACTGCATAGCCTTTACTTTTAAACCCCACCAAAGCTTGTTCCTCCATCCCATGAGCCATTACTACAGGAGTTGTTTGAGCCATGCGAGTCGTAGAACAGCATGTGTAGGGTATGTGAGTGTCTGATGGATAACGAGGTACCTAAACAACTTAACCTGAGTAGTAATGGGATAACTAATGAAAGTGGCACCGGTGGGCAATATCTGCTATTTGGTTTTTCATGCTCACTTGTGTCCCGTAGGACCTCGAGTACTTGATTCCTGTTCCTTGAATAGTCGCGCTATCCACATACGGGAGGATTATGGGACCCCCGTGAGCCAGAGCTTGATTCATTCTTATTTCTTGGGGCCACAAACTAGTTTGAGGTTTTATTTATTATCCTGTACTTATGCCATGCTTTACTGCTTTATTTAAATTGTGCGGTCTCGCACATGTACCGCTTAGGGAAGCGGAGTGTTTTCGGTATCGACAAGCCTAGTCACATTTTCGGGTTCCCGGTGCTTACAACCACCGACGCAAACCTTGAGTCCGTCTCGAGTCGGCTAACTTGCTATGGTAGCTTAATGGGTGGCCTCAAATATTTCTGAATCTGTGATTGCTTTGTCGTGAATGCCTCGTTGGGTTTTGATTTGGTTTTTCCGAGGTTGATCGAGTGTGTTGTTATTTGTGCACCGCAGGTAAAACTTTCTGAAAGCCGTGTCCGCGGTTATGGACGACTTGGAGCACAGTTTCTCGATCATAGACAAGCATAACTAAAGTACCGCTTTAATTTGACTAAGTAACTGACTAGTAAATAGTGCAACACTCATGGAATGGATAATAAAACTGCCAACGGATGGGGGGGTTGTTCGTCCGCTTCCTCGTTGGTAAGCGAGGAGGAGGATGGATCTGTTAATATTACTGTTATAACTGTTGTCATTAATTCACGGACATCCGTCTATCTTTGGTTAGGTGGATGGTTAGCGAGTATCTATAGAATTGCTAGGTATTATCTTTTGCTGCAATTGCGTCACCCCAGGTTGTGTCCCCTTTAGAGGCATAAAGACTTGCTGAGTACCCCTAGGGTCTCACACGATAAATTGTTTGATTCAGATGAACAGTAAACTCAAGATGGATACTGGGTGGAGGAGACGATGTGGGCAACGATCATTCGGTGTAGAGATTCCGGGAACGGGGATCCGTGGGATCTGTGGGCGGGATGTGTTTATTTTATGGGGCATCTTATGCCAATTTGCTTCTTATCCGTACTCGGATCTTGTTGCCGCTTCCGCCTGATACTCTGATGTTTGATGTATGAGGAGATATCCTAAACTATTATATCTATCTAGGATATTTGGATCTTGCCGTATGACGTTGCAATATTTCTATTTCTTTTAGATGGAATGGCTCTGATGTACTTTTGTATGGTGGCTTGCATACATACCCATTTGTGTATGTAGTTGATCCCTTCGCCTGCCGATTACGCCGCCCGTTCTTGTCCCGATGTTTGGAAATGGTTGGGACGGCCGAAAGGTCTACCTGTGAGTGGCATTTGGGCCCCACCGTACTATTTCAACCATTTCCGCTCATCCAGGCTTGTAACTAGGAGCGTAATTCACCGAGGTAGTTACAATTGATATCAGAGCCATCCCGCCCTTCAGGGTCTCAGCCAAATGGTCATTTTCAGTCTAGCAAATATTTTTGGTAGTTATGTATACTAGGGAAAACAAAACGTGAGAGTAGGACTGCTTCCACTTTTCTTCTTACCCACCCACCCACCCTTTTCTGGTAAGGAAGTGTAACGTTTTCAATCCTCTTCTTAAAAGTTCAAACTAGGATTCACGTGTTCTGGGTTTCCGTAGTACCATAGGTTGTGTGTGTGCGTGTGTGTGTGTGTGTAATTCCTTGTCTATCTGTTGCATCCAACATGTTATCTTTATCGGCCTTTTGGTTATCAACTGTTGGTACATTCCATACCGACAGGCTTTTGCAAACCGACGCGATCTATCCGATTCGTTGTATACCGCCGCGATCTGTCTTACTCTTTGTTATCCGACGTCATCTTGTTTGGGGTGCTTGTTCCGTAGTTACCAATCTTTAGGTTCATCGTGAGAAGAAGGGGTTAGGATATGTGTTCTACTTATTCATGTGCGGAGTAATGATTTGAGTACGGGATGGAGTCGCGACCATACCACTACTCTTATCATTCTCTTTTGTATATTGAATTGGTAAAGTCACTAATCTTGATTCGTTAAGTGATTTTGCGCATCTACTGGTATTTTAATGCCGAAATTTGCGGAAATTTTTTCTTTGATATATATGTGTACCACACTCCTTTTCAGTCGTGTGCGATATGCTTAATATCTTCTAGGTGCTTTGAACTTTGTTGATATTTTAATATCATCTTAGTAAATTGTATCCTTTAATCTTGGTTAATTCCATCTTGGTACTATTTTGGATTATTATTCTCCATTATAGTACTGACTTGTGTTTTATATCAATCACAGGATGGCACCACCACGCCGTTCTGATGAGGACATTCCACCTGAACTGGGGTCCGCGTTGTCAAACATCGCCAATGCCTTGGCAAAGAATGCAGCAGAACCAAGCTTTTGAAGAGAGTGTTCGAGGAATGAGTTTGCTCGCTACCTCCACCTCCCAAGCGAGGAGACATCAAAAGCTTCAAGTTCAACCCACGCCAATTTGATGTTTCCGATCAACCACTTGATGCGATGATTGGTTGCGTGAGATGTCAAGGCTCTTGACGATCGCTGATGTTCCCGAGCAAGAATGGGTAAAGTGTGCCACTCACCTTCAAGGGAGATGCAGCTCTGGTGGGAGAATTACACAAGGCAAACCGACCGATTTTCAGCCTACTTGGGAACAGTTCCTCGGAGCGTTCAAAGAAAAGATTCTGTCGAAATTGTCATGGAGAGGATGAAGGAAGTGTTTCTCAACCTCAAGGTGGAAATGACAATGTCAATACCTACACCAGAACTTCATGAACCTTTCTCGTTATGGTGGCGATGAGATCTCGATGACAAGAAGAAGCAAAAGAGGTTCCAAGGGCTCAATGCATCGATTAAATATGCAATCACACATGCAAGGCCGGCTTTTTCGGAACTTCAAAGATACTGACAGAGAGGAAGAAGCAAGTAAGCAAGTGTTTGAGGAGTCAAAGAAACACAACCGATGCAAAGAAGCCCTTCTATGTCAACTCCTTCTAAGCGTCGTGTTTGGGTTCCTAACACCCCATCGCCGCTCCGGCTCCACCAAGACACCAAGCTACGCGGCAAGGCCACCAAACTTCCTCACCGCTGCTCCCGGGATACAACCACCACTACCCCGAGCGCTCAAGTGAGTCCCAGCTACGTTGCTCCACGTCCACCGGTTCTTGTTTCACTTATGGAGACACTGGCATCGATCTTTGAACTGTCCGATGAAAAACAAAGCTCTTCCTCCACCACCTCCAAGATCTGCGACAAGCTCTCCTTTGGTTCGTGCACCACCACCTCGGGCTCTCAACATCAACACCAAGCCCGAGTCTCATTGCTCGTGCTAATCGTGTCAACGCCGCTCAAGTGAGCATGCACACAGGTTGTGATGGGTATGCTATCCGTTAATTCAGTCCACACGAGTTTTGTTTGATTACGGTGCATCGCATTCTTTTGTTTCTCAAGTTTGCAAATGAGAATGAGTTAGCGTTGGATCCTCTCCTCGAGCGGTTAATGGTCCTTTCTCCGGAGCAAAGATGGCAGCTTCTAAAATCAGCCATGGCAATCAAATTGAGATTGGTGGCTCTTCGTTCTCGGCGTCCTTAATTGTTCAGGCAATTCGACAATCGATGTCATCTTGGGCATGGATTGGTTGACAGCAAATGCTGTGATTGATTGTCTTTGAACGCTCGGTTTCTCCGAAGATTCTCAAGGCCATATAGTCTATTCTCCAAGTCGATTCCTGCTATCCACTTTTCTCTTTGGCGGCTCGAATGATGATGCTATGGAAGCTATTGAGTGTTCCGGTGGTCTGTGAGTTCCCGGATGTATTTCACGAAGAGTTGCGGGTATGCCTCCGGATCGTGAGGTTGAGTTTGTAATTGAGCTTGAACACGAACGGCTCCTATCTCCAAGCGGCCTTATAAAATGGGTCCTTGAGTTGGATGAACTCAAACGTCGACTTGATGAACAAGAGAAGTTGGGTTTCATTCAACACGACTTCTTCTTGGGGTAGCCCAACAATCTTTATGAAGAAGCGAGACAGATGATAGACTTTGTGTTGACTATCGGGCTCTTAATGCTAAAACCATCAAGAATAAATATCCCTTCCCGGATTAATGATCTCTTGATTAGCTAGTTGGGCTGTGGTATTCTCTAAGCTTGACTTGAGAAGTGGTTATCACCAAATCAAGATTCGCAAGGAAGATGTTCCTAAAACAGCTTTCACCACCCGCTATGGCCTGTATGAGTACACGGTCATGTCTTTCGGTCTCACCAACGCACCTGCCACCTTCTCGAGGCTCATGAACTCGGTTTTCATGGAGTATCTTGATAAGTTTGTTGTGGTCTATCTGGATGACATCCTAGTCTATTCTAAGTCAAAGGAAGAGCATGAAGAACACCTTCGCTGTGTCCTAAACAAGCTTCGTGAGAACCGCTTGTATGCGAAGTTCTCCAAGTGTGAGTTTTGGCTGCCTCAAGTAACCTATCTTGGTCACGTCATCTCTGCCAAGGGCATTGCAGTCAACACGGAAACTGTGAAGACAATTGTTGAATGGCTTCCTCCTGTTAATGTCAAAGAAGTGCGGAGTTTCCTTGGTTTGGCTAGTTATTGCCGTCGCTTCGTTCAGAACTTTTCAAAGATAGCAAAGCCTCTTACCGATCTCCTCAAGAAAGGCAAGAAATACCTTTGGACTCCTGCATGTCAATCAAGCTTTGAGACACTCAAAGAGAAGCTCACTTCCACGCCAGTCTTGGTTCCTCCGGACACATCTAAGCCCTTCCAGATATTCTGTGACGCCTCTTTGCAAGGATTGGGTGCGGTCCTTATGCAAGAAAAACAAGTTGTTGCTTATGCCTCTCGACAGTTGAAGACGCATGAGATCAACTATCCTACACATGACCTCGAGCTCGCATCAGTTGTCTTTGCTTTGAAACTATGGAGGCATTACTTGCTGGGCAACCGTTGTGAAATCTTTTCTGATCACAAGAGTCTGAAGTATATCTTCACTCAGCCTGATCTCAACCTTCGGCAGAGGAGGTGGATTGAAGCAATCAATGATTTTGATTTGACCATCAACTACACTCCGGGCAAAGCTAATGTCATGGCCGATGCTCTCAGCCGCAAAGCTTATATCAATAACCTCATGATGGAAGAACAACAGCCTCTCTTGTGCGAGGAATTCCGTCAGCTCAACCTTGAAATTGTGGAACAAGGGCATCTCCTGAACCTTCTGGCTACTCCTCTCTTGGAAGAAAAGGTTCGCTCCTTTCAGCGTGGTGGTCCGCACACCAAAAAGATCATCTCAAAACTTTAGGTTCCGAAGTATGAGTCCTTCCACGTCGATGATCAAGGCACGCTTTTCTTTGAACACCGGATGTTTGTTCCGAACTACCCGGGTTTGAGAGAGCAAGTTCTCAAGGAGGCGCATGAATCTGTTCTTTCTATCCACCCTGGCAGCACAAAGATGTACATGGACTTGAAAACACAATATTGGTGGCCGGGATTGAAACGATATTGTGCCAAGTATGTCTCGGAGTGTGATGTCTGCCGCAGAGTGAAAGCTGTCCATCAGAAACCTTACGGTCTTCTACAGCCATTGAAACCCCCGGAATGGAAATGGGAGAAAGTAGAGATGGACTTCATCACTGGTTTTCCAAGGTCGCAGAAGGGCAACAATGCAATCTTTGTTGTCATTGACATGCTTTCTAAAGTGGCTCACTTCTTCCCCGTCAAGGAAACAATTTCTGGAATTCAGTTGGCTGAGCTCTATATCAACAGAATTGTCTCTCTGTATGGGGTTCCGCTTGAGATCAGTTCAGACCGTGGGAGCATCTTCACTTCCAAGTTCTGGGAAAGTTTCCAAAATGCTTTGGGAACAAAATTGAACTTCACAGCTTACCACCCTCGATCGCAAGGACAAGTTGAAAGGATCAATCAGTTACGGAGGATATGCTTCGTGCTTGCGTCATCTCTTTTGGCATGAAGTGGGAGGAATGTCTTCCTTATGCTGAATTCTCTTACAACAACGACTTCGAGAAAAGTCTGAAGATGGTACCATTTGAGGCTCTCTATGGCCGCAAATGCAGAACTCCGATTGGTTGGTCGGGTGCAGGAGAAAGAATATGGTTTGGCCCTGACATTGTAACTCAAGCGGAGGAGAAGGTGCACATCATTCTTGAAAATCTGAAGATTGCTCAAAGTCGCCAGAAGAGCAATTATGACAGAAAGCACACGGACATGGTGTATGTCCCTGGTGATCTCGTTTACCTTCGTGTCACTCCCATGAAATGCACGCACCGTTTTGGTATCAAAGGAAAGCTGGCTCCTAGATACATCGGTCCTTTCAAAATTCGTGGAAGAAGAGGAGAAGTTGCTTATGCTCTTGAGCTCCCGGAAAAACTAAAGGTTCATGATGTTTTCCACATCTCTCAACTCAAGAAGTGCTTCAAGGATCCCGGAAGGACCGTGGATCATGAGCTAATAAATCTCCAAGAAGACCTGTCTTATCAAGAACACCCCACAAAAATCCTTGAGATCGCAGAAAGAAGGACTCGCAACAAGTCCATCAAGTTCCACAAGGTGCAGTGGTCGCACCATTCCGTTGATGAAGCCACTTGGGAGCATGAAGATGAGCTCCGTGCCAACTATCCTACCCTCTTTGAGTCTTCTTCTTCTTCTTCCTAGAATCTCGGGGCGAGATTCCTGTTTAGTGGGGGAGAGTTGTAGCATCCCATTTGTCTAACAATTGTAATGCTACTTGGTCTAGTAATATAATGGCTACTTCATATATAAAATTGTTGCATCATCATTATATCATGCTCATGTTATCATGCCACCTTGCATTTGAGCATCATATAAAACCCTTTTGATTTGGTTCTTCTCTCATATGCATTGTAAATTGTATTTGCCTCTTGATATTGTATTTGGTTCTTGATATATTGTGTAAATGCCCAAGATGAGTTGGGGGCATATCTTTTATTGACTCCACCACCTTTCTTGTCATCACCCCATCATTCCACCATTCCACCATATATGAGCATTGCAACTTATTTGGTTTTACCTCTAGATCATGTGGGTTGGGATGGATCCAATTCTATCTCCACATGCTCTCATCTTAGCATCATGTTGTTTTCACATTATTGATAAGTGGAGCCACCTTTGCATGCATTATGAGTAGTGCTCCTTTTCCTAGCTTTCATATGGATTATTATGGATTTATGCTCATGTTGGGATATTTTGGGACTATTCAACATCTAGTGGCACATACACACTAGCAAGTCCCATTTCTATTCAAATATGGCCATCTCCATCTACTTCACATGGGGCATCCTTTTAATTTCTCTTGCTTGGGACATTTTGGGTAATGCATAGGAGTAATGCCATGTTTATTATTTTGTTTTCACAAGGATGATACATGGCATTTATTATCTTGCATGGGCCATGCAACCATCACCATCTTTTGCCTCCTGTGTTTTTATTTGGTCATTTGAGTGGATCATCTCTCTCTCTCTCTCTCTCTCTCTCTCTCTCTCTCTCTCTCTCTCTCCTTTCCTCACCTTTCTCTTCTTTCACCTGCACACATGCATGGTCATGTGGATCATGCCTAAAACCCTAAACCACCCTCTACCTCTAATCTTTTCTCCAAAATTCTCTCACCTAAGCTAGACCCTAAACCTAACCCCTCATCTACCCTAGTTACACCCTACCACCACCATGATCTACCCCTCTCTCCTTTTTCTATCTCTAAAACCTAATCCCTCTCCCTATCCCTCTCTCCTCTCTCTATCATGCATGCCCCACCTGGCCACCCTCTCTCCCTGGCCACACCCCAGCTACCTACCCCTCCCTAACCTAAGACCAAACCCTAACCCAAGTCCCTCCCTAGCTAACCCTAGCTCTAACCCGAGCCTCCTCTCCTCTCTCTCTTACTCTCTCCTCTTTGGGCTAGCCCCTCGAGCCTCCCTTATCCTCTCTCTGGTCCCAGTGCAGCCCTTAACCCTACTGGCACCTGCCCGAAACGTGAAGGAGAGAAGGGAAAAGGTGGCCGAAGCCACCTTTAACCCTACCCACTCCCCCACGGCACCACCTCCCTCTGGGCTCGCCCTTATCTACTCCCACCTCTCTGCCTCGCCAGATCCATCCCCAGAACTCCCCAGGGCCTTGCCCTCTCCTCCCTTTCTTCTCCATCGCCACCAGCTACCCTCTCTCGCCGGCCACCGCCAGGACATCGTCGCCTCGTCGATCCAAGAGGCGCAGGCGCGCAGGAGGCTGTCGGCGAGGTCGGGGAGGTCCTCTGCAGCAGCCCTGTACGCACCAGCGAGGAGGAGAAGGATCAGAGCCACCAGGCCGACGCCGCTCCGACGCCAAACCCTAGCTCGCCGTCCGTCTGCATCGCCGTTGTTCCACCGCGTCCCAGCCCGATCCGACCCCACCAACCCAACCGCGGTGAGCCTCTCTCCCTCCCAGACATGCCCCTCTTCACCGTTGCTTCCTGTGCTCGCCGGACCAAGCGTCGAGCGCCTCGATCTGCCGCTGCTCTTGCTCGCTCCCGCACGCAAACCCTATCTAGGCCCGTCGCCCTCCTAACAACTACCCCGCTTAGCCAAGTGGTCGCGTCATGCGCGCCTAAGTCCTGGGTTCGAACCCGCCGCTCCGTTCTCGCCTTTTCCGTCGGATCGAGAAGAACAACAAGCGTTGCCACTTTACACTTAGCCCCCCTTTTATTTTCGCCTCAACCCGTAGACCCTCCCGTCTTGGTTTTTGGCAAAAGGCACCCACCTTCTGTTAACCTTGACCCGCTGTCCTCAACCCCACCAGTTCTTTGCCCAGTCAGCATATGGCCCACCTGTCACTGACTGTGGCTAAGTTTTCCTGAGTAGAAAAAAGTTTTACTGTTTATCTGTTTTAATTTAAACTTTTCAAATTTGTTTTAAATTCAAATTCAAATCAGTATTTAAATAACTTTTAAAATATGAATTCAAATAATACAAATAATATATGTTTTCAAATCAGAAAAATATGAGGAATTCAAATATGCTATCCAAAATATATTTTGAACACTTAAAATTTCAAGTTGTTTAAAATTACAACAAAATGCCCTTTTGCCTTAATTAATTAATAACTTTTGTTTTATAACTCCAAATTTGACAAATAATATGTCTAAATTGATCAGCTCGACGAGACCTTTCTGTTTATGCATTCCTTGTTCTGTTTTGCAGCATGCATCATATAAATATAAAGTATACAGCAACTTTTATGAGGTTAAAATGTGACCAAAACTCAATAAAATGTTTACTTCTTGTTTTCTCATCTCACCCATGCCATGCTACTTTATTGCCATGCAAATTGTGCATCATTCATCATGGCATGATTGTTTGCTTGTCGCATTTTATTCTTATGCTTGTGCACTTTATTTATGTTGGCCCTTGTTTGTTTGGTTCTTCTTCGAATAGACGCTGAGCAGGGGATATACCAAGAAACCCAGGAGCACTACCCAGATCCTTCTCTCGCTTCAACTGAGCTGCCAGGAAAGCACTACCACATGCTTGCATACATATAGTACCTATTGCCTCTATCTTATTCTTGCATCATTGAGTCGCGATCGCATTAAACTGAATCCCAAGTACTGCATAGCCTTTACTTTTAAACCCCACCGAAGCTTGTTCCTCCATCCCATGAGCCATTACTACAGGAGTTGTTTGAGCCATGCGAGTCGAGAAACGACATGTGTAGGGTATGTGAGTGTCGATGGATAACGAGGTACCTAAACAACTTAACGAGTAGTAATGGGATAACTAATGAAAGTGGCACGGTGGGCAATATCTGCTATTTGGTTTTCATGCTCACTTGTGTCCGTGGGACCCCGAGTACTTGATTCCTGTTCCTTGAATAGTCGCTATCGACATCCGGAGGATTATGGGACCCCGAGCCGAGCTTGATTCATTCTTATTTCTTGGGGCCACAAACTAGCTTGAGGTTTTATTTACTATCCTATACTTATGCCATGCTTTATCGCTTTATTTAAATTGTGCGAGGTATCGCACTGTCTTTAGGAAGCGGAGTGTTTTTGCAGTATCGACAAGCCCAGTCACATTTTGGGTTCCCAGTCGTTTCTGACCAGCGCAAACCTTGAGTCCGTCTCGAGTCGGCTAACCGTTATGGTAGCTTAATGGGGTGGCCCCAAAATATTTCTGAATCTGTGATTGCTTTGTCGTGAATGCCTCGTTGGGTTTTGATTTGGTTTTTCGAGGTTGATCGAGTGTGTGTTGCTATTTGTGCACCCTGCAGGGTAAAACTTTCTGAAAGCCGTGTCATGTTATGGGCGACTTGGAGCACAGTTTCTCGATCATAGACAAGCATAACTAAAGTACCGCTTTAATTTGACTAAGTAACTGACTAGTAAATAGTGCAACACTCATGGAATGGATAATAAAACTTCCAACGGATGGGGGGGGGGGTTGTTCGTCCGCTTCCTCGTTGGTAAGCGAGGAGGAGGATGGATCTGTTAATATTACTGTTATAATTGTTGTCATTAATTCATGGACATCCGTTTATCTTTGGTTAGGCGGATGGTTAGCGAGTATCTATAGAATTGCTAGGTATTATCTTTTGCTGCAATTGCGTCACCCCAGGTTGTGTCCCCTTTAGAGGCATAAAGACTTGCTGAGTACCCCTAGGGTCTCACACGATAAATTGTTTGATTCAGATGAACAGGTAAACTCGCAAGATGGATACTGGGTGGAGGAGACGGACGATGTGGGAAACGATCATTCGGTGTAGAGATTCCGGGAACGGGGATCCGTGGGATCTGTGGGCGGGATGTGTTTATTTTATGGGGCATCTTATGCCAATTTGCTTCTTATCCGTACTCGGATCTTGTTGCCGCTTCCGCCTGATACTCTGATGTTTGATGTATGAGGAGATATCCTAAACTATTATATCTATCTAGGATATTTGGATCTTGCCGTATGGCATTGCAATATTTCTATTTCTTTTAGATGGAATGGCTCTGATGTACTGTTGTATGGTGGCTTGCATACATACCCATTTGTGTATGTAGTTGATCCCTTCGCCTGCCGATTACGCCGCCCGTTCTTGTCCCGATGTTTGGAAATGGTTGGGACGGCCGAAAGGTCTACCTGTGAGTGGCATTTGGGCCCCACCGTACTATTTCAACCATTTCCGCTTATCCAGGCTTGTAACTAGGAGCGTAATTCACCGAGGTAGTTACACCCTGGCACTAGAAACATACAGGATGAGCAAAGTGTCTTCTGTGAAGACGCTTCTAATATTATATCTCATCCTAGTAAAGCTGGAAAATCTAGTGTTCCTGTGCTTTCTGTTAGAATTGGTAATCATATCTATTATGGTTTGTGTGATATTGGTGCTAGTTCTAGTGCTATTCCTTATGAGCTTTACAGGGAAATTATGAATGAAATTGGTCCTTGTGAGCTTGAGGACATTGATGTGGTTATTCACCTTGCAAATAAGGAAACCATTTGCCCTATTGGTATTGTAAGAGATGTGGAGGTTCTCTATGGTAAGATTAAGTATCCTGCTGATTTTCTAGTGCTTAATTCAGCAGCTAGCAAAACTTGTCCTATCATTTTTGGTAGACCTTTCTTGAACACTTGTGGAGATATTATAGATTGTAAGAAGGAAAATTTTTTAACTAAGTTTGATGGATATTCTTATGAGTCTAACTTTTCCAAATTTGCTAAAGCTCCTTGTGAAAACAGCTTGCCTAATAAAGATTTCAGGATGGAACAACTTGCTTCTATTGATCCAGTTTATGACCTTGGACCTCTTTTTGGTGACTGTAAGTATGCTCATTCTGATGATAAAGTTGTTGCTAGTGAAAGTTATATTGTAAACTTTATTCAAAGTGCTACTGGAAGTTATTATGAGAGAGCGAAACGTGGTTTGTTGCATCTCAATAATGTTAAGTTTCCCCGTTTTATGTTGAAATCTTTGAAGTTGCATTCATTTTGTCTTCCTATGCTAGTGGCTTTTTGTTTCAACAATTCGTTTTCTCATGATACCCCCATGCATAGGAAGTGGGTTAGCCTCAAATGTGTTGGTTATTTGCTTCTTGATGCTCTCTTTCACTTCAAATATTTATCTCCTTTGTGAGCATCTTTGAAAGTTTTAATCCTAACTTCAAGGCATTAAAAAAGTACTTGTTAGGAGATAACCCAAGAGTTTGGTTGAGTCTTGGAAGTTATTACTTCAGTAATAACCGCTCCTTATCCTTTTTGTTTTGGATTTTGTGTCAAGTTCAACTACTTTTGTGAAGTAGAGGAGCTGTGAAAAGTGGCTGTCCTGGGACAGCTTTTTGTGCTGCATTGTAAAAATTCATGAGGGAGCTCAGTACGTCGTATTGAGCTGTATTTCTCTGATCTTGTTCTCTAGGTTGTTACCCAACTTTCATTAGTTCTGCACTTTTTGATTTGAGCAACAGAAGGTTTTCGAAAAAAATCAATATTTACCTGCTGGTCTGTTTTGACAGATTTCTGTTATCATTTGTATTTGCCTCTTACAGAAGCCTTTGTTTTGATGGATTTCAGTTGAAGTGTGCACCTGTCGTGGTGTGGAACACGGCAGTGCCATCGGGGATGGCAAAGAAGGGACACTCGGATGCAATCGGTGGCTCACGCAACGGGTTGGGCACAGTAAACTGCAGACACAACGACGTACCCAGGTTCGGGGCCCTCTCGGCGAGGTAACACCCCTACTCTTGCAAGATGAACTATATGAGGGAGCAGATGCCCAGTACAAGTGCTCCTTGAGATGTTTCCTTAGCTACTGTCAAGAGCTCGAGGAAGATGGGAACTAACTGCTAACACTTCTCTTCTTCTATTGTTGCCTACCTAGAACCCTAGCTCTGCCCTCCCTTATATACTGGTCTGGGGGGCAAATTATAGATTGGGTCCTAGGGTTTACTGTTTGGATATGAGTTTACAGTACAGGGTCGGATGCAGGGCCCACCCGGTGGGCCAGGACCCACTCCGCCCTTCTTTTAGCATCATCCTCTTCTTTAGCGGTCACCCGTGTTAGGCCACGCTGAGATAAAACAAAAACTTTTCCTCTAACGCGGTGATCCCAAGATCTAGCTGAGGTAGAAGGCCACGAGGTTTACCACTAGACGCGCAGTTGCGGATTACTGATGAAGCGCGTCAGTTGATGCAATGCAGTCCTCACGATCCGATCGTCCTGGTGCTGATCGCACATCACCTTTGCTGGTATCCACACGTACAAGGAGGAGCGCCGGCGGCGAACTGCTAGGTTCGTTACGGCGGCAGGACTGCTGTGGAGCTAGGGTTTCCAACACATGGAATGACCTAACCGAACAACGATTAACCCTTGTGGGTTAAGGTGCTCCACTTTATATAGGGAGTGAACCTGGGCTCTGCTCGCGCGACACATTCACTAAAGCCCATATAACACCAGTCACCGTGAGTCCAACACACTAACTCAGTCCTAATCCGGTTTAGGTTCAACCCAACCAGATTACAGGTTCAGATCCAATCCGAACATTCTCCCGCTCTTAAGTGTGTGACCCCGCAGGCTCATGGCTACTTGGACACGATAGGAGTCCGACTCTCAATCGATCAGTCGGTAGCGGCTCCTAGCAGAACGTGTCGACTCCCAAGTACCAAAGAGTCATGACGACTTGCCTTTCCAATGCGACTTGCGTCCGAGTCCCTTTTGCCTCACGATATACCTTGTCAGACTATAGGCGAATATATGTCATCCCTTAAATAGTCCGACTCTCTTCTCGATCCGAGATAAGTGATTCACCCGACTAACTCTTAGTCGATCGCCTCGGTTAATACTTAACCGAGTCGTGCATGGCCATGCTTTCCGAATCATATCTCACGAGAGGGCCCAGAGAATATCTCTCCAAGTGGAGGGAAAAAATCCCATCTTGGTTATTCACATCACGCAGCTTGATTCTCAGTCGACCCGAACCCTGCCTTTATAACTGCCCAGTTACGGATCAGCGTTTGACAAAACCTAAGTCGGTGATCCTCAAATCGAACTATGCAACAACCTCAGGTCTAAGGATTACATTGATTGAGATATACAAATGACAGCTAGTTCGTTGTACCTCAATATGGGTCAATCCGACTCGCTAAACTCTTTAGCCGAGTCTGTGTAAGTTGGAATAGCATCTCCATGCCCATGACAAGTGGAACCTAGTCATCAAGCCAACTTTCACATTGTTCTAAGTTGTGTGTCCAGCACAACCTCAATGACCAAGGATATTTAGTACAAACAACATGAATGCATAGTTCCACAACCGAATCACATATTCAATGATACACATCAGATGTTTATACAAGGACTAATATATTTATGAATACAATGGGAAATATCATCATACATGATTGCCTCTAGGGCATATTCCCAACAGTCTCCCACTTGCACTAGAGTCAATCTTCCGACATCACATGTCTAAGCATCTAATGCCCATGGTTTCAGTCGCCTCATGCTTCGGCTGTGGTAACGGCTTTGTCAACGGATCCGCAATATTTGCATCCGTGTGTACCTTGCATAACTTGATATCACCCTGATCCACGAACTGGCGAATCAAGTGGTACCGCATGAGTATGTGCTTGTTCTTCTGGTGCTGTCTAGGTTCCTTGGCTTGTGCAATAGCACCATTGTTGTCACAATACACGTCCAACGGGTTGGACGAGCCCTGAACCACACCAAGATCCATGAGGAAATTCCTCATCCAAACAGCTTCCTTTGCTGCCTCCGAGGCGGCAATATACTCAGCCTCTGTTGTAGACGCTGACACAGTCTCTTGCTTGGAACTCTTCCAGCTCACAGCACCTCCGTTTAAAATAAACACGTATCCATATTGCGAACGAGAATCATCAGAGTCGGTAAGATAACTCGCATCCGTGTAACCCTTTACACTGAGTTCATCTTCACCACCATAAACCAAGAACATATCCTTAGTCCTTCTCAAGTACTTTAGGATATTTTTAGCCGCTGTCCAGTGGATCTCTCCAAGATCAGCCTGGTATCTGCTCACAACATTTAGAGCATAGGAAACATCCGGGCTAGTACAAATCATGGCGTACATGATGGATCCAACTGCAGAAGCATATGGAATCGCACTCATCTGACTTCGCTCATCAGTTGTCGAAGGACACTGAGTCTTGCTAAGTTTTACACCATGGGACATCGGTAAGAACCCTTTCTTAGACGATTCCATGTTGAACTTCTTCAACACTTTGTCCAAATAAGTAATGTGACTCAATCCAATGAGCCTCCTTGATCTATCTCTATAGATCCGGATTCCGAGGATGTATGTTGCCTCACCCAAGTCTTTCATTGAGAAACTCCTTTCCAATGATTCCTTGGTTTCTTGCAACATCTGGACATCATTTCTAATCAGTAATATGTCATCCACATATAAGATTAGAAAATTTACTTTGTTCCCACTAAACTTCTTGTACAAACAAGAATCATGATCACTCTTGATGAAGCCAAACGATTTGACTACCTCATCAAAGCGAATATTCCAACTCCGAGATGCTTGCTTCACCCCATAAATGGATTTCTGAAGTTTGCACACCTTGTCAGCATTAGCTGGATCGACAAAACCCTCGGGCTGTATCATATACATGTCCTCGGTTAAATTTCCGTTAAGGAAAGCCGTTTTGACATCGATCTGCCATATCTCATAGTCGAAATAGGCCGCTATAGCTAACATGATCCGAACTGATTTAAGCATCGCTACGGGCGAGAAAGTCTCGTTGTAATAAACTCCTTGAACTTGTCGGAACCCCTTCGCGATAAGACGTGCTATATAGATTGAAACATTTCCATCCATATCAGTTTTCTTCTTAAAGACCCATTTGCACTCGACGGGTCTTGCACCGTCTGGCAGATCAACCAAGTTCCAAACTTTATTTTCATCCATGGACTTTATCTTGGATTTCATGGCTCCAAGCCATGACTCGGAATCAGATCCCACAATCGCTTCCGAATAATTCGCCGGCTCATCACTGTCTAACAGTAACACATCACGAACACTTCGTAATCTTGCCGATCTTCGCAGTACAGGTGCTGCTGCCGGCTCAGCTGCCACGACCGGCTCAACCTCCAAGGTTTTTGCCGACTCGCTACTAGCCGGTTCCTCTCGAATTTCTTCGAGTTGCACCGTGCTTCCACTTACTCCCCGACTGAGAAACTCTTTCTCAAGGAAGATACCGTTCCGAGCGATAAACACTTTGCCCTCTTCTCGGTTGTAGAAGTAGTAACCCAAGGTTTCCCTCGGATACCCCACGAAAATACACTTATCCGACTTCGCTGTAAGCTTGTCCGACTGGAGTCGCTTGACAAAAGCTTCACAACCCCAAATCTTAAGAAAAGACAAACTTGGCTTTTTGCCTGTCCACATCTCATGCGGTGTCTTCTCTACCGATTTTGATGGTACTCTGTTTAGTGTGAACGCCGCTGTTTCTAGACAATAACCCCAAAATGATAAAGGCAGATCTGTCCGACTCATCATTGATCGTACCATGTCCAACAAGGTCCGATTCCGCCTTTCCGAAACACCATTCATTTGTATGCGTTCTGGCGAGTAAGTTGAGGAACTATTCCACAACTTTTAGATGGTCATCAAACTCATGGCTCATGTACTCGCCTCCTCGGTCCGATCAAGAAACTTTATTTTCTTGCCGAGTTGATTACGTGCTTCATTCTAGAATTCTTTGAACTTTTCAAAGGCTTCCGACTTATGTTTCATCAAGTAGATATATCCATACCTACTCAAATCATCAGTGAAGGTAATGAAGTACTCATAACCACCCCTATTGTCGTGCTCATTGGTCCACATACATCACTATGTACTAGACCCAACAAGTCGGACGCCTTTCGCAACTCTTTGCAAAAGGTGTCTTGGTCATTTTGCCGAGCAGGCAAGATTCGCATGTCTCGAACGACTGCAAGTCGAACGAAGTTAGGAGTCCATCATCATGGAGCTTCTTCATGCGTTTCCAACTTATATGACCAAGCCGACAGTGCCAAAAGTAAGTCATATTCAGATCATTTGGTTTCAACCTTTTAACATTTATGTTATAAACCGACTCACCATCAAGATTCAAAATAAATAACCCATCCTGGACGGGTGCAAAGCGAAACAAACATATCATTCAAATACAAAGAACAACCATTATTCTTGATATTTGACTCATAGCCTTGCCTCATCAAACATGAAGCAGAAATAATGTTTTGACTAAGCACTGGAACATAATAACAATTATTCAGTTCCATAATGAATCCAGAAGGTAAATGAAGTTGCATCGTGCCGACTTCCAACGCAGCAACTCTTGCTTTGTTGCCGACTCGAATATCAACCTCGCCTCTTGCTACGCTCCTAGTTCTTACCAGTCTCTACAACGAGTTGCATATGTGAATAACTGATCCGGTATCATATACCCAAGAACTATTAGGTGCATCAGCAAGATATATGTCTATAACATTGCAAACAAGTGTACCTGAGTCGGAAGTCATACCTCCACTCTTGGCTTTGTCGGCCAAGTACTTGCTACAGTTCCTCTTCCAGTGGCCATCCGCCTTGCAGTAGAAGCAAGTGGATCCGGCTGAAGGAGATGGTTTAGTCCCTGAGGAAGCACTTGGGACCGGGTCTGGAGCCTGCTTTCCTCCTGACTTAGCCTTATTCTTAGTCCAAGAACTCTTCTTGAACTTAGCCTTATTCTGCACCATCAACACTTGACTGGTGCCCTTCTTGAGATCCGCCTCTGCCTTCTTGAGCATCCCATGCAATTCAGTGAGCTTCTTATCCATACCATGCATGTGGTAGTTCGAAATGAACTGCCCATATGCACTAGGAAGAGAGTTCAGAATTATATCCGTAGCGAACTCTTCGCTTATGGGGTAGCCAAGCCTCTCAGACCGCACGTAACCAACCATTTTGATCACATGCGGACTCGGTGGATCACCATCCTTAAGCTTGCAACTCAGCAAAGCCTGAGAGACTTGATACCTCTCAGTCTTCGCCTGAGCCTGGAACATACTTTTGAGGCTTTCGATCATATCGTAGGCTTCAACATGCTCGAACTGCTTTTGCAAGTCCGGTTCCATGTGAGCAAGCATAAGACATCTAATATCCGTGGACTCATCCTTAGCCCATCGGTAGGCATTGGTGGCTGTGACAGTCGCATTCTCATTCGGCTCATCTGGAAGTGGGTTGTCTAGGACATGGTCCTTCTTTTCTTGTTTGAGAACAATTCTCAGATTTCGATACCAGTTGGTAAAATTAGTGTCGTTCAGTTTATCTTTCTCCAGAATGGTTCTCAATGCAAAACCGGATATCTGAGAGTGACTGCTACTTGGTGCCATGATCTACAACAGAAAATATGCAAAAACACTTAAGACATGTATTCATAAAAGAGCAAGCATATTAAACATTTTAATATTTTATGCTCCCACTAGAACCAATACCCCTCCGATGGTTGCTTAGTGATTCAAGATCCTAAATAAGCAAGTCGGCTAGTGAGATTTAGCATCACCGCTAGCCGCCAAGTGATCTAGGTAGACAACTCCTTGTCAATCGCATCTCATGCGACTCCTGTTGGATGGGTGGCATCACATGCCCAGGCTCCCATCCGACTTTTCCCCGAGTCCCACAACCGTTGTGATAGACCCGTCTAGCTTACCGAGTGTTTCTGCAGTAAGAGTCCGACTCGAACCCACCTAGTCAGAAAGAATTGGCAGCACCTCAATTTTATGAGCCCACTACCAAAAATGCCCGACTTGTGATGGTGCAAACACTGGCGGGAAAACCGACTAGACCTTCTTTGAGGGATTAAATTTTACCGACTATCTAATAGAGGTAAAACTGAGACATAACAATAACACAAAATAAAGCAATTATAATGTGAAATGGTATGGCTCTCTTCATGGCGATCTCCATCTCCACAAAGCCAGAATCGACTCGTGCCAACTCTTGTCACTTGCCGTCTTACTCCATGTCGCCGACATGTACAACGCCTTGCATGCCTTCCGGGTTCTCCAAACAGCTACACTAGCTTAGTAAAGTAAATTACAAGGAGAATCCGACACGCAGGTCGTTATACAATAAAATGACAGCACCTAGGCTCCAGCCGGCTGACAAAAAACCGTGATTCGCAGATCACGTATGGATTACACACATACATCACATGCACATGAACCATACCATTCACAACTTCCTGCAAAAACAAGTTATGCATAGATACAATATCTACCGGCGTTGTGAAACTCGCAACGACATCTAAGGCGCTACGACAGGGCGAAGCCGGCGGTCCCGCTAGCCGGATAGCGGGCGGGGATCGAAGGGGCAGCGCCCCTCGCGGGTGCGGGCAGCGCCCGACGTTTTTCTTCGAAACCGTAGATCTCATCTACGATCCGGTCATGGATTCCGACCATCATTCCGATTCGATCAAACTCTTTAATCTTCGATCACCGCTTCTGGATTTACGTGTCACAGTCTACCCCGATGGCGGAAGCCGACCGGTAGGGGTATGTCGTTCCACGACCTCAGCAGTATGATCACGGAAATCAGATCTACCATTCCCCGAGTACAGTTGATCCAATCAACTTCGTACAAAACCGATCTTCACGCTGAGATAAAACAAAAACTTTTCCTCTAACGCGGTGATCCCAAGATCTAGCTGAGGTAGAAGGCCACGAGGTTTACCACTAGACGCGCAGTTGCGGATTACTGATGAAGCGCGTCAGTTGATGCAGTGCAGTCCTCACGATCCGATCGTACTGGTGCTGATCGCACAACACCTCTGCTGGTATCCACACATACAAGGAGGAGCGTGGCGAATCGCTAGGTTCACACGGCGGGACTCTGTGGAGCTAGGGTTTCCAACACATGGAATGACCTAACCGAACAACGATTAACCCTTGTGGGTTAAGGTGCTCCACTTTATATAGGGAGTGAACGTGGGCTCTGCTCGCGCGACCCATTCACTAAAGCCCATATAACACCAGTCACCGTGAGTCCAACTCACTAACTCAGTCCTAATCTGGCTTAGGTTCAACCCAACCAGATTACAGGTTCAGATCCAATCTGAACATTCTCCCACTCTTAAGTGTGTGACCCTACAGGCTCATGGCTACTTGGACACGATAGGAGTCCGACTCTCAATCGATCAGTCGGTAGCGGCTCCTAGCAGAACGTGCCGACTCCCAAGTACCAAAGAGTCATGACGACTTGCCTTTCCAATGCGACTTGCGTCCGAGTCCCTTTTGCCTCACGATATACCTTGTCAGACTATAGGCGAATATATGTCATCCCTTAGATAATCCGACTCTCTTCTCGATCCGAGATAAGTGATTCACCCGACTAACTCTTAGTCGATCGCCTCGGTAAACACTTAACCGAGTCGTGCATGGCCATGCTTTCCGAATCATATCTCACGAGAGGGCCCAGAGAATATCTCTCCAAGTGGAGGGAAAAAATCCCATCTTGGTTATTCACATCACGCAGCTTGATTCTCAGTCGACCCGAACCCTGCCTTTATAATCGATTCACGGATCAGCGTTTGGCAGAACCTAAGTCGGTGATCCTCAACTCGAACTATGCAACAACCTCAGGTCTAAGGATTACATTGATTGAGATATACAAATGACAGCTAGTTCGTTGTACCTCAATATGGGTCAATCCGACTCGCTAAACTCTTTAGCCGAGTCTGTGTAAGTTGGAATAGCATCTCCATGCCCATGACAAGTGGAACCGAGTCATCAAGCCAACTTTCACATTGTTCTAAGTTGTGTGTCCAGCACAACCTCAATAACCAAGGATATTTAGTACAAACAACATGAATGCATAGTTCCACAACCGAATCACATATTCAATGATACACATCAGATGTTTATACAAGGATTTATATATTTATGAATACAATGGGAAATATCATCATACATGATTGCCTCTAGGGCATATTCCCAACAACCCGAGCTTCCTTTGGGGCGTCACACTTGCTTTAACGGTTCACGCGAAGTGCTTTCGCCAGTCAGCCGACCACTTTGCTTTATCTTCGTCGGGTAGCACTGGTCATGACGGCATGCCATCTTGCCTGATGTCAAGAGAGAGAGCCAGAGGCGTACCCCGCGAGGAGCGTCAGTCCCTTCGTGCTCTCCATCGAATCCGAGGTGAGCCGGGTGGAAGCGGCCACCCGACCGGTTCTTCTAGCTACCGTCTAGACGGGCCAGTCGGGGAAGTTGTAAGCCTGGCCGGGTGGTATTCGCCAACTAGCTGGAGTTGTCCTTCTTGGGGGCCAGACGGCTTGCTCCTTCTGGAGCCGGCCTACTTGTGCTTGGCTTTCCCCACCCGGGGGTTATCCCCCCGACACTAGTTCCCGAGCACGTATGGGCTTGGCCGATGGGTAAGATCTTGCGTGCTCTTTTTTCGTCTTGAAGTGATTGTTTGACCGCATCCGGCTGCAGCTTTCCCTTTTGCTTTCCGGCTGGATTTAACCGGCTGCGGAATTTATGGCCGCCCACTGGCTGTAAACAGCGAAGGCAGGGACCGACTGGCGTAGCTGAAGACGAAGTGTTAGCTTCATGATGTTATTGATGTTGTCACCCACGACTGCTAGTCTGGAGCACGTCGCGTCAGTTGGACTTCCGCGTTACTGCGTCAGTTTTTTGGCAACTGCGCACGCAACTTGCCGCAGCGGTTTCTTGGGGCGAGCACGCACGTCTCGTCTCCCGGTAACACCTGCGGATCTTCTGTGGCGATTATGATGGCACAAAGGATCTGAAGTCGTAACGTCGTGCGACCGTGGCATCTTGATGCCACGCGTCTTACGGGAGCCGGAATTGAGCGCAGAACCTTCGTGTTCTGCTTAGATCTCTTGGTTCTCCTTTAGTTCTTGAGCGCATGCTGTCTGCCTACTGTTATGTCTTCATTAATTGTGGTGTTTGGGATATTCGCCGGCTGGGTCGCCAGCCGGGTCGGGGCTTTTGGCCGCCTTGACTTGGGTTGATGGGTGTGCGGGAGAGCGCCCACTGGGTGTAGTCCCCGAGGTTCGGGCCGGCTAGGGTAGCCAACCGGGTCCAAGCTCCTTTGCCGTCTCGACTTGAACTTATGGGTGCGCGGGAGCGCGCCCACTGGGTGTAGTCCCCGAGGTTCGGGCCGGCTAGGGTAGCTAGCCGGGTCGAAGCTCTTTCGCAGTCTCGACTTGAACTTATGGGTGCGCGGGAGCGCGCCCACTGGGTGTAGTCCCCGAGGTTCGGTTTGGCTGGGGTAGCCAGCCGGGTTGAAGCTCTTTGCCATCGCATTTCCTGTCAAGTTGTGACTCGAGTCGCGCGAGACATAAGCGTTGTTTTGTGTTAGTTTCATCATTCATATGCTCATTCATTAGTTAGGGCTGAACGAAAAAGAGAAAGAAGATGTGCGCCCCTTCGAGTTAGGCCATTAGCAGCTCCCCTTTTCTTAGCGAGCTTTGGCCTTTCGAGCGTTGCCATTGCCGGCTGCCAGCCGGGTTGCGGTCTGCAGCCGGAACTGAAGGAGCGGCTGAGCTGGCGTGCCTCGCGATACTTCGGTTCGTTGTTGTTGGCTTAGCTCGTGTAGGCGCAACCGGTTCGCCTAGGCGCCCTTGCTTTCTGCATTGGCATTTTCTTGCAGCATGCACTTTGAGTTTTTGCTCTTGCCGGGTCGACAGCTGGCGTGCGGTCTGAAGCCGGAAATGAAGAGTTTGCTCTAGGCACCTTGTGCAATATTATGCCGCCTATAAAAATCATGGGGGCCTAGGCCAGCCGGTACGAAGGCGAATGTAGTGAGCGGAACTGGGACAAAGCTCTCGGTACTATGCCGAGGCTTCCGATCTTGTTCATTTATTACATGAAAAGGGAAGGTACATACACTTCTTGTTCAAGTGTAAAACGGCCGGAGTAGGCTTGCATTCCATGGGCGTTCCGTCTCCTCGTCTGAGCGATCTGCCTTGTTCTTTACCGGCTGCTGGGCGTCGATCAGATAGTATGAATTGTTGTGAAGCGCTCGACTGATGATGAATGGGTCTTCCCATGGTGGGGATAGCTTGTGCATTCCTTTTGTGCTCTGGACCAGGCGCAACACCAGATCTCCCTCGCGGAAAGAGGTAGGCTGGATTTGGCTGGCGTGGTACCGGCGTAGGTCTTGCTGGTAGATTGCTGACCTGGACAGAGCTAACTCACGTGCTTCCTCGAGCAAGTCCACGTTGTCCTCTCGTGCTTCTTTGGCTTCCTGCTCCGTGTAGAGTTGCTTGCGGGGCGTGTCGAACTGGATGTCCGTGGGGAGAACTGATTCTGCCCCATAGACAAGGAAGAACGGTGTGAAGCCTGTTGAGCGGTTGGGTGTGGTGCGTAGGCTCCACAACACAGCTGGCAGCTCCTCTATCCAGCATCCGGGTGATCTGATGAGTGGTTCGATCAGCCTTGGCTTGATTCCGGCTAGGACCAGTCCGTTAGCGCGCTCGCACTGTCCGTTGGACTGTGGGTGTGTGACTGATGCCAGGTCCAGGCGGATGCCCTTTTCTCCGCAGAAGCGAGCGAAAACTCCTTTCATGAAGTTGGTTCCGTTGTCTGTGATGATGCTGTGTGGGTAGCCGAAACAAATGATGATGTCTATGAAGAACTTGATCACCGTTGCTCCGTCCAGCTTCTTGATGGGCTTTGCCTCGATCCACTTGGTGAACTTGTCCACGGCTACGAGTAGGTGCGTCATGCCAGATCGAGCTGTTTTGAATGGCCCAACCACATCTAGACCCTTGACTGCAAATGGCCAGGTGATTGGTATTGTCTTGAGCGCCGTAGACGACGTGTGCTTCAGCTGGCTGAATCACTGGCAGCCGTTGCACGCTTTGACTAGCTCATCAGCGTCCTTCAGCATTGTTGACCAGTAGAAACCGTGTCGAAGGGCTTTGGCAGCTATTTCTCTAGACGAGGCATGGTGGCCACACTCGCCCTGGTGTATGTCCACTAGGAGCTTGGTTCCCTCTTCTTGGCTTACGCATCACTGGTAGATTCCCTCGACGATGCGCTTGTACAACTCGTTGTTGATGATGGTGTAGGCACCTGCTCTTCGCCGCACTTGTCGTGCTGCCACTTCCTCCGTCAGGAGTTCGTCTTTGGCCAAGAATTTCATGAATGGCTTCGCCCAGTCGGGTGTTTCCTGAATGGTGTGCACCGTGTGCATGATGAGCTTGATCTCCTCACGGATGGCGGGCTCCGGAACGTCGGGAGGCTTGTATGGTGGTAGCTTGCTGGTGTCGACCGCGGGCTGCGTTGCAGCAGTCCCCGGGTGTAGCGAGGCAGTCCCCGGGTGCGAAGAGGTAGTCCTGGGTGCGGCGCGGCAGTCCCCGGGTGCGGCGAGGCAGTCCCCGTGTAACATCCCAACATTAGAGATTAGAATTAAGTTGAACACAGATGTGTGCATTGCATTCATGCATAGAAAATCCGAATAATTTTCGCGCTTTTGAACAAAACTTGTCAAAGTGATTGAAGATTCTCTTAACTTGATGGAATCATAGTAGATCATCAAGTTGACTGCGATAAGTTTCAATATGACCTTTGCTAAAACCTTATTTTGGGTAAGGGAGATTTGATCTAAGGGTAGATCAAATGTAATAAAAGTTAACCCTAATACATTACTTAATGGTTTATATTTGATCCTTAAGTAGTCATATCCCAGTATTCATTACACAACCCATGAATACCAAGTTATAAATATAACTTAAGTAATAAGAATGTAACAACTAATTCTTGATCTATCTTAATATCATCTGCTTATACCATGAGTATCATGGTAATACCTAACCTTAACTCTTTAGTGAGATTGAGTAGGAAAGAAACCAAGTCAAGATCATTCACCATATATCTTTCTTTCCATATCAATCCTTAAGGAATCCCATCCTTATATTTGTTGTTCATCAATGTTGAGTAATCAACTATTGATTCACCAATTCTTAACCTATCAATTCTTGACATATCAACTCTTGTCCTTATTATAGCATTCACTTAAGGCCTATAAAGAAAGAAGTAAGAAGAGGTAAATAGTAATGCTAGTATTAGATATCATCTATAGGATGGGAGTGATTGAAGGAAATCAAATCAATATGGTAACAAAGAAGATTACAAGGATGAATTCTAAATATAAGTTACCAGGAGTAATCCTATTGAATAAAGTAGGAGTAGTAATTGAATAATATCTCTTAGTCAGATAGATTCAGTGAGAATATAATTATAATACAACTGTAGTGTTGTATTGATGAAGGCCTTGATTAGCCAACTGGAAACCTAAGCTATAAATGATCAAAGGATTCTAATGATCATGCTTTTGTCACCAAGATTGAATGCTTATATCATGTATAAGTGACATTGGTGGATAGAACATGATTGAACCCTAGTATAGATATGTTATTCTAGGTAAGCCATGACAAGTCACCATGATATGATGTGAAGTTTGAATATAAGATATTGGAGATAAGTTGATATAAGATAGTATGATTAAGTTGAAGCTAGAGTAGAATGGAGCTATTGAAGTAGTGTTATTCCTCTTAAAGGATAGTAAGCTTTTGAGGAAATTTGTTTGATATATACATCTACTGGAGTAATATTAGTGGTGGATGATTAAGGAAGAGTATGAATGGAGTTAGAAGTAACTACTTGTTGGATTGGATATTATCAGCAGTAGAGTAGTTGATATAACCAAGTATTGATATGAGAAGATTATGAAAGCTTCAGTGTCAAGCTCATTGGATTTATAAATGGATTTAGAAGAATAAAAGGTGGATAAGAGTATTCTTCTGAAGTAAAGCTCATCATGTTAGCACATGATGATGGATATGAAGGAGTAGTATATCTAGGAAAGGAATTCTTTAAGTTAAAGTCAAGGATTGTGAAATATGGAAGATAGGAGTTCTTGGTAAACAGTAAACCCTAAATATTTAACCAAACATAGTATCCATTTTATCTGATTGATCTATCATCTTATTTACACAAAGCTTTATAGGAATATTTTCCTATAGCAAATCACTTAAGCACATTTTTATCATTTCCAATTATTATAACCATATGTGCTTAGGAGTTATCTTTATTAATTCTTTTTCATAAGACATTCCAGATAATAACTTTCTATTTTAAATGGTGATATCATTAAGAATCACAAACATAAAGACAATATGTTTAGCCATTAATCTTTATTCACATCAACAAAAGAATATAAGTACATTAAGAACCCTAAACCCTAGGGTAAGCATTTACAATTCAAACCCTAACTCTTCTGTTAGTTATAATAAAATATATATACATTATTAATCCCTAGATTTATTGGAGTAATATTAACCAGATGGTTTCCTTTGCATATCATACATCAAATAATGATCTATGATCATTATATAAAAATTTCTCTCCAAACTATAAGCTAACTAAAATTAAATCCCATAAACAAATAAGAGAATATCCTAATATAAATCCATGGTTTATTATGAAGATAAAATTCATCACAAAACTTATTACAGAATATTAGAAAGATAAGTAATTGTTTAAAGAAAATAAAGAAACTCTAAACAATATATAATAAAAAGCTCACAAAATGACTTTAAATACATTTATTGTTGCTGCAATTGTTTAACAAATAAATTCTATAAAGAAAACTCAAATAAATTGTGCAAATTCAAATATGAAAACAAATAAGAATATAGAAAAGGGAAAAAACCAGGAAAAAACAGAAAGAGATCAGATATGGCCCATGAACCATTTCCTCTTCTCTCTATTCGTCGCTCGCGAGCCATAGCCAAACCTTTCCGCTTGCTCCGCAGCAGCCCACGTCGGCCCAAAGCTAGCCCACATACCCCTTCGATCTTTTTCCTCCTTTCTTCTTCCTCTCGCCAGAAATCACGCCGGCGAAGCAGCTGCCTGGAACCACGTCGGCCATCCGCCGTCGTCGCGATGATCGCTCCGCCAAGATTCGAGCCACCGCTGTTCATTGCCTATAAGAAGAACCCTGCCACACCGACAATCCTTATGCTTTCCCCTTTTCCCTATTCCTTCCTCTGTCTGAAAACCTAGATCCCTGGCGTTGTTCGCTGTCGCTGCTAGAGGCCGCCCCAGGACCCGACACGTGTGCTACGAGCTTCACCAAGGTGTGCTGCATCTTCTAGGTGAAGGAATCGAGCCGGAAGGCCGTCATCCTCCGTCCCGATTTTGTCTTCCCGAGGTCCGGCCACCGCTCTCGCCATCAACTCCGGTCACGATTCGCCTCCCTATCACCTTCTTCGCATTCCTGGTGAGCTTGTGCATCTTGCTATCTTCCTCGATTCGCTCTTAGCCCTCTCTGTTGCCTTGACGACGAAGACCCGAGCGTGTCACCGTCAGAGCTCGTCGGAGCTGATGCTTTGGCGACCAAAAACCAGTCGCGCCGCCACCAATAGGTTCGTCTTGGATCCCTCTTTCGAACGCAACCGTCCTGGCGTGCCCACGCTCTCCCAATCGACAGATTGATCACCGATCTGAGAGGATTCCGGCGGGATGATGTTAGGGTGATGTCATCCTTGACCCATTCAACTATTTGACTCAGTCTTTGCCTAGGTGGCATCCCACGTGGCCAGTACCCCACCAGTCAGTGTCAGTGTGGGTAGACTCAGGTTAGGTACAAAATCTTTCATCCAAACAGTGGTGTCATGCTGATGTCATAGTGACGCAGTAATTCTTTTAATATTTTCAAAAATTGATTAAATCTTAGAAATTCAATAACTTTAGTTTTGTAATTCACAAAAATACATGTAATATATGAAATTTTTCATAAAAATAAAATCTTTAACTTAAAATTATTATCAAACATTATTATGTTAATTAATTAAATAAATATTATTTAATAAATATTTTATAAGTTTTAATACTTTGAAAAATCATATTTTAATATTAGTAAATGTTAAAAATATAAATAAAATACCAAAAATCTTAGAAAAATAAGAACTATAATCATGCATTATTATTTCACTTAATTAAATATTTATTTATTTATTAAGTATTTATAAAGTAATAAATATTATCAAAATCATATCTTATTATTTATAAATCACAAAAATAAATGTAATATACCAAAATGATCACAAAAATAATACCTACATGCTAAAAATATAATATTCCACTTTTGAGTCAAATAAAAATTTAAATACTTTAATAACTTGAATTTAAACCTATTTCCTGAGTTGTTAATTCATATAAGGGTAAATAAAATTTGTTAATATTTCTAAAATTGCCAATTTAGGTCTAATAAGTAATACTAGCCTTAAATATTGATGGTATGAAGTCAAAATGGTTTAACACACTTTAAATACAAATTTATTAAATTATCCTTCAACCATAAGTGTAGATTATTTTATAAAAGGATCATTATCCAATATAAAATCTCAAAGAATAATTTGTAGTGAAATAAAACCTATTCCTTTACTTTAACCACAAGTTTATCAACATACCAAAACGCTATAGTGAATTCATAAGTAGTTAAATAATATTATTACCTTGATTACAAACCATAACCACTCATTTATAAAAAGGTAAATGATTCTATTCCATTGTAATATTGGAAAAAACACTACTCAAATAAAAGTAGTACCATCCCTAATTAACTCTAAAGAAAACATTATAAAGTAAACAAGATACAAATATTATAGCATTACACATGAAGCCCATCTATGTTTTTAAAGTTAACTTTAGTCTACAATACTTCAAATACTATGCTAAAGCTATTGTTATATGTTTTATAGTTAACTTTGGTCTGTTATAATTAAGTTAAAACATCTCAAGTCCAAACTATTCAAGCAAGCATGAATAAAACCAATCACATTCTATTAATCCTATTCTAAAAACTATCAGGATTGTTTAAACTTTAATAAAGAAATCTTTTCTTCAAAAGTTATTCGTTTTGCCACTCAAGACAACAAATGAGAATTAAACATAATCACATTACTTTATACTTTACTTATATACATAGGATTGATAACACTTAAGTTCTTTATAAGTTACACTAGTTATAAAGTAAAATTTGAAGATAAAAAATTATAATGTAAACAATCTTGAGTAGCATTCCATATGTGTGTATATTATTGTTGTATAAATACATGTTGTTTCACATACAGTCACAAGCCTTAAGAAGAAGCACAAGTATGAAACTTAATCTAAAAAGGGCAACACATTCTAAAGAAACCATTTCCAGTATCCAAAACCTAGATTAACGTTATTCCCGGGATTCGAGTTTATCAACTTGCATTACATTACTTATGCATAAAATCATCTTGCTTCTTTAAACATTAGTCCTTACCGGACCAATGATGCTGATTTCAGATATTGGATCTTATATTGTCTTGAAGACCGTGAGTGCATAATCTTGCAATCACAAAAGGCAAGTTCACACTTGCTCATGTCCTTTGATTATTTTCTGTAAAGTATTTTACAAATCTAGTGTTTTCATCACCTGCATTTGAAAAAGGTCAGAAAACACTATTTTTGATAATAATGTGAACTATTGGTTACTGATCCTGGGTGATCAGCTAATCTATTAAATCTGGCAGTTGGAATACCACTGTTCAGGACTATATCACGTAGGATTTAATAACCAATGTCGCCAGTGATTCTTGCGCCATATGTTACGCATTTCCCATGAGATTTGGAATGGGACAGAGAAGTCAGCTATATCTTCTTCCTCTCACATGTAGCCGGATGTGCAGGTCGTGGCTGTTATCACTCGTAGCGTGCATATTAATTGGTAATTCATAGAGGATATGCAGCATATGGGTGGGAACCCTCATCGTCCCACGATAGTTCTGGCATCTAACGGTCTGTACAAACCATTGTCGTAATTCAATATGTGGGCATGGTGTACACCAAGGAGGCATGCGAGATCGTGAAGGGGGCAATGATTGGCTTGGATCTTAGGTTGGGCATCAAACCAAGGAAGTTTGAACAGGAAGATACTCCCGAACGTGCAACAAATCCTAAGGTCTGTCATGGGTAAAGTGACGCACCTCTGCAGAGTGTAAGAACCGTAACTTGTTACACCCTGTTCCGGAAAAGAGCTACGAACGCGGCGGGAAAGGAACTCCATGAAAGTTCTGGTAAACCCATGAAGGCCGACGGACATAGCTTTTCAGAATAAAAGCAACATTTGAAGAAATGTTTACGAAAACCTACATTGCCTACGACCTATGGTCCGCGGCTGTAGATATAGTGCATCAACCACTCCTTTTCTAGTGAACTTTCTGAGTACGCTCGTACTCAACGTATCTTCTTAACCCTTGCTAGATTCTGAAGCCATTAAGACTGTGTCTACATCAAGTTATGCTCTAGGAATCATCATCAAAAGCTAAAGCTCTTCAATGAAGTTAAGAAGGTCAACATATACCCCAACTCAAGTGAAGACGAAGTTACTGATTAGATAGGAATATAATCTCTAACCATAGAACCTATTTCTGTAGTGTATTGCGATAGCAGCAATGCCAGACCATTAGTTAAGATACTAGTCATAATAGTATGATAGTTTTTGAGTTGTTTATTTCTGATTCTTCTTTGTAAGAAGTTTCTTTCTATCTCTTTAACCTAGAGTGTTCTCTGGATCTTGTGTAAAGAGTTGAGTTATAACCTATAGTCATGTCTTGGACCTGCTGTGTTTCTGTTGTACCACTCTAAGGAATGTAATACTAGTGAACGGTGTTTCATTGGTGTTATGTCAACGACTATAGTGTACTACATCATGCAGTGGTATGCTGGGTCACCGCACCGGGTCTTGCGCAGCCCGATCCAGTGGTGCGGTAGTCCCGGTGCGGCAAGCGATCCTCGGTGCATGCGACACCGGCTGTTCCTGGATCCGCGTTGAGTACGATGGAGTCGGATTCTGGTGACGGGGTGATGGAGGGCTTGCGCAAGTGCTCGAGGGAGACTCCAGGCAGTATGGCTTGTCTTGTCGAGCCGACCCTGGCCAAGGCGTCTGCGTCTTCATTGTTGGCTCTAGGCACGTGGTGGAACTCGCATCCTTCGAAGCAGGCGCACAACTGCTGAATGAAGAAACGGTAGAGAGCCATGTTTGCTTCCCTTGCGTCCCACTCACCGGATACCTGCTGCACCACCAGGTCCGAATCTCTAAAGCATAGTACCCTCTGGATGCCTATCTGCTTGGCCATCTTGAGCCCGTGGATGAGCGCTTCATATTCGGCGACATTGTTGGATGCCTTGAAGTGGATCTGGAGGACGTACTCCAGCCGGTCGCCTTTTGGCGAGGTTATCACGATCCCGGCTCCGAGGCCTCCTCGCATCTTGGAGCCATTGAAGTGCAGCTTCTAGTAAGTTGAATCAGGCACTGGTGGCATGTACTGTGTCTCCGCCCAATCGATGATGAAATCGGCCAGTGCTTGGGATTTGATTGCCATCCGTGGCTCGTACTGGATGTTATGCACATCGAGCTCAATGGCCCATTTTGCCACGCGCCTGGTGGCGTCCTTGTTGCCGATAATTTCCGTTTCGGGGCCAAGGCCACTACCTGGATGGAGCGCTCTTGGAAGTAGTGCTTGAGTTTCTTGGCGCCCATGTACACGCCATACACCAGCTTCTGGTAGTGGGGGTAGTTCTGCTTGGAGAGCGATAGTACCTCGCTCAGGTAGTATATGGGGCACTGGACCGGCTGGTCCTTCCCTTCTTCTGGCCTTTCTACTACCAGTACCACGCTAACCACTCTTTTTGTGGCAGCGATGTACATCAGCATAGGCTCCTTTGCTGCTGGCGCCGCCAGAATGGGCGGTGAGGTGAGCATGCGCTTGAGGTCTCGGAAAGCTTCGTCCGCCTTAGTTGTCCAGACGAATTTGTCCGTTTTCTTAATCATCTGGTACAGGGGGAGGGCTTTCTCACCCAGCCGGCTGACGAACCGCCTAAGGGAGGCCAGGCACCCGATGAACTTCTGTACGTCCCGCAGGTTCTGCGGCAACTCCATGCGCTCTATGGCCCCGATCTTCTCCGGGTTCGCCTCGATTCCTCGCTCAGAGACGAGGAAACCGAGGAGCTTGCCGGCTGGGACGCCGAACACAAACTTCTCCGGGTTCAGCTTGATCTGGAAACGGCGGAGGTTGTCAAATGTATCCTTCAGGTCTTCGAGCAGCGTGCGCTGCTCCTTGGTCTTGATGACGACATCGTCGATGTAGGCGTGCACGTTTTTACCGATCTGCGTCTGCAAGCATTTCTGCATGCAACACTGGTAAGTTGCTCCTGCATTTTTAGACCGAAGGGCATGGTTGTAACACCCTCAGAATCGGCCCTATGCAAGTTTTAGCGAAACCCGCCAAACCCGCATAGAAACGATTCAAAGGTGCCCACCAGGCACTTTCGTGCGGGTGGAAAACGAAGTAATAACATTACACAACAGTCCTCGATGGGACCCACAGAACAGATATATATACAACACGACTCCAAGAGTCAAGAATACAGATGTAATATACAAAGATCCAAATCACCTTGAAAATGATAGAGCGTCCGACTACGGACAAGATGCAAATGGGGCTAAGAGCCCTGAAGAATAACCGATGGCGTTCATAACCCTGCCCAGGCCAAGCCGGAAGGGTAACCCTGCTAACGCCGATCTCAAAACCTGCTTAAACAAAAGGGTGCCGACAAAGAGCAAAGGAAAAGAGGAGCGTCGCCTGAGGCCAAGATTACAGCGAGGCTAGAATTCGGCGGTCCTCGCCTACATAGGTATGGTGGACTGAAGCGGCAGCGGCAGCATGCACTAAACAACCTATAGAGACTCGGTACAATTAGCGGCTATCAGAGGGGGGTAAGGAAGACCTATTCGGAACCAACCTGATGCTACCATCAAACAAACCCATCCTGGTATTTCCCCCTCGAGACCAAACGAGGAAGTCAACCGAGGAACTCACACAGTTGGCAGTTTTATTTATTCAGTTATAGTTGCAGCAATTACTTGTCAGGTGTAGATAATCATCCTGATAAAATAAGGAGTGGGCCGTTTTAGTTAACCATTCCGTTATAGTTGCAACACTTACTAATCAGATACAATTAGCATGAGATAACCCCAAAACCCAGCAGTTGTTGGTACTTTTATTTAGCCATTCCGTTATAGTTGCAATACTTACTAGTCAGGTACAATGGTCGCAAGTGACAACTCGAGCAAGCACTTGTTGGCAGTTTTATTTAACCATTCCATTATAGTGGAGCTGATTACTAGTCATTATAAAGTCAAATTTATAGCACTACTTTAGTTATAGTTGTCTATGATCGAGATACTGTGCTCCAAGTCGTCCATAACCGCGGACATGGCTTTCAGAAAGTTTTACCCGGCCGGGGTGCACAAATAGCAACACACACTCGATCAACCTCGGAAAAACCAAATCAAAACCCAACGAGGCCTTCACGACAAAGCAATCACAGGATTCAGAAATATTTCAGGGGGCCACCCTTGAGTACACCGCAACGGTTAGTGACTCGAGACGGACCCGAGGTTTGGGTGGACGGTCAGAACGATCGGGAACCCAAAACTGGGCTTGTCGACACCGCGAAAACGTGTCCCGATCCTAAACAGTATAGGTGCTCCTCGCACAATCGTAAATAAAGCAGTAGCATGGCATAAGTACAGGATAGTAAATAAAACCTCAAACTAGTTTGTGGCCCCAAGAAATAAGACTGAATCAAGCTCTGGCTCAGGGGGGTCCCATAATCCTCCCGGATGTGGATAGCGCGATAAATCAAGGAACAGGTATCAAGTACTCGGGGTCCTACGGGACACAAGTGGGCGGTCGGAAACCAAATATTATCTATCACCCACCGATGCCTCTGCTTACTTACTTCAATTTTAGTTGTTAAACAGGAATTAAAGTGAACGATAAGTAAAGCCAAGATCATCTCCAACATCAACATGCGGCATTACTCCAACAACTGTGGCACTTGACGACACGCAACAGCACTTGAGCAAGCGACTACGACGCGCAAGTCCAACTATCTACCAAACAACAGGTAATAGGATGTGTCCAAGGCAATATAAGGCTGCAAGGGATATCACGGGTACGAAAACTAGAGCATCGCAACACAGATAGCAATAGATCAACAGGAGGGAATAAATACTATAAAAGTAAGATAGGTAGAAAGGGGGAGATGCTCGCCTGAAAACATTGCCGAGGGTTCAACCGAAGATCGGGGCGAAGCTCACATCAACTCAACGGCCTTATCCGCGAAGAATCAAAACACTAGAATAAACACCGGATGCAATATTTAAGATCGGCAGAAGATCGGGCATGATGCATGTATGATGTATGACATGGCAAAGGTGCGATGCAATTAGGCCATATTAAGTGGAACCGGGGGTCCCGACAATTAATTAAATGGTTCATGTTATTTAGATACCCCTCAATTTAAATGTTGCATTATCAAGACAAAAGATAGCACCGGTTCTCTACACAAGTTTAAATGAGGCCGACATGAGACTAGATTTGCCCGCATATGGGCCCCATATTTAGTTATTAGGTGAATCAGCGTAAGGCCCCCAAACCCCATAAATATGCATGCGAGTATGACAATTTAATATGCAACAGGTTTTATGTTTAGCATTTATAAAAATAGGGGTTCGGATAAGGGTCACACATTAGGGGGTCGCGACAAACTTGAGGTTCCGGGGTTCGGGGTCGGTCTCGTGGTCCGTGGTTCGAGGTCGGTCTCGGCGGGAACGTTCTCGAACAACGGGGCAGATCTTGTCGTGCTTCAGGTTCGGGTGCGGTTCTCGGCGAACTGGTCGGTTCCCTGTCGGAGGTCTTGGCGCTCCGGATCGGTCTTCGGTTCGGGGCCTCAGGGTCTTGGGGTTCGCGTCCGTGTGGCGGTCTTGTTGTTCCGTGTAGGCGTTCTCGAGGTCGATGGCGAACTTGTCCGGTACCGGGGTTCGGGTCCGGGAAGGAGTACTCGTTGCGTCGGGGCCTCGGCCATCGGATCCTTGAAGGAGGTCATGGCGATTCCGGGGAGAAGGCCTTGGTATGTCGGTAACAACTGGCACGAGCACATCCAAAAATCGGGGCTACCAGAGGAACTCCTTGCAGGCACCTGGACGAACACGCTACCGTCAGAGGGCGGGTTCCATGGCGAGCTCCGAAGGAGGAAGCGGTTGAGGAGAACAACACCTACAAGCATGCCGTGGAGAGGGACACCGCGACGCCTGCCTGGGAGGTGGGGCGCACCGCTGTGAACGGAGGTTGCCGCGGGAGGAGGCGGATGGCGGTCGACGGCGAGCGCCAGGGAGAAGGCGGGCCTCATGAGGCGGAGGCGGACGCGGAAGAGGCGGGGTGCAGCGGGGCTTGACGAGGCAGAGGAGGTCGCCCGGGCGGAGGCCGGCGGGGACGCGGAAGGAGGGCGACGCGGCGAAGGGCGCGGCTGGAGAAGGAGCGGCGAGGAGGAGGCTGATCGGGCAGCGCTGGGGTGGGAGGATGCGGCGGAGCGAGGCCAAGGGAGGAGGAGGAGGCGGTGGCTCGGGCGACGTGGAGGCCGCGGAGCCTGGGGGTTGGTGGCCGCCGGCGACGCGGCGTCGCGGAGGGGGAGCGGCGCCGAGGGAAGGCGAGGGAGAGGACGGTGGAGAGGTGGGCTTGGTGAGGAAGGTTGTCGGGGCGGCGCCCGGAGGCGGGCCGAGGCCGGAGAAGGGGAGGAGCACGGCGGGCGTGTCGTGGGGAAGGCGGAGGAGGGCGCGTCGGACCGGGGGAAGAAGGGAGGAGAGAGGACATGAGGAGCGGGGTCGGGGACGCGGGGAACGCGGAAGGGACGCGGGCGACAGGTGGGACCCAGGGGGCGGTGGGGCCACGAGGGAGCGGCTCAAGGGTGGTGTGCGTCAGGCAAGGCGTGTGAGGGGCCCAGGGGCTCGGGGTGGAGGGGGCAGGTGTGGGGGCTGTGTGGGTGGCCGACGTGTGAGGTTGGGGTGGGACCCAGGGAGGGAGAGGGGAGAGAGAGAGAGGGAGAGGCGGGCCCAGGGGAAGAGGGAGAGGTTATGGGCAGTGGGACCCATGGGTGGGGCCCAGTGCAAGGGAGAGGGTAGGATGGGCTAGGTGAGAAAGAGAGGGAAAAGTGAGGGATTGGTGAGGTGGCAGGTGGGTAGGAAATGGGTGAGGGTGGCGAAATGTGAGTGGTGGGTAGGTTTGGTTTGGGTAGGAATAGGGATTTGAGGGGGCTGATTTAGATGGACCGTTTTAATACTGGGGGTGGTCGACTGGGTCGATTCCGCTCGATCGCCCCATAAAATAATTAAATATTTTATTTGTTTCAAACAGACTTTTGCAACCCGATAGCAAACAAAACAAAATAATTCGGTGACCCGGGTTTTGCGTTTGAACAAAGACGGGGCGTTTAGAAAACACAAACAGGTTTTTCCGAAATTAGTTTTATGCAAGCAAATGCAAGATGATGACGATGCTCAAATGCAATGTGGCATGATGACATGAGCATGCGGTCATGATGATGCAATGCACAAAAACAATGCGATTTTCTAGTAGTGGTTTTGCGGGATGCCACAATTCGACACCACTAACAATGGATCTCGCCCTCGAGATCCGCCTCATGGTACTGGAAGGAAGGCGGTGATCTGCATCTTCTCGCTTCGTGTAGATCCTCGCGACACCACTAACAAGAGGTCGTTGTCCGTGATCGTCGAGGGAACACTCCGGGGACAAAAGGTCGGAGGTAGATGTATCAACAATAAAGCCACCTCTAGCTTCCGTGGACGGAGTAAAACTGCTGGATCCACTGATTCGATGTACAAGAGCGAATGATAAGAGTAGTCGGATTGTGATCAGTCCATCGCGCACCCAAACCATTACTCTGCACACGAATAGGCGGATTATGCATACCAGTCTAATGCTCAGGCTGGTGGTCTGTTTACTGGTTTGGTTGGAAACTTGTTTGATAAAGGTGTTGCCATTTTGCAGTATGCTGATGATACCATTTTGTTTATTAAGGAAGATCCTGAGGGGGCTAGAAATTTAAAATTGCTGCTGTATTTGTTTGAATCCATGTCTGGTCTCAAGATTAATTTTGAGAAGAGTGAGGTGCTGATGGTTTTGGAGGATGAGGAGAAATTGTCCAGTTATGCTGAGATGTTTAACTGTCAGAAGGGTAATTGGCCTATTAAATACTTGGGTTTGCCTGCTAGCGTAAGATGCTCGAGCTGAAATGGGTTTTGTTGGTGAGAGGTTGAAGAAGAAATTGGATGGTTGGATGGGGAGCTTTGTCTTTAGGAGGAGACATGTTAAAATCACGCTTGTGTTTCTAGTGTGGCTGTTTATCCTATGACTATGTTCCTCTTACATAGATCCAATGTGGAAGAAATTGAGAACAGACTAGAGCCTTCTTCCGGTATGGAAAAGTGGGTAAGAAAAATATCATCCGGTGAAATGGAAATATGTGTAGGCCTGGAAGAAAGGTGGTCCGGGATTAAGAACATCGCTTTTTAATATTTGTTTGTGTAAATGGTGGTGGCGTCTTGAATCTGAGGAAGGTCCTTGGCAAGATTTTGTGAGGAGAAAATATTTGAAAAAAGGTGGGATTAGTAATGTGAAACACAGGCAAAATGACTCTCCATGTTGGCATGATTTGATTAAGCTTAGGGGGTTCTATTTGGCTGGGAGGAGAATGAAGGTTGGTAATGGTGAATTGACTGATTTTTGGCATGATGCTTGGTGTCTGGACGTGCCTTTGAAAGATAAGTTCCCCGATTTATTTGATGTATGTCAGAATCAGAAAGTCACAGTGGCAGACATGGCGAAAAAAAGTTGGGGTTTATCTTTTAGGAGATGGTTGGACAGTGAAGGGTTAAATCATCAGGAACAGCTATGATTCTCGTTATCCTGGGTGTGTCTCGACTCAGAAAAGGATGACCGGTGTGGATGTGGAGTAAATCTGGCAAGTTTTCTGTCAAGTCCATGTATAATCATCTGTCGAATGTGGGGATTGATAGAAGTTTTAAGCATTTGTGGAAGGCAAAATTCCTTTAAAATTAAGATTTGGTTGTGGCTTATTTGGCATAATGCAATCCTCACCAAAGACAATATGAGGAGAAAGAAGTGGGTTGGAGATTTTGCCTCGGTTTTGCAGGAAGGATGAGAACATTGGACATTTGTTCTTTTCATGTGTGGCTGCTAGATATGTTTGGGGGTGGTTGCGAGGCGGTTGGTGTTGCTCATAGACCTGGTTCTTTCTCTCGGTATTTTTGGGCTTCTCGACGTGGGGTTAGTAGGAATGTGCGATTACGGTGGTGGCGGCTATTTGCTGGGCTATGTGGAAACTTAGGAATAGAGCTTGTTTTGATAAAAAGCTCATTAACTCACCTGATCTGATTTTATATGCTTGTGTTTTCATTCGTTATTGGGCAGGTTTGCATGGGGAGGATGATCGTGGTGCTACATCAAGGCACACCCTCCAGAGAATCGCGCTATCGATGCGCAGCTATGGATGTGGCTCATGTTCCTTTCTTGGGGCTACTGCAGTTCTCGGAGATCGTGGTCGTGAGGCTCCGGAGCTGGAAAGAGGAAGGGAGAAAAGAAGGAGAACTGGGAGATAAACAAAAGTGTTTGAGGGCTTGGAAAAAAGAGTTAAGTTGTCTGGCGCTGGTGTGGTCCTCAGTACTTGTGCTCTTTTGGGGCTGTAATATTTTGGAATAGTTTCTCACTAGCTCATGCAAGGTGTTCTTGCGTCTCCACCTTCCCTTATTCTCTTTTAGTCTGGTTGGTTTGTAAGGTGATTTTCTTCTGCCAGTTTGACCCCCTAGGTGGGTCAGTATCGTGAATCTTGTTTGTGGTTGTTGTTGTTCCGTTATCTGATGATAGTGGAACCCGATCCCTCTTTCTGGGGGATTGTATGGAAAAAAAACTCTCGGAATTAGACTGAAGATCTCGACAAGCGAGGTCCGGAACAAAGAAGTGATGCAGACTCTGCATCGGATCTGGCGTAGATGATGTCTTCGTGTAGGAAACACCGGAAGGCATGAGAAGGAACAAAGAGAAGTCCACCAGACGAAGGGTTCCTCGGATAGCAGGAAGACCAGATGTATCAACACCGTTACCGAAGGAGGAAGCGAAACCCTGAAGATGCGACGGAAACCCAACCACGAGATATCCTGGACTCGAAGAGAGAGAAGAGAGCGGATTCAAAACACGCAGAGGTGAGAGGAGAGCAGCAGAGGGGTAAGGAGTAAAATCAGACCTAATCAGAACTATCCAACCGATTTTCAAAAATAGTTTTGACACTCTACTTCGGCCGTTAGCTAGGTTATCCTACAGGCTGGACTTGTGGGTATCGCAACTGCTGAGCTCTGATACCACTCTGTAACACCCTCAGAATCGGACCTATGCAAGTTTTAGCGAAACCCGCCAAACCCGCATAGAAACGATTCAAAGGTGCCCACCAGGCACTTTCGTGCGGGTGGAAAACGAAGTAATAACATTACACAACAGTCCTCGATGGGACCCACAGAACAGATATATATATACAACACGACTCCAAGAGTCAAGAATACAGATGTAATATACAAAGATCCAAATCACCTTGAAAATGATAGAGCGTCCGACTACGGACAAGATGCAAATGGGGCTAAGAGCCCTGAAGAATAACCGATGGCGTCCATAACCCTGCCCAGGCCAAGCCGGAAGGGTAACCCTGCTAACGACGTCGATCTCAAAACCTGCTTAAACAAAAGGGGTGCCGACAAAGAGCAAAGGAAAAAGAGGAGCGTTAATCGAGGCCAAGACACGATGCGAGGCTAGAATTCGCCCCTCGCCTACATAGGTATGGTGGATCAAGGGCAGGCAAAGATGCACTAAACAACCTATAGAGACTCGGTACAACTGGCGGCTATCAGAGGGGGGTAAGAAAGACCTATTCGGAACCAACCTGATGCTACCATCAAACAAACCCATCCTGGTATTTCCCCCTCGAGACCAAACGAGGAAGTCAACCGAGGAACTCACACAGTTGGCAGTTTTATTTATTCAGTTATAGTTGCAGCAATTACTTGTCAGGTGTAGATAATCATCCTGATAAAATAAGCAGTGGGCCGTTTTAGTTAACCATTCCGTTATAGTTGCAACACTTACTAATCAGATACAATTAGCATGAGATAACCCCAAAACCCAGCAGTTGTTGGTACTTTTATTTAGCCATTCCGTTATAGTTGCAATACTTACTAGTCAGGTACAATGGTCGCAAGCGACAACTCGAGCAAGCACTTGTTGGCAGTTTTATTTAACCATTCCATTATAGTGGAGCTGATTACTAGTCATTATAGTCAAATTTATAGCACTACTTTAGTTATAGTTGTCTATGATCGAGATACTGTGCTCCAAGTCGTCCATAACCGCGGACACGGCTTTCAGAAAGTTTTACCCGGCCGGGGTGCACAAATAGCAACACACACTCGATCAACCTCGGAAAAACCAAATCAAAACCCAACGAGGCCTTCACGACAAAGCAATCACAGGATTCAGAAATATTTCAGGGGGCCACCCCTTGGAGTACACCCGCAACGAAGTTAGCTGACTCCGAGACGGACCCGAGGTTTGGGTGGACGGTCAGAACGATCGGGAACCCAAATCGGGCTTGTCGACACCGCGAAAACGTGTCCCGATCCTAACAAGTATAGTGTGCTCCTCGCACAATCGTAAATAAAGCAAGTAGCATGGCATAAGTACAGGATAGTAAATAAAACCTCAAACTAGTTTGTGGCCCCAAGAAATAAGACGAATCAAGCTCGCTCGTGGGTCCCATAATCCTCCCGGATGTGGATAGCGCGATAAATCAAGGAACAAGTATCAAGTACTGGGTCCCACGGACACAAGTGGGCGTCGGAAACCAAATATTATCTATCACCCACCGATGCCTCGCTACTTACTTCAATTTTAGTTGTTAAACAGAATTAAAGTGAACGATAAGTAAAGCCAAGATCATCTCCAACATCAACATGCGGCATTACTCCAACAACTGGCACTTGACGACACGCAACAAAGCACTTGAGCAAGCGACTACGACGCTAAGTCCAACTATCTACCAAACAATGTAATAGGATGTGTCCAAGGCAATATAAGGCTGCAAGGGATATCACGGTACGAAAACTAGAGCATCGCAACACAGATAGCAATAGATCAACAGGAGGGAATAAATACTATAAAAGTAAGATAGGTAGAAAGGGGGAGATGCTCGCCTGAAAACATTGCCGAGGGTTCAACCGAAGATCGGGGCGAAGCTCACATCAACTCAACGGCCTTATCCGCGAAGAAGCAAAACACTAGAATAAACACCGGATGCAATATTTAAGATCGGCAGAAGATCGGGCATGATGCATGTATGATGTATGACATGGCAAAGGTGCGATGCAATTAGGCCATATTAAGCGGAACCGGGGGTCCCGACAATTAATTAAATGGTTCATGTTATTTAGATACCCCTCAATTTATATGTTGCATTATCAAGACAAAAGATAGCACCGGTTCGCTACACAAGTTTAAATGAGGCCGACATGAGACTAGATTTGCCCGCATATGGGCCCCATATTTAGTTATTAGGTGAATCGGCGTAAGGCCCCCAAACCCCATAAATATGCATGCGAGTATGACAATTTAATATGCAACAGGTTTTATGTTTAGCATTTATAAAAATAGGGGTTCGGATAAGGGTCACACATTAGGGGGTCGCGACGAACTTGAGGTTCCGGGGTTCGGGGTCGGTCTCAGGGTCCAGGGTTCGACGGGTCGGTCTCGGCGGGAACGTTCTCGAACAACGGGGCAGATCTTGTCGTGCTTCAGGTTCGGGTGCGGTTCTCGGAGAACTGGTCGGTTCCCTGTCGGAGGTCTTGGCGATCCGGATCGGTCTTCGGTTCGGGGCCTCAGGGTCTTGGGGTTCGCGTCCGTGTGGCGGTCTTGTTGTTCCGTGTAGGCGTTCTCGAGGTCGATGGCGAACTTGTCCGGTACCGGGGTTCGGGTCCGGGAAGGAGTACTCGTCGCGTCGGGGCCTCGGCCATCGGATCCTTGAAGGAGGTCATGGCGATTCCGGGGAGAAGGCCTTGGTATGTCGGTAACAACTGGCACGAGCACATCCAAAAATCGGGGCTACCAGAGGAACTCCTTGCAGGCACCTGGACGAACACGCTACCGTCAGAGGGCGGGTTCCATGGCGAGCTCCGAAGGAGGAAGCGGTTGAGGAGAATAGCTCCTGCAAGCATGCCGTGGAGAGGGACACCGCGGCGCCTGCCTGGGAGGTGGGGCGCACCGCTGTGAACGGAGGTTGCCGCGGGAGGAGGCGGATGGCGGTCGACGGCGAGCGCCAGGGGAGAGGAAGGCGGGGCCCCGGCGAGGCGGAGGCGGACGCGGAAGAGGCGGGGTGCAGCGGGGCTTGACGAGGCAGAGGAGGTCGCCCGGGCGGAGGCCGGCGGGGACGCGGAAGGAGGGCGACGCCGGCGAGGCGGCCGGGCTACCTGGAGAAGGAGCCGCGAGGAGGAGGCTGGCTGGGCACGCGCGCGGGGTGGGAGGATGCGGCGGAGCGAGGCCGCTGCCGGAGGAGGAGGAGGCAGGCGGATCCGGCGGGGCGACGTGGAGGCCGCGGAGCCTGGGGGTTGGTAGCCGCCGGCGACGCAAGGCCGCGGAGGGGGGAGGAAGGCGAGGGAAGGCGGTGAGGAGGAGAGGTGGGCTTGGTGAGGAAGGTTGTCGGGGCGGCGCCCGGAGGCGGGCCGAGGCCGGAGAAGGGGAGGAGCACGGCGGGCGTGTCGTGGGGAAGGCGGAGGAGGGCGCGTCGGACCGGGGGAAGAAGGGAGGAGAGAGGACATGAGGAGCGGGGTCGGGGACGCGGGGAACGCGGAAGGGACGCGGGCGACAGGTGGGACCCAGGGGGCGGTGGGGCCACGAGGGAGCGGCCTGGCGGGTGGTGTGCGTGCGTGCGTGCATGTGAGGGGCCCAGGGGCGTGGGCCCGGGGTGGAAGGGGCAGGTGTGGGGGCTGTGTGTGTGTGGGTGGAGCTGACGCGGTGAGGTTGGGGTGGGACCCAGGGAGGGAGAGGGGAGAGAGAGAGAGGGAGAGGCGGGCCCATGGGAAGAGGGAGAGGTTGCGGGGCGAGTGGGACCCGCGCGGGTGGGGCCCAGGTGCAAGGGAGAGAGGGTAGGATGGGCTAGGTGAGAAAGAGAGAGGGGGGGATAAAGTGAGGGATTGGTGAGGTGGCAGGGTGGGTAGGAAATGGGTGAGCGGGTGAGGTGGCGAGCTGTGAGTGGTGGGTAGGTTTGGTTTGGGTAGGAATAGGAATTTGAGGGGGCTGATTTAGATGGACCCTTTTAATACTGGGGGTGGTCGACTGGGTCGATTCGGCCCGTTCGACTGCCCCCATAAAAATAATTAAATATTTTATTTGTTTCAAACAGACTTTTGCAACCCGATAGCAAACAAAACAAAATAATCCGGTGACCCGGGTTTTGCGTTTGAACAAAGACGGGGCGTTTAGAAAACACAAACATGTTTTTCCGAAATTAGTTTTATGCAAGCAAATGCAAGATGATGACGATGCTCAAATGCAATGTGACATGATGACATGAGCATGCGGTCATGATGATGCAATGCACAAAAACAACGCGATTTTCTAGTAGTGGTTTTGCGGGATGCCACAATGGTGGTGTAGTAGTAAGCTCCATAAGGGGTTATGAATGATGTATTTATTTGATCTGTTACATTGAGCTTTATCTGGTGATAACCCGAGTAAGCGTCCAAAAAAGATAACAAATCACACCCGGCGGTGGATTCGATGACTTGATCAATCCGCGCTAGAGCGAAAGGATCCTTGGGGCATGCCTTGTTGAGACTGGTGTAGTCAACACACATGCGCCATGTCTTGTTCTTTTTCAGCACCGACACCAAGTTGGCGAGCCATTCTGGGTGGAAGACTTCTATGATGAAGCCAGCTGCGAGAAATCGTGTGATCTCCTCACCGATGGTTCTTCTTTTTTCTTCTGCGAAGCGGCGTAAAGATTGCTTGACTGGCTTCATCTGGTTGAACATGAAGAGAGTGCTCGACGAGTTCTCTCGGGACACCGGGCATGTCTTTGGGGCACCATGCGAAAATGTCCCGATTCTCACGGAGTAAGTCGACGAGCGCGCTTTCCTATTTGCTGTCCAGGCCGTCTCCAACCAGGACGAACTTGCTTGGGTCCTCCTCGTTTAGCAGGATCTTCCTTGTTCCTTGCGAGGGCTTGAACTGTGATTCTCCGGCCGGTTTGGGTTCTCCAGCCTGCATATCCTTCCGCAGAGCCACCACATTCTGCATTATGACGCGCTTTTCCTCAGCGATGATCATTTCTTCGGCTAGCTTGGAGCCGTATGAAGCGCACTCGATCGAACGCTTGTAGCATCCGTCGATGGTGATCACTCCCTTTGGGCCTGGTAGCTTCATCTTGAGGTGTGCGTAGTGCGGTACTCCCATGAACTTGGTGAGAGCTGGGCGCCCTAGTATGGCGTGGTAGGTGCTGGAGAGGTTCAGAACCTCGAACCAAATTGGTTCACGATGGAAGTTGTTCTCGCTGCCGAAGATGACGTCCAGCCGGATCTTGCCGATTGCAAGTGCGACGGGCCTGGCACTGCCCCGTGGAACGAAGTGCTTGAGGGTTGCAGCTGGGATTCGCTGATGCAGAGCCGCTCGAGGCTACTCCGGTAGAGGAGGTTGATGCTGCTGCCACCATTGATCAGCACCCGGGAAAAACGACACGAGTGATTCTTGGAGATGATGTTGGGGTCTAGGACCAGCGTGTAGCTGCCAGGGCTAGGAGCACAGCCGGCTGATCTTCCTTGCTCCAAGTGATCGCCTGATCCGACAAGTGCAGGTACTGGGGGATGGGGGAACGATCACGTTTACTTCCGCCTCGCGCCTCCGCTTGGCGTGCTTTGTTTCCCGCTCCGTGAGGAATATTATGGTAGTTGCCCACTTGTCATGGGTAACCGTCCTTGTCGTCCTCGCGGCGGTTGTGTCGCTCTCTGTTGTCCGGTGGGCCTCCGGCTGGCGGTGGAGGTGGTGGTGGGAGCCCACCGGCTTCAGCCATATTCTTCCTCCAGCTGCACTGGCGTGTTGTGTGGTTCGCGGGCTTGCTGCCGCTGCTATGGAATTTGCACGGCCCATCGAGCATGGTCTCCATGGTGTACTTGGGCCGAGGCGGCCTATCATCCGGTCTCTACCTCCGGCTGCCGCCTGCAGCCGGGTCCTCATGCACAGCGGGTACTTGCTTGGTGCCGTACCGGCTATCCGGTTGGTCGTATTTCCTCTTGCCATGGCGGTTGTCATGGCCGTGCCACCTGGGATGATGGTCGCCCAGCTGGCGGCGCTCCGCCTGCTCGTCCGTGATTTGGCCTTGGTCATCCACCACGATGGGCTTCTTCATGGCTGCGTCGGCGGTGGCGTATTTGTCCGTGATGACCATGACCCGGGCCATGGTTTGCGGGTCTGCCCGGCTGAGCTTATGCTTCAGCATGGTGTCTTCTCGGCAACCGTTGGTGAAGAAGTCTATCGCCTGGTACTCGCGCACCCCTTTGCACGAGTTGTGCATGCTAGTCCACCGGGTGAGGTAGGCGCGGTCGGACTCATCCTTGCCTTGTACGCAGAGGGAGAGGTCGCGAGGCCAATCCGACCGCTTGTATGTTCCGGTGAAGTTGCGAATGAATGCTTCTTCGAAGTCCAGCCAGGCGTTGATGCTGTTGTCGGGGAGGCTGTTGAGCCATGTTCTTGCCGAATGGACGAGCATGAGGGGGACGTAATAGACGGCCAGGCGGAAGTTTCCTTTGGCGATTCACACTGCGGTAGTGTAATCCACCAACCAATCCTCAAGCTTGACCGTGCTGTTGTACTTGGGCGTATCCCTTGGAAGCGAAAAACCCGTCGGAAACGGTTCGTTTAGGATGCGCGGGGCGAAACACTTCGGGCCAGCCGAACTTTCTTCTTCCAACATGCGTGACTGCACCAGGAGGTCGATGCGCTCGCGCGCGTCAGCCGGTTCTCGGGGGCCGAGCCGGCCTTTCAGGCGTGATGCAGGCGGGTCCTTGTTCACGTTCGCCCCTTCATCTGGGGCGCGCGTCTTCTTCCCTTGGGAAGCTCCTGCTGCTGGAGCGCGGCTTACGCTGGAAACGACAGCGTCTCGGTTGTGCCGTCCGCGGTTACCGGATTTGCCATGCGGGCGGCTATTTTTGCCCGACTCCTCCTGGGAAGGATGCCTGCTGATGCTTGCTTCCCCCCGTGCGCCGTCTGGTCTGCGCCTTTACGAATGACGATGTCCCGGGAGTTGCCCACCAGGCTGGGGGTGCCTTCGGCTTGTTGCTTGTTAGCGGTGGCGACGAGGAGCTGGACACGCTCCTGCTGGCGATGAAGCTCCTCGCCCTCGAGGTGCTTCAGCTCCACGGCTGCCGCCTCGGCTGCCCTCATGTTCTTGGCGGGGGTGCTGTAGACGGGCTGTGCCACACCTGCGTGTGAGTCGGCTGCACGGTCCAGTTCTGATGCTAGGTCGCGTCCCCGGTGCTGGATCTTCCTGACGAAGCCGTGGGCCGCGTTGTACTCATGCACGGTAGTGTTCAGCCGACGCTGCTTAGCTGCGACCTTGGTGGCCTCCTCCAGGAGCTTCTGGCGCGTAGCTTCGAGTGCGGCCGTGGCAGCTGCCGGGTCCGCCTCGACGACGACCGGAGCGTGCAAGTGCTGGATGGAGGCGGTGAGCGGGTCTTGCTCTGGCTCGGGCGCGGAGTTCTCTCCTCCCGTCGGGCTCTCCTTAGGCGGACGATGGTTTTCGCGGGCGTTCACCACCATGACTTCGACGCCACCGCTCACCGTGGCTGGGCCGTGGGCGAGGGGCACGTCGAGGACGGGGGTGACCACGCTAGGGAAAGCCTCAACGATAGTGGCGACGTAGACACGGATGTCCCCAAAATGTAGGATGGAGCCGTTGGTGAGGAAGGTGTTCCCGGCGAAGCACGCGACACTGTCGATGACGCAGTCGAAAGCACCGAATGTGAGAACAAGGCTGGAGGCCACGCGTTCCCCGGCGACGAGCGGAAGTCCCGTGCGGAAGATGATCCCAACGGAAGCGCTGTGCCCCACGGTGGGCGCCAACTGTCATGGTGTGGAACACGGAAGTGCCATCGGGGATGGCAAATAAGGGACACTCGAATGCAATAGGTGGCTCACGCAACGGGTTGGGAACGGTAAACTGCAGACACAATGACGTACCCAGGTTCGGGGCCCTCTCGGCGAGGTAACACCCCTACTCCTGCAGGATGAACTATATGAGGGAGCGGATGCCCAGTATAGGTGCTCCTTGAGTTGTTTCCTTAGCTACTATCGAGATCTCGAGGAAGATGGGAACTAACTTCTAACACTTCACTTCTTCTATTGTTGCCTACCTAGAACCCTAGCTCCGCCCTCCCTTATATACTGGTCTAGGGGGCAGATTACAGATCGGGCCCTAGGGTTTACTGTTTGGATATGGGTTTACAGTACAGGGCCGGATGCAGGGCCTAGCCGGTGGGCCAGGACCCAGTCCGCCCTTCTTTTAGCGTCATACTCTTCTTTAGCGGTCACCCGGGCTTCCTTTGGGGCGTCACCCTTGCTTTAACGGTCACGCGGACTACTTTCGCTAGTCAGCCGACCACTTTGTTTTATCTTCGTCGGGTAGCGCTGGTCATGACGGTATTCCAGCTTGCCTGATGACGAGAGAGAGAGCCAGAGGCGTACCCCGCAAGGAGCGTCAGTCCCTCCGCGCTCTCCATCAAATCCGAGGTGAGCCGGGTGGAAGTGGCCACCCGGACGGTTCTTCTGGCTACCGGCTAGACGGGCCAACCAACGAAGTTGTAAGCCCAGCCAGGCGGTATTCGCCAACCAGCTGGAGTTGTCCTTCTTGGGGGCCAGACGGCCTGCTCCTTCTGGAGCTGGCCTACTTGTGCTTGGCTTTCCCCACCTGGGGGTTATCCCCCCGACATCACCTAAAGGTTAATTGTTTTTGCTTATACTAATGTTCCATTAAGGTTTGTGTGAGACCTTGTAGGAAAGGAAATTCCAGGAGAAGGAGAAAATGAGTCTGCAGAGTTCATCTTTGAATAGGTAAAAGTGGTGAAAACAGAAGGTTCGTGAAACCCCAATCTTTTTATATTTTTGATGTTTTTAATACATAAGGGAAGTTACGAGATGGAACAGAGGAGGAACCGGAGGCCGGGGTGGCCAAACCCACCCCAGGAGCGGGCCCCAGCCAGCCACGCCTGGAGGGGGTGAGACCATCTCGAGCTCCGTCTCCACCTTGTTTTCGTATCACAACCTTCCTTATGCTTTGAAACTTCGTAATATATAACCCCCCCGGATCCCCCGAGGTTCGTGCATCGTGTTCTCGTCGTGTTTTCATTTTGATCTGTTTCTGTCAGGAAAGCTTCTCAAGTTTAGAGCACCATGGTCTCCGCCAACGACAGAGGCAAGAAACCCGAGGAAGACGATCCTCGCAAACCTAAGGAGGAGGATATTTTGGTAGGTTACGAAGGAGACATGGAGGAGGACAAGCAACCGTGAAGGGAATATGCTCGAGAGGCAATAATAAAGTGGTTATTATCGTATTCCTTATTTATGATAAATGTTTATTTTGCATTCTATAATTGTATTAATACGGAAACGTTAATACATGTGTGTTTAATAAACAAAAAGGAAGTTCCTAGTTATGCCTCTCTTATAAACTAGCTCGTTGATTAACAAGATGATCAAGGTTTCCTGATCATGGACATTGGATGTTGTTAATAACGAGGTCACAACATTAGTGTAATGCTGTGATGAACATTCATCCAAAGTATAGCATTACGATCAAAGTCAATGAGTTTATATTGCTATAGCAACTTACGAAGTGATCCTAATCCTTAGACCATGAGATCATGTCAATCACTAACACCGGAAGAGTTTCTTGATGACATCAAACGTCACACCGTAACTGGGTGATTATAAAGATGGCTTCGGAACTACTAAATTGTTATGTTGAGGCCCATGGATCGAGAGTGGAATTTTTTCATCCCGATGACGGATAGATATGCTCTGGGCCCTCTCGGTGATATCACATTGATTAGCTTGCAAGCAAGTGATTTGATCACTAGAATGTTATATCACGGGAACAAGAAAAGAGTACATTTCGATAACGAGATCAAACTAGGTATGGAGATACCGATGATCGAATCTTGGACATGTAATATATCATGAAACAAAGGGATTAAGATACTAGCGTAAAAGGTTCTGACGATCACAGGAAAGTCATCGTTGAATGTGTGGGAGTCAGTATGGATCTCCAGGTCCCGCTTCTGATTATTGATCGGAGAAGGGTATCGATCATGTCCGTATTATTCGCGAACCGTAGGGTGGCACACTTAAGGTACACTGACATCCAATTGGAGCAAAAGTTTCATGCCGGAAAGAATAACAAGCGCATGAATTTATTTCACTAGACACCAAAACTGTTTCGGTTGAAATTGCTGAAATTGGTTCTGCATGTGAAATTGAATAATAGCAAGGGGTTTTATGTGAATGTTTGTTAATTAAAGTAATTAACAAAATTATGAATAAATAAATAAAAGAGTTTTATTTAAATGAGAGCTTGCATTAAATTTGGTGGAAATTTAATGCATGTGAGTGGATTTTTGAGTGGAGGCTCTTTTATGGGAGTGGAGGCTTTTCATTTTGAGTGGGAGCTCCACCCACATGAATGTAGAAGATGTGGGGGCAGCCACCATGGCTGGCGCCATGCCCCTTGGGGTGCCCCCCTCTCCCTATAAAAGGCCCCCCTCTCCTCCTCTCAAAGTACACCTCCTCGTGAAGGATCTCTCCCCCCTCTAGAATTTATCCCCCATGGTCTCAGAATAGCGAGATACATGTTCCCGGTGGCTATTCGGCAAGAAAGGGTTGTGCTTCCGCTGCATCGCTGGAGCGAGGAGGCGGAGGTTGCTCGGTGTCTTTTACGTGTGTGCGAGCACGGGTGCGCCGCTGTTTTGCGGCGCTAGGACTTCCTCTCGATATTGAGATCGGCAAGAGATCGTCTACATCAACCACGAGTTTGGACTCGTTAAGCTTTGTCGGTCTTCAAGGGTATGTTCTCTACGGATGTATATCCGCCCGTTGCTTGTATCTAGTAGATAGATCTTGGTACATAGTTGTTCCCATCATAGGATTTTTTTCTATGCTGCGAACCCCTACAAACCAGACACCCGCATTACCGTCGCAAGCATTGGAGTGGTGGAAAAACCTACCAAGCTTAAGAGTACAACACGGATGTCTACAGGAGGGAAACCTCCACGTCATATCCTCTCTCCACAGTCGCCTCCTCCAAGTACCAAGAAACGCTTCCACACTTTTATACATGAGCGTCAATATCAACATGTGCCCAAAGGGAACTTGCCCTCGATGTGGGATATGCCTCATTCTAACCATGTAGGGAGGATCATACTAAAAAGGAAGAGTGGGGAAATAATAGCACGGACTGGAACTCTCGGTCCGATATGATCATGAACCGCATTGAGCAAAACTCGGAGTTGATTCGTACTCTAACCTTTGAGATTGAGGAGTTGAGGAAGCTGATTGAGGAGCTTATCAAGAGAACACCACCACCGAAAGAGTAATTCGTCATCAGGTTTGACATCCCTTGGCTTGTTCCAAGCTTGGGGGGAGTGCCGTGGTATCACCATCATTATCTTTTATCTTTTACCTTTTTAGTGGATTCATATCTTTGGTAGAGGTGTTATCTTATAGTTTGGATAGCATGTGGAAGTACCTCTCCTTTAGGTGATTATCTATGTATCCCTTGGTGTGAGTGCCTTTATGGAATATTAATGAGAATCTTCATCTTTTACTTTTTGCACTTCTTATTTTAGTTTGCAATCTCTATTATATGATGGATCTTGTTGATCAGTATTGGCATCACTTTGGGAGCATCAAGTAAATCTAAATTGGTTTGGGCAAACCAAGTTCTGGTCCGTGGCAACACTTTTTGAGGTTTGAAAGAAAAATAGAAAAAGCTTACAAGTATTTTGTATCGTTTATTTTCTTTCTTGTTGGCTCATAAGCTTAGTATTATTTATTTAAGATCTTTTGTGTCTTCAAGGAAGATTGCATGTTTGGCTTTATTACTTGTATGTTTGCTTGTTTCTCTCAACTCACTTGCTTGCTACCCAGCTTCTCTAGCCAAAACCTGTTTTGAGAAGGCATACTTCTTATTCTTCCAAACCCTTGAACCAAAAGCCTTGTGTCCACCATATCTACCTATTAGCACTATTGCTATTCCAAGCAAATTCTCAAGGTTCATCTATCTTTCGAATTAAAAAGTATTTTGTCATGTAAAAACTAGTTAGTAAATCTCTCACGAACTTGATGGCACACCTTATTTTCTTGCCCCTAATATACTTGAACCATGGTGTCATCGAAGTTGTATATGCTTGCATCTATACGTTGGAATTAGCAGAACCGTACTGTCACGGGGAACACTTTCAACATTGTACTTGTACTTTGTACTCAGTTGATATCGTGCTCTTTTGTCTATGGATGTCAACGGTGTGAAATAAAGAGGGAACTTGTAAGTCCATGGAGTCTGTATTTTGTGTTAGAGAAACGCCTGGGCCGCTAGCCTAAGACATGCCTAATCATGGTGGAAACTTGCAGCATCACCATAGTGAGCTATCTATGAAGCATCCTCAATAAAAAGTTATGCACATAGTAAATAAAAAGATCGCTGAGATGCTCATTGTCTACTTGCCTTGTCATTTTGGTTATGGGATAGCTCCTGTACCCAATTCCAATTATGATTTATCTTTATGCCTCTCTATTGTGACTCCTGTACTTGTTGCAAGTTAAGTTATATAATGGTGAGTTGCTTTCTTCTATGAGTTGTGTAATGGTTAGTGTGATGCTTATTATCCGTATTCTTTTATCCACACTTCACTCCGTAAACCTGTGGGCATGTTTACTGAGCTCAGTTTTCTCTTGGGGACAAGCGAAGGTCTAAGCTTGGGGAGAGTTGATACGTCCAATTTGCATCACCATCCTATATCATAATTTGCCTATATTCATTGATATATGTCTTATTATGAGGTAATATTTATGTCTTTTCATCTGTTTATGCATGTTGGATGATTCTTGGAGGATGGACTGCCGGAGTCTGGATTTTGATGGAAAAAGAGGTGTTTTGATGCAATTTCGCGAAGATCAGAAAAATACTAGAAAAATATGGGAAATTTATATTTTCCCGGAAGACAGAGGAAGCCAGAAAGGGAGGCGAAGAAGGGCCACAGGGGCCCACACCCCCTAGGATCAGGCCCACCTTGACCCGCGCCTAGGGCAGGCGTGGCCCACCCGCTTGGCCTCCGACTCTGCCCTATCGACTATATCTTCCTTACGGAACCCTAACACCAGGGGGCGATCACAAAAAGATTTCCGCCGCCTCTTCGGGGCGGAAAACACTGAGAGAGAAAGATCTCTCCGGCAGACAGATTTCTGCCGGGGAAATTCCTTCCCGGAGAGGGGAGACCATTGCCATCAACACCGTCATCAAGCTAGGCTTCATCGGGATCATCATCATCATCCACACTATCATCTCCACCAGCACTATCATCACCACTCCATCCCGCTGTAACAATTGTGTTGGATATTGCTCTAGTTCTTAGGGGAAACTTTCCCGGTGTTAATTATTACTATTGTAGTTGATGATTGTGAGTGGAACCATTGGATTATTGTTTATCTTCAGATTGTTATTCATCACCATATGATATGTGATCTTGATCCATATGATGTCTTGTGAGTAGTTCATCTAGTTCTTGAGGACATGGGAGAAGTCATGTTGTTAGTGGTGGATTTGTGTTGAGTTATTATTCAATGGTTTATTATTTAAGTTGTGGTGCAATTCTTCTAGTGGTGTCATGTGAACATAGACTACATGATACTTCACCATTTATGGGCCTAGGGGAATGCATTGTGTATTTGGCTACTAATTGTGGGGTTGCCGGAGTGACAGAAACCTGAACCCCCGTTAGGACACCATTGCATAAGGGAGCATATGATCTAAGAGTTTAAGGCTGTGGTTAGGTAATCTTAATTACTTTCCTGTAGTTGCGGATGCTTGTACAGGGTTTAATCACAAGTATGTATTAGTCCAAGTAAGGTCGGTGCATTAGCACAGGTTCACCCACACAACACTTACAACACGAAACAAGAGTACTCAGCTATTTGAAGCGAAAGCACTTGTCAGAATTCCCATGTGTCCTTGAGAACATTTGGTCCTTATAAGTATTTCCACCGGCTTGTACTTTGCTAAGAAAGGATTGGGCCACTTGCTGCGTTTGTTCATTGTCTTTATTACTTGCACTTTGTTTTGTTGCTTTATCAGAAAACCCCTAAAAATCCGTTTGCTAAGTATTTGCAGAGATTTCCTGCTCCATACCACTAGTCAACACCTTCTGCTCCTCGTTGGGATCGACACTCCTATTTATCAAAATTACTATGATACACCCCCTATACTTGTGGGTCATCACGTCGTTGACACCACATTAGCCTGTGGTTCATGGCCACTCTCACTGACGATCTCTACCGCCTCGTTCATGGCTCCGATGGCTTGGTGTGCACCACAAGGACCCGCCTCCACCGCTTCTTTGTCGGCAACCGATATTCGTGGTATCTCTTTATGAGAAAGGCACTCCGGTCCTCGCCGCGCGATGACATGTCGATCTATATGTACGCCAGCAAGCTACAAGGGATAGCTGATAATCTTGCGGCCATTGGGTGGCCGGTGGATGATAGTGACCTCACACTCTAGTTTCTCGACAGATTGGGCGAGATCATCAAGAACATTGTGCCCCTTCCCTCCTTCTGTAACACCTTCTCCCGCCTGCTCCTCACTGAAATCGACGTCGTCTCGCAGCAACGTTCGGACGACACTCATGTCCTGGCTATTCAGAGCGGTGACCGTGGGCAGAACAGTGGTGGCGATGGCGCGCCACGTCCACCGAGGTCAGCCCAAACTACCGGGTTAAGAAACCCATCCCTGGCTTCGTCTACGGACAACAACAACACAACGGCGGTCCACATCACCACCAGGGCGGCGGTGACTGGCGCGGGCGCAGACACTGGCAGCCCGACTGCCGTGGCAACGACGGCCACACTGGCGGTGTATCGGCGACCCCGTGGTACGGGATCTTTGCTCCTATGGGGCTCCTGTCATCATATTGTCGACAAGTATGCCATAGGGGGTCCTAAAGGCGTTGAGAAGATGGGGTGTGAGCCGTACGGTGTTCCGAGAGTGGTGAGCACAAGTTTACCTAGGTTTAGATCCAACTGCGGTGATCGGATCCTACTCCTGCTAGAAACCCAGTAATATGTCGGCGAGAGCCGGATGTTACAGCGGATTACAAGAGAGGTTTGCCTGTGCGAGTATGTTGTGGTTGATCTATGATCTGGTGTCCTAAAGGCTCCCTCTGGTCTTGTTTATATAGTCACCAGGGCCTAGGGTTGTAGGAGAGGCCTATCCGGCTATGTTACAGAGTTAGTAACTAGATATAGCTTGTACTACAAGTAATACTACATGCCTAAGTCGATAACTCTTCTGGGCCTTGTCGTAGCCAGAAGTGACTCCTCCTCTTTCTCTGACTGGGCTGCCCGTGAAGCAAAGCTCTAACCCGTTGGTGGGCCACCCTGGTTAGCGAGTCTTGTGGGTATACCCGGAAAGTATATCCCCAATATTAGCCCCCGGAAGTATCCAAGATCCAAAGTCGGATAAATCGTCTAGCTTGATGGTTTCTTCGTCTTGAGAATCTTGAAGGGTTCCCGAAAACTTCATTTTGTAATGTAGGATTCCGAGTCTTATCTGAGTCAGATATGCCTTCTTGACTTCAGTCATTTTCCTGCTCGTTTCAAAACATGGGCCGGATTTAAACAATGTCGTGCTATCTGACAACTTATTTAGACCAAGTCTTGTCACTATAACATCCCAAAAATATTAATCAAGGTTATCAATTCTAATCACCAAAAATTAGGGTTAATAAAAACTTTTGTTAATTTAAATCAATATGACTGCATGTGTGTATGTGATGATTGCATGAATGCTTGTATGGACTTGTTTGATTGTTATGAATGGCAAGGATTGGTCCAAAGATGAAAACAACGTCATCTAAATCATTTCCAAGCAGAATCAAATCAGTAGAAATTCAAAAACAAACAATATGAGCTAATGGTCATTTTTGCCAATATTGCTCACTAGACCAATTTGAGTGTTTCTAGTCCAAGATTTCTAACAGAAACAAATCCAATTCTTTTCACCCCTTGCTAGACCAAGTAAAAGCGAACCCAAGACCACCTTGCAAACCCACAGAAACATTTGGCAACCCTATTCAAATGACATTTAAAAATTGAATCTAGTTCATATGTAAGATCACCATTTGTCAAAACCCAACCAAACCAGTTCACCTTGACAAATCCAAAAAGCCAGAGACTACCAAGTATGTGCCCAGTACACCCACCAAATTTCATCCAAAAATTCAAATATAATTTTCTTTCAGCCATTCCATCAAACACCTTCTAAGCACAAATCAAATAGAACAACAGACACTATTTTAAGCAGTGTTCTTGCCAAACTTGTTCCCTCTCTAGCCCTCACCACACTCCCAGTATGTCACCTACCTTGTCTATGCAACTTTAGCCCTCTGTTTAGATGACCATCTCATCAATGGCCACCATGGACGAGCACATTTGCCACCCCCACCATAGACATCAAGCTACAAGCGTAGCCAGCCTCACCAACCTTGTCTGGCATGCTGCCAGTGCCTCACTGCCCCCTCTAGACCAGCCCTAGCTCGAGGATAGAGAGGAGACGCCGGAAACGCGGTGCCCGCGCCGCTGTCGACCATGCCGATGCGCACCGCAGTTCACGCACCATTCCCACTCAACCCGACCAACTCGAGCTCTTGCCACCCGTCTACATGATCATCACCGTCCCAGGAGACCACCAGACATGCCCGTTTCCTCGACCGAGCCCCGTAGCTGCCGCACGCCGCGAAGTTTGCCATCGGTACCGCGCATAGCGCCGCACGTTCCAGACCAAACCACACTGCCCCTTGCCGCGCCATCAAGTCGTTGAGCATCGCCAGGAGACCGCGCACCGTCCGAGCCCCCACACCATGCCAGTAGCTCGCTGTAACACCGACCCCAACCAGCTCTGCCCATGCCGCTCGGCCTCTCTCGCTCGCCTATAAAAGGAGGCCTCCCCCGTACCATTTCTCAACACCATCTCACTCCCCTCTCTCTTAGAACCACCCCACTTCTTCCCCGAAGCAAGGCGAGCACCAGGCCGCCGAAATTTCATCGGAGCCCGCCACTGCTGGAGGAGAAGGGCGCCGTCAATTGCGGCCACCCCAGGAGACGCCGCCAGTACCAGGAGAACCGCCATCGTCGACAAACTCATTCGCCCCCGTCACCGACCCTCGCCTGAGCCCCGGTGAGCCTCCCCAGACCCTCACTGGCTGTGCTAGGGTTCGTCCCCCTCGTGTCCTGTTCAGATGAGGACGATGGCCGTGAGCCGTTGATCCTGCATCTAATCCTACGATCGTAATCAGCCCATACCCCTTCGCCACCCCCTGTCGCACTGAGGAGTGGGGAAACCACTTAAACCAGCCCCCGCGCGCGCTGTGCGCAGTGGGCCGACCCAGTTTCGTTCTCGCGCAACGCAGTTAGTTTAAATTTAGATTTTTCATTTTAGTTTCAAACCTAGTTCTGTTTGTTGATTCAAAAATCAATTCGGAGAGATTCACTGAACCAAATTGCATGAAACTAATTTTGTTAGAAAGGTGTGGAAATCCTTAATCCATGCCCATTGGATTCAACCCATTTGAAATTATAGATCACCTATAGTAAAAATAACAAGGCAGAGACTTTTCCTCATTCAAACATTTTTCAAAATTCAACCATAAATGCTTTTGAGTTGATTCGAACTCTCAAAAATCACATTTGATAAGATATTTCTGAATATATAAAAATATCTAGTATTACTTGCAGTAATAATGGACAAGTAATAAAATAATGCCCCGTAGGCATTTCTAGTCACTTTAATTAATTAAAATAATAATGTTAGACCTTATTAAATTGTGACACCACTTTAAATCACATTCCCAAGTATTAAAATATGTGGTGAGCACATGTGTCAACATGATCCCATATTTTAATTGGAGAATATTAAATCTTAAGTAGTTTTTCAATGAGTAGAAATTACTTTTCTAAAATAAAATAAACAAGACTAAGTCTTTAATCCATGTGATGATTGTGATGATGCTAGATCATCTAGTGTGAACCTTGTGTGCCTAATAGAAGTAGTTAAGTATTGTTTGGTGATTGTGTACCTCGTATTCATTTATAGACGCTAGTACCGACCAAGGATACAAACAGGAAGGAGAATAATACGAAGGGGAAGCAGAGGAGAACTTTAACCACTGCACTAGTCAAGGCAAGCCTCACAACACAAGTGAACTTAGCAAGATAGAACTTGGCAAGCTAACACTCGCATGATAACTATGCAAACTATATGCCTTAGGCATATTTGGTTATACCCGTTTATTACACCAAATCCCAGTTTTACTTGCAAGCTTTATTCTTTTTTATTTTCTTTATCAAAGCTCTTTATTTAGGTTTACTTAGTGACTTGTGAATTTTGGAAAGTTATTAGAGGTAGCATAAAGAGCATAAAACTTGTCCTAAGTTAGATAGAATTAGATGTCATCCTAAGGCATGCGATTAGACTTAGATAAGTCACACTTGATTATGACCCCTCATTAGAGATTACCCCCAAACTGTAGTGGCTAGTGCTAAGCATAAAACTTGATCACTTTAGATGGGAATACTTGGTGAAAAGGATTATGAAAACCTTAGAATGACGAGTCATTATAATGAAATGTTTTGACATGTGTTATGAACACCAGATGATTTGATGATGAAAATGTTGAGGCATGAGCCTTAGCCCCTTTATAAAACTAATGGTTGTGTTCGGATGAGACACCATTCCAATTTTACCATACAACCACAATACCCGAATTTGGGTAGGGCTTGACTGGAAGTTTATATATCTTAGTATGGGTTCCCTTACGGCCGAGGTTTGAGCTGAGGATACCTCGTGATGATTGTCCACCTGTGCAGTTCCCAAGATGACAGATGGTCATGGTTGGGAGGCCAAACTCATAGGGGATGTGCCTATACTAGGGTGTGTAATTGAAAGGTTAGGATTTATTATCCGCATACTGAGTATGGTGATTTAGGATTGTTCCTTACAGATGTATCGAATGTTGTGGTGAAAGTGTACCACCTCTGCAGAGTGTCAAACTATTCGAATACCCACGTCCATGATTATGGACAGTTGGAGTGGCCATACTGTTCCGTCGTCAGATGTTTTCAAAATGACTTGTGAACTGAATCATGACTTTGAATTGACCACAATAGGGTCATGATATGAAAACTGAGTTCCCACTTAGGTGTTATAAAACCTTAAACAAGTTTTATTTACTTCTGAACTCAGTTAGAAATAAACCTGGCTTTTTCCAAAACAACCTAGAGCTTTGTATTCCTACTTGAACCACTTTACTTGTTAGTGATAATTTGCGAGTACTTAAAGAGTACTCATGGATTTGTCCCTGGCTATTCCTTTGGCCAGACTATGAAGAGGTCTACCAGGATGATGGACAACCGGAAGTCTACGACAACTAGGATCATCTCCCATCGTCAGCATTGCCTGTGACCCTGAAGATGGATCTTCGCCCATGCTACCGTTATTATATTATTCCGCTATGTTGATTGTATTAAGACTAGATCATGAGATCCTTTAATTGTAAGACCTTTATTTTGGTTTGTAATGGCTGATGAACTATGGTACCAATCTGTTATGTATCGCAAAAATGGTAATCCTGGGATTGCGATGTTTGGCATAATATGCATCTGGGATTAAAAATCCGGGTGTTGACAAGTTGGTATCAGAGCTATCCTGACCATAGGAGACCCTAGTTTAGAATGGACGCTTGAATCAAAAACTTAGTTTCAAAACAAAAGAAGTGAGTATTTATGAAAACCTATTCTCATTCTTATCACTTAGATTCTTTCATGAAAATTCATGTCCTACAAAAAATTCTTGCAAACTTACATAAAATTTGACACGCTTGATCACTCTACTAACTTACTCATCCTACATTCTTATAGATGGACGTGAGGTATAACAGGTTCTATCAGCTAGGAAATGGAGGAGAGATCATCTTTGAGTGTGATTTGGACCAACTCTCGGAACTTCTTGAGCGCCCGCACCCCAAGTTCTTCGGAGCCCAGATCAACGATCATCAAGGAGGAGAATTGAAGTGGCTGATTGTTGCAAGTCTCAGAGGCAAGATTGAAGCCCCCACATCAGAGGGAATCCAGTTCACCTTAAGAGAGAAAAACTGGCTAGATGGACTCGCTAGGTCCATGCAGGAAGCTCTTGCCCGTCTATGTGGGCAAAGCATCAATCTGATCAAGGGTATTCGCTTTGAGTTCTATGCAAGGCGTGATGCTATGGGACAACCATTGGAGGTACCAGGTCACCCCGAGCTGAAGCATCAGGTGGATCATCTTGACTTCATGCTGTATGATAGGCAGAAGGAGTTGGACAATGCCCGCACATACGTCAACCACAACTATGCCATTGCAGTCAAGAAGGACCAGACCATCGCCATCCTTGCAGAGGAGCGCACGTCATTTCGCCGTCTTTGTGACAAGAAGGATCACATTATTGCTCGCCTTCGTCACAAGGTGACAAACTTGGAGGAGACCATCCATGAGCGGGACATGCAGCTTGAGGAGAGGGAGAATGCATGGGAAGATATTTGTGGAGACCCTTACTCCTACCTCAGTGATGATGATGACTTCCTAGAGGACCAAGCCATGGACTTCCACACTGATGATGATGACTCCGCCTTCATTGATGATGATGATGAAGACACCGAGTCTGATGAGTAGTAACACTTGAGCACTAGCGTTAGTGAGTTGTATCCGGTCCCATTGTATCATGGTTTCATAGAATGGTTCTTAAAACCATCTGTTTCCTTTTTGTGGTGTGTGTTTGTATTGTGTGCTATGAATGAATGAAAAGCAAGTTGCTAGTGGAAAAACCTGAGTCAAACTTTGGAAACTTTTCAAAAACAAACCCCCGAACCTTAGAAATTTCCCTCTTGTCTCATGATCTATCTCAATCTTCAGATGCCTCGCGGAGGAAGCAGTTCATCCCCAGACCCAATGCTGCAAATCTTGCAAATGTTGGTTTCAGATCGTGAAGCTGAAAGAGCCGAACGTCAAGCCAACCTAGCCACCCTCCAACACATATCTCATATGGCCAATAACAATCAAGGCCATGGAAACCAGGATAACCATGGATCCAAACTCAAGAATTTTCAGAACACCAATCCACCCATATTTAGTAAGTCTAAAGAGCCATTAGATGCTAATGACTGGCTGCAGACCATGGAGAACAACTTAGAAGTCGCAGGAGTGGAGGCCAACGAGAAAGTACTGTTTGCCACCCACTATCTGGTAGGATATGCAAGAGCGTGGTGGAATAGCGTTCGCGCCATGAATGGAGGACAGATAATGACTTGGGATGAATTCAAACTCAAGTTCAGCCAAACCCATGTGCCACCGGGTTTAATCAAGAGGATGAGGGATGAATTCCGAGAATTGAAGCAAGGGAGGATGACCATATTGGAGTACCGTGACAAATTTCTGTCATTATCTAGGTACGCACGAGATGAGATTGACACTGAAGCCAAGAAGGAGAGATTCCTGAATGGTCTGCATGATGAGATGTAGACGATTTTAGTCAACATTCCTTTCGCTGACATTGAAGACTTAGTGGATTATTCCATTCAGATGGAAGGCAAGATCAACCAAGCCAATGAGAACCACAAGCGTCAAATGATGCATCAACCAGGAACCCACCATACCCCAAAGTACCGCGCCAACCCGTCTACAGGATTTGCCCCAAGAAACAATAGACCCCCGATGACCCGTACAATGTATCCCAACCGTGGAGGAGGAAACCCAAGGCCTAGAGGAAACCAAAACAACAATCCCGGCAACCCCAGCAATTTCAACCGTGCACCGCCCAAGTTCAACAACAACAATTTCGCCACCAACACCAATACTGCCCCAAGGAATGGAAGCAATGCCGTGCCTGTTGCAGGAAAGGATAAGTCTTGGGTGACTTGTTATGAATGTGGAACCAAGGGTCACTACTCCAATGAGTGCCCCAAGAGGCTTGCAGCAGCCCCCAATGTGAATGCCCCAGCTTAGCAACAGCGTCGTGTTTAGCCTGGAAGAAGATTTGCCCCAGGGAACTCGCTCAACCGCAACGGACGTCTGTTTCACATGAATGCTGAAGAAGCCCAAGAAGCGCCAGATGTCGTGCTGGGTATGTTTTCTATTAACTCAGTACTTGCAAGAGTGTTGTTTGATTCTGGAGCATCGCACTTGTTTGTTACAGAATAATTTGCATGCATTAGTAAGATTCAACCAACAAAATTGAAGCATGTTATGATAGTTCAAATACCTGGTTCAACCACCAAAGCTAGACAAATTTGCAAGGCCGTACCTATCAGAATCCATGGCATAGATGTTTATGCTAACCTAATAGTACTTGGAACCAAAGGTTTGGAAGTAGTAGTAGGAATGGATTGGATGTCGAAACATAAATGATTAATCGACTATGTCAAGAAAGACATAACCATGACTAGCACCACTGGAGTATCAGTAGAGCACGTATCTGAAACCTTGCACCGTCAATTCAAGTGCAATAAGAGTCTAGCCCAACCAACCATTGACCAAGTCAGAGTAGTCTGTGAATACCCCGACATATTCCCAGATTTTTTGCCCGGTATGGCCCCATATTTGGATATCGAGTTTATCATTGAACTAATCCCTGGAACCGGACCCATAGCCTAGAGACCTTATAGTATGAACCCGTCTGAATTAGTGGAACTGAAGAAGAAGCTAGATGATATGCTGGAGATAGGCTTGATTCAACCAAGTGCGTCCCCATGGAGATCACATGTCTTGTTTGTGGATAAGAAAGATGGAGGTAACCGTTTGTGTACAGATTATCGGAAGCTGAATGATGTCACAATCAAGAACAAGTACTCACTACCAAAGATAGAAGATCTGTTTGACCAGTTGACCGGTGCCAAAGTATTTTCTAAGATTGATCTTAGAACTGGTTATCATCAACTCAAGATTTGCGTAGAGGATATTCCGAAGACTGACTTTACCACCATATATGGACTGTATGAGTACACTGTCATGTCTTTTGGATTAACCAATGCCCCCGCTTATTTCATGAACCTCATGAATAAGATTTTTATGGACTTCCTAGATAAGTTTGTCGTTGTTTTCATCAATGACATTCTGATCTATTCCAAATCAGAAGAATAACATGAGCTACACCTAAGGACCATCCTTGGAACCCTTAGGGAGCATTAGTTGTATGCCAAGTTTAGAAAATGTGAATTCTGGTTACAGGAAGTAGGATACCTTGGACATATCCTGTCGGTGATACATCGGAAACGTATCTATAATTTTTGATGTTCCATGATTGTTTAGTATGAACAAGAATTATAATAATAACATCTTTATTATTGCCTCTAGGGCATAATTCCAACAGTATCTCCTCCTTGTCCTTTCATGTCTAGATCTTGTGAGCTCCATTCATGATAAAGATCTAATATACTTGTAATCATGCATGTTGTGTTTGCGGGGATTCGATGGATATTGAGATTACTATGTCAGATTGATTAATGGTTTTGTCTTATTGATTCTATCATGTTTGTGTTGTTTGTGCTCTTGCATGCTCTCCGTTGTTAGTAGCTATCTTGGCCAAGTTGTTGCTAGTTGTAGCATCCCAATTGTCTAACAATTGCAATGCTACTAGCCTAGTCTATATAAATGCTACTTCCTATATATAATTGTTGCATCATAATTATATCATGCTCATGTCATCATGCCACCTTGCATTTGAGCATCATATAAAACCCTTTTTGGTTTGGTTCTTCTCTCATATGCATTGTTAATTGTATTTGCCTCTTGATATTATATTTGGTTCTTGATATATTGTTTTAAATGCCCAAGTTGAGTTGGGGGCATATCTTTTATTAAATCCACCACCTTTCTTGTCATCACCCCATCATTCCACCATTCCACCATATATGAGCATTGCAACTTATTTGGTTTTACCTCTAGCTCATGTGGGTTGGGATGGATACAATTCTATCTCCACATGCTCTCATATATGCACCATATTGTTTCCACATTATTGGTTTATGAGAGCCACATGGCCACCTTTGCATGCCTTGTGAGTGGAACCTTTTTCTAGCTTCCATATGGGTTGTTTTGGGGTTATTATCATGTTGGGATATTTTTGGGCTTACTAAATACCTAGTGGCACATACACACTAGCAAGTCCCATTTTTATTCAAATATGGTCATCTCCATCTACTCCACATGGGGCATCCTTTCAATTCTTTTGCTTGGCTTAATTCCACTTTTGGGAATGCATAGGAATAATGCCATGTAAATATTATTGTTTTCACAAGAATAAGCATGGCATTAATTGTTTTGCATAGGCCATGCAAGAACCTACACATTCTAGTCTTTTGGGTTTTTATTTTACTCTTGAGTGGATCATCTCTCATCTCTCTCTTCCTCCTTTTGGCTTGGTCTTAGTTGATCTTGCTTAAATCCCATCACCACCTTTCATCTCATCCTCTCTTTTGTCTAGATCTTGCTTGAGCTTGGCTTGATCTTGTCAAAGGAAAACACACCACCCTACCCCATGATCTACCCCCTCCATGCCGAAGCATCAACCCAAGCCCTAACCGAGCTACCCCTCTAAACCCTATCAAACCAAGCCCTAAGCCACCTCCCTCTCTCTCTCTCTCTCTCTCTCTCTTTCTCTCTATACCATGGGAACCACATAACCCTAACCCGAGGCCACCCTCTAACCTCAACCGAGCTAGCCCCTCCCTCTCCTCTCTTCCTCACGCCGACCCCACCCTACAGCCTCTCTGCCCTCCCCTGGTCCCTCTCTTTCCCTCTCTTTAGCTAAAGCACAAGAGAGGAGGGAGAAGGAAGCCCCACCCGAGCCCTCTTTTGCACCTCATCAAACCATGTGATCCTTTCCCTCTCTTCTTTCTGTAGCACCAGCTCCCCCACGTGCCTACTCCTCAACCAGATCGATATCTAGGAAAGACCCAGACCCCGCTCCTTCCTCCCCACAACCTCCTGGCCATGGCCATGGTTTCTCTAAACCCTAGCTCCGGCCTGCCTTGCTAGCCGACGATCCCGAGCGCGCCAAGCTGTACAAGGAGCACGAGGAGCGTTGTCTACTTCATATACCTCACCCTGCACCGGCCACGCCTCGCCGGAGTCCTCGAAAGCTCTCCGGACACGCCGCAGCCACGGGATCCGAAGCTCAAGGAACCCCAGCCTCTGCTCCGATCCGATCCACCTCTCGCTCCAGCGACGTCACGGGCGACCCCCTGGTGAGCCTCTCAAGCTCCTAGACATGCCCGTCCTCCTCCTAGCGGCCCAGACGCGCCGGACGTTCCGTCGAGCGAGCTCCGTGCGTCGCCGCCGCGAGGTCCGTCGTGTCTGCAGCAGTTACCGCAGCATCCGTCCGCCCTGTTCCTCACCCTGCCCCGCGCGCTGTAGCCCTCCTCCGTGCTAGATCTCTGAACGAAAGTTGTAGATCCCAGTACCATCTTCGTTTTTCGTTTTTGGGTCGACGCGTTTCGTCCAGCGTACGCGTCGCCATCGTCGCCGGAAGACGGCCAGTCTTTCGCCGCCGGCAGCACCGCGTCCGTCAGAGTCAGCAGCAGCCGCTGGCCTTTTTGCACTGGAGACCCTGCCCTTTTTCCCGCCTGAACCCGCCGTCCCTAGAGCCCACCTGTCAGCCTCGGTTCCTTTTTGTAAGAAAAACCCCCGGAAGATCCTGGCCATCACGGACAGACCCCCCCGCGCCCGGGGATCGCCCACGTGTCACGTCTCGGCTGGGCGACGCGCGCGCGTGGCCCCGCTGTCCCCGGATCCACCTGTCATGGGTGCGGTTAGGAAAGACCCTAGTGAGAAAAGCCCTGCAGCCCGCTGCGCCCCACCTGCTGCTGAGTCAGCGCAAGGCCCACCCGTCAGCGTTAGTGGCTGGATCTGCCTGAGTACCAAAATGATTTTTGTTATCTGTTTTAATTTAAGTCTTTTCAAATTTGATTTAAATTCAAATTCACATCTGTTTTAAAATAACTTTTGAAATATAATTCTAAATTAAACATGTAATATATGTTTTGAAAGCAGAAAAATGTGAGGATTTCAAATAAGCTATTCAAAATAATATTTGAACACTTTAATTTTCGAGTTGATCAAAATTACAATAAAATGCCCTCTTTCTCAATTAATTAATAACTTTTGATTTATAACTCCAAATTTGACAAATGATATGTCTAAAATGATTAGCTCGACGAGACCTTTCTGTTTATGCGTTCCATGTTCTGAATTGCAGCATGCATCATATAAATATAAAGTTTACAGCAACTTTTTGGAGTATAAAATGTGACCAAAACTCAATAAAATGCTTATTTCTTGTATTCTACACCTCACCCATGCCATGCTACTTTATTGCCATGCAAATTGTGCATCATTCATCATGGCATGATTGTTTGCTTGTCGCATTTTATTTTTATGCTTGTGCACTTTATTTATGTTGGCCCTTGTTTGTTTGGTTCTTCTTCGAATAGACGCTGAGCAGGGGATATATCAAGAAACCCAGGAGCACTACCTGGATCCTTCTCTCGCTTCAATCGAGCCGTGCAAGCACTACCACATGCTTGCATACATATAGTACCTATTGCCTCTATCTTATTCTTGCATCATTGAGTCGCGATCGAATTAAACGGAATCCCAAAATCTGCATAGCCTTTACTTTTAAACCCCACAAGCTTGTTCCTCCATCCCATGAGCCATTACTACGAGTTGTTTGAGCCATGCGGGTCGAGAACAGCATGTGTAGGGTATGTGAGTGTCGATGGATAACGAGGTACCTATACAACTTAACCTGAGTAGTAATGGGATAACTAATGAAAGTGGCACCGGTGAGAAATATCTGCTATTTGGTTTTTCATGCTCACTTGTGTCCCGTAGGACCCCGAGTACTTGATTCCTGTTCCTTGAATATTCGCGCTATCCACATCCGGGAGGCTTATGGGACCCCCCTGAGCCAGAGCTTGATTCATTCTTATTTCTTGGGGCCACAATTAGTTTGGGGCTTTATTACTATCCTGTACTTATGCCATGCTTTACTGCTTTATTTATGATTATGCGAGGAGCACCTGTACTATTTAGGTCCGTGACACGTTTTCGCTGTATCGACAAGCCCCGTCACACTTTCGGGTTCCCAGTCGTTTACAGCCGTCCACACAAACCTTGAGTCCATCTCGGAGCCGGCCAACTTCGTTGCGGGTAGCTTAATGGGGTGGCCCCCTGAAATATTTCTGAATCCTATGATCGCTTTGTCGTGACTGCCTCGTTGGGTTTTGATTTGGTTTTTCCGAGGTTGATCGAGTGTGTGTTGCTATTTGTGCACCCATGCAGGGTAAAACTTTCTGAAAGCCGTGTCCGCGGTTATGGACGACTTGGAGCACAATTTCTCGATCATAGACAAGTATAACTAAAGTACCTCTTTTAATTTGACTAAGTAACTGACTAGTAAATAGTGCAACACTCATGGAATGGATAATAAAACTGCCAACGGATGGGGGGTGTTCGTCTGCTTCCTCTTTGGTAAGCGAGGAGGAGGATGGATCTGTTAATATTACTGTTATAACTGTTGTTATTAATTCACGGACATCCGTATATCTTTGGTTAGGCGGATGGTTAGCGAGTATCTATAGAATTGTTAGGTATTATCTTTTGCTGCAATTGCGTCACCCAGGTTGTGTCCCCTTTAGAGGCATAAAGACTTGCTGAGTACCCCTAGGGCCTCACATGATAAATTATTTGATTCAGATGAACATGTACACTCACAAGATGGATACTGGGTGGAGGAGACGGACGATGTGGGCAACGATCATTCGGTGTAGAGATTCCGGGAACGGGGATCCGTGAGATCTGTGGGCGGGATGTGTTTATTATGGGGCATCTTATGCCGATTTGCTTTTTATCCGTACTCGGATCTTGTTTGCCGCTTCTGCCTGATACTCTGATGTTTGATGTCTGAGGAGATATCCTAAACTATTATATCTATCTAGGACATTTGGATCTTGCCGTATGGCGTTGCAATATTTCTATTTCTTTTAGATGGAATGGCTCTGAGGACTGTTGTTTGGTGGCTTTCATACATACTCATTCGTGTATGTAGTTGATCCCTTCGCCTGCCGATTACGCCGCCCGTTCTTGTCCCGATGTTTGGAAATGGTTAGGACGTCCGAAAGGTCTACCTGTGAGTGGCATTTGGGCCCCACCGTACTATTTTAACCATTTCCGCTCGTCCAGGCTTGTAACTAGGAGCGTAATTCACCGAGGTAGTTACACTAGTGACTCCAAGAGGGGGTATTTATGCTTGATAGTGGATTCATGCCTCCACTTATCAAGGGAAGTGACAGAAATCTCTACAGTAGTAGATCTGCTGTTGCCACTAGGGAGAAAACAAAGGTATCTTGTTCATGGAACAAGTGGATTGTTTACCTTACACACTTTGCTTAAAGCAGTTGCCTGTTGCTTGCAACTTAATACTGGAGGGGTTCGGATGATAACCTGAAGGTGGACTTCTAGTCATAGATGCAGTTGGATGGCGGTCTTTGTATATTGTTGTATTGCCCAATCGAATCTCATAGGATATTTTTGTCTAGTATTGCATTGTTATGCCTTTCTCAGTCCTATCAATTTCCCTGCTGTAATTTGTTTACCCAGCATGCTATGTTTGTTTATCTAAGTAGAACACCTCTAGTGAACTATGGAACCCGGTCCAATCTTTACCATTGATACATCTTCCACTATTACTGTTTACTTGCTGCGAATCATCACAACCTTGCACACCATACAGTTAACCCTTTGTTACAGCAACTGATGAGATTGACAACCTCACTATTTGTTGGGGCAAAGTCTTGAGTTTGTGTTGTGCAGGTTTCCACGTTGCTTGCAACACCTTTGAGGCATTTCCTTCCTCCTACTGGTTCGATAACATCGGTTTTTACTGAGGGAAAACTTGCTGCCGTGCTGCATCATACCTTGCTCTTGGGGTTTTACAACGGGGCGTTCAACACACATCAAGACTTTCTGGTGCCGTTGCCGGGGAGGCTAAGGACGTCTTCACAAGGGGAGTCCTCCTCAGCCTTTCTCTTTATTTTGTTTTTAGTTTGCTTAGTTTCTTTTGCTTGGTTTTGTTTGTCTTTTTTTATCATAAACTCAAATTTTTTTTAGTTTAGTTTGGTTGCTTTCTCTTATAAAAAACACAAAAAATTAGTTCCTACTATGGTTTTTGGTCTGTTATTGCCTTGCTTGGTCATGCTTTCTATCAATGGATGGTTTCTTTGAAACTAGATCTTATTGGCAAGGTGGGTTCACCGAAGAAGAAAAGTATTATTATAAGGAACACCGTTTATCACAAAAAGGGAAACACTTATGGGAACAATTGATAAATTGAATACTATTGCTAGAGAGGTGTGCTCTACTTATAATGTTACTTATTGCTTTGATAAATATTGTTGCTGTAGGAGGTATAAACACCTACCTTTTCAATGTGAGTATAATGATAATGTTACCATATCTTCTTATGTTAAAGGAAATTATGACTTTTATGATGTGGAACAAATTGAAGAATTTATTTCCTTCAAGGGTGCATTTGAACTTGCCAGTTTGCTTGATAATACTGACGATGCACCTTATGAATATGAGCTTGATGAGATACTTAAATTTTTCTTTGATAATTACAAGGAATAAAATGGCTATATTCTTGAATATTTTAATAGGTGCTTTCCACAAATGGAAGAGACTAATGCCTTGCAGGAGCCTATGGAAGACGAAATTGCTGAACCTAGAAGCTCATTAGATGAAAAAGAGGAGGAGAGTGATGGTCAAGAGGAGGAAGAATGGATCTACCCATGCCTACCTTCTAATGAGAGTAACTCTTTACCTCTTATATTATTTGATTGTCCCCCGTGCTTACCAAAGGAGGATGAATGTTATGTTCCTGTGGATTCTTTTGATAATGTAGAGGTCTCAACCTAATAAGGTAGATTCCTCCTGTGTTTACAATGCTAGTCCCTGGATCAATAGCTAGCATCCATAGTTAAGATGTAATATCAAGAAACAAAGGTCATAATATAACTTTATAACCAGGAATAACATAATTTTATTACATCATACATAGCTCATTTGGCTATTACATTATATTGCAGCGGATTAGCTATAAGCATGGGTCCTTCATCTTCAAAGTGCCACAGGCAGATGTTGGTTGTAGACTTTGTAATCCTAATCAATCAATCTTCACTAAAATCAATCAAACCTGCAACATTACAAGTTACAGCCACAAGGGTCAATACATTTGAATTGTATTGGCAAGTGATACTATGGTAGTATAGTGGAGTCTATCATCTATATGCATTTGGCTAAGTGGAGTTGAGGCTTGCATTGCTCAAAATAGATTTTTCCTTAACATTTGAGAATACTAAGTTTTTGCTTGGCAAAATCATTTTTCTCAATCAAAGATTGAAGATCCTTTACAAGGCATCTCCCAATCAAAGATTGAAGATTTCAAACAACCCTTGTTCAAATCACAAGTTTTAACTTAGAAATTTGAATGATGAGATTCTTGATTGCTTCCATGTCTTGATACTCAAATTGTCCTTTACCAGGGACATGGCTAAGTACTTAGATTTTACACTCTGCAGAGGTGGTGAACTTTCCCCACAAGACTTGGTTTCCCAAGACAAGATCTTTCAGAAGCTTTCCCTTAGACCAAAATGGACGCGTTCCAACCTATCAAACACTACCACCCACTGTCCATATGGCTAAGTTTTTGCAACCTATATGATCATGGCAGAGCCCATATTGCCATGTGGTTGCACTTGAAGCTTCTAAACATTTGACATCTCAAATCTCTTTGTTCCTGGGTGGCCCCATCCACAAGTGAGATACACAAGCCAAGTCCATGGCCTTGTGTAACCACTCAACATAAACCAATCCTTCCATTCCACCCAGGTGATTCATTAACTTAGTTGTTTTATTAAACAAAAACCAAGTCCTCAGACTTAGAATATTTTTCCATAGTGTGAAATATATATTCCACCCATGTTTTCTATTTGCTAGGCTAAGCTTCATAGTAGTAGGAATCTTAACTTAGGAAAATCCTACTAAGGATTCATCTACTAGGTTTTCTTATAGCAAGGTCTATACTTAGCAAAATCCATGCAAGTTTTACTTAGAGAAAAATCACTAATGCATAGTGAAAGTAATGGGACAAAAAGTATGAAGCATCACTTGCCTTTTTGGTAGAGGGTATAGGTTCACTCCTTGTCCTTGCAACAATCACACTCTTCAAGTCACTACAAATCAATCAGGCAAGACACAAACTCAATCTACCAATCAAGCAAAACAACACATAAAATCATAGAACTAAGATAATGCATGCAAGCATGCCAAACTTCGTTTTGTTTGAAAAAGTGTTTCCTAATGGGTCATAAACATTTGAAAACACCTAATGGTCATTTTGTAAAGTGGCAAAGTCGTTTGCAAAAGGTTTCACTACAAAATCCATTTTCAAAACAAAGTATCATTTTATGTGGTGTAGAAATATTTTTACTAAGGCATTTATCCATAGGGTTCACAAAATATGTTTTCAAACCACAAAACTTGGTTTTTAGGGTCAGAGATTTTAAAACAAAACATTTTCCAAAGGTTTTCTTCCAAAACAAATTTTAATAAATAAACCACATTTCTATTTGACTAGAAATGGTTTTAACTCAAAGAATCATATTTTTATTTCACCAATTACATTTTTGAATCCACAAAGTGTTTCCTAGGGTCAGTAGGTTCAAATCAATCCAATTGCCAAATATTTTAACCCCAAATTCAATTTTAAACAATTTTTACATCCTTAACAAGCATGAAAATGTTTCTGCAAATTCAAACAAGCTAACAGATACTATTTGCTAAACTAAGGGCATGGTTGGCTAGGGTTTGTTCCACTGAATCCATTGATATAAAATTTGTAATTTTTGGACGTGTGGATCCAAAGTTATAAGGATTTGAAAATTGAATCTCAATCAGTTCAAATCTGTTTTAAACAGGACAGGTGACACGCGGCGTGTTTTAACTGGACGGTACCGGTTCGGCCGGATCGGCAACGCGGTGCGTTGGATCTAACTAGATCATGTGGTCCAGAGAGCATACCTCTTCGCGACTTAAATGATCTATCGTAAGCGTCGGATTAAGATCCTACGGTCTGCAGCACTCGACCAAAGTTTGGCGGCGCTCGGAGGCTGCGCTCGGCGGCGACGGCCAGGCAGTGGCGGTGCCAGCAATACAGGACGCAAGGAGGAAAGTGAAGGGGCTCACCAGGTGCAGCAGGTCGCGGTGAAGCTCGAGGAGGCGTTCGTCGGGCGAGGGGCGTTCTGGTCTTAGTAGGATTGCTCGCCGGAGTGGAGGACAACGTCGGGTGGTCTCAGTCGTGGTCGAAGACGTCGCTACAGGTCACGAGAAGAACAACCGAGGGTATGGTTAGACGCAGGAGATCATGGAGGTGCTGTGTGCGTGAACGAGAAGAAGAGGGGTGACCGGAAACTACCTATGGGGCTCGTCGGGGTTGGAGCGGACGACGGCGTCGTTCAGAGCTCGTTGCAGATGTTGCTCTGGGGCGCCCGCGGTCGAACTAAAAGTGCTGGGAGGTGCGTCTGGGAGTGGGGAAGCTGCTAGGTTGCACAGGGAGGCAAGGGGCGGTGATACTTGGCCGGAATCGACAAGGAGGTTCGTCGGAGTCAGAGGAGCTCGGGGAGGAATTGGGGCGGCCTGGTGGCGTGCTTGGGGAAGGAATCAGAGGGGAAATGAAGAAGGGACGCTGGCGTTTTATCGAGCATGGTCAAGGCGAGGTAAAGGCCCGGCATTATGGCGAATTGAAGCCGCGGGATTTCTGCAGGAAACGGCGACGAGGGGGGAAAAGAACTGGTCGCGCGGGTGAGGAGGAAGAACAGAGGAAAGTGGGCCTACCGGTCAGTGGGAAAAGAAAGGAGGTTAGGGTCCACTGGTCATACTCTGTACGAGTCAGAAACGAGGTGCGAATCGTTTTCTTTCGGGGTGAGGGAAAAGTTGGGCTGTTCCTGGGCCTGTTGGGCTGCTGGGTTGGGTCGACCTTTTCTTATTTTTTTCTGTTTCTGAATCTTTTTCCTTTTTCTAATTCTATTTCCTGTTGTAATTTCAAAACAATCAAACAAGGTTCAAATCAATTCAAACCATCATCAAACTTTGTAGCTATGAACCTGGTTCTGTTCAGTAACAAAATCCAAAATTCCAAAATAACATATTCATTTTTAGGATCTTTTCATTAATTAAATAAAATGGACCTTTAGTTATTTAATTGAATAGGGTTTGATTTATTTAATAAAATCTTCTTTTGAAATCCAAATATTATTAAAACCAAATCAGTAGTTTTATTTGGAAATAAAGAATACTTGGAAACTTGTTTAAAACAAAATATCCTTTTATTTTAGGGTCCATTATTAATTAAATATAATAGACTTTCATTATTTAAATCAACTAGGATTTATTTTATTTAAAATATTTATTTTGAAGTCTAAAATGGAGCCAAAACACTTCAGTAGGTTTGAGAATAAAATATTTGGAAAACTTATTTATTTAAAATAATTTAATAAGTTTTGATGTTTCATTTAAAATGGTAATACCTTTTATTTAAATAAATTTGGATATTAAATCCTTATTAATTTATTTTAGATAAACCTTTACCATTTTTATTAAATCAAAATGTTTATTTCAAAAGCTTGGCCAAGGTTTAATTTGGCTCTATAAAATAATCCTTATTTACAAAACTTCTATTTCTTTTGAAAACCAAATCCTTTTATTTAAAAGATCCAAAAATTGTATTTCCAAAATATTTTATTTTTCTTTTATTTAAAATGTTTATCTTTTTAAATCCCTTTAGGATTTATTTGATCCAAATTGGTTTGAAGTTCCAAAAAGTTTCTTCTGGCCCTGAAAATCAAACAAAGTTTTTATTTTTATTCATTTATTTTCACATTACAAGATTTGGAAAATCTTGGGATGTGACAGATAATAATTATTCTCCTGTTATGCATGCTACTAGAGTGTTTTTATTAGAAAATGTTTATGATAAAGCTCGAGATTATGGTCCTATACTGAATAATCAGTCACCTTGTTCTAAAATTGTTAAAAGTGGGTTTGGAGGTTTTAATCCTACTATTTTTGAACTTGATAGAAATTATGTGTTTGTAGATCATGAAAAGCATGCTTTATGTGATAGTTATATTGTTGAGTTTATTCATGAGTCTATTGAAAATTATTATGAGAGAGGAAAATATGGTTTTGGAAGTTTTCATGGTACTGAAACACCTCTCTATGTGCTGAAAGTTTTGAAGTTACTCTTGTTTTATCTTCCTATGCTTGGCACTTTGTTCTTTGTGAACTGATTTGCGTACAAGATTCCCATGCATAGGAAGTGGGTTAGACTTAAATGTGTTTTGAATTTGCTTCTTGATGCTCTCTTTTAGTTCAATTCATATTTCTTATGTGAGCTTTGTCTCAAATTATCATGCCTAACTTAAAGGCGTTAAAGAAAAGTACAAGAGTTTACTTGAGTATTGGAAGTTTGTTACTTCATTAATGACCTCTCCTTATCCTTTTTGTTTGCTTTTTGTGCCAAGAATGACCTCTAATGAGAGGGAAGTAAGATTTGGGGAGTTGCTGTCCCGAAACAGATTTATGTCCTCCACCATAAAAATTCGTGAGGAGTATCTGTAAGTCAGATTGAGCAGAAAATTGAGAAATAAATCCCCCAGTATGGTATCTAACTTTCGTTAGTTCAACACTTTTTGATCTGAGTAACAGAAGGTCTTCGAAAAAATTGGTTTCTACCCGCTGGTCTATTTTGACAGATTTCTGCCATTATTTGCATTTGCTCCTTATTGATTCCTTTTTGGTAAATTGAGATTTTTGAAGGAGTTGCTATAGTAGCTTGTGTTTTTAGTGAAATTTTTTTAGTTCTAAAGCTAAACCCAAGGGTCTATTATCTTTTGAATACACTAATGTTGCTAATGAAGATTGTCTGAAGTTTTGTATGAAGGAAAAAATTCAGGTGTAGAGAGAGAATGATGTAATGAGATGAAGAATGGACAAAAGCTCAATCTTGGGGATGCCACCCCGGTGTCACCCCAAGAAATATCCATGAGGTACAAGTGTCAAATATTGGGGATGCCCAAGGCATCCCCTTCTTCATCAATAAAAAGCTCAGGTCTTTCTAGACACTTCGTTTTTATTGTTTCATGCACTGTTGTGTTGTTATTGGAACGTCTTACTTTTATTTTGCTTTTCTTAGTTGTTTAGTTTGCTTGAATAAATTAGTTTGGACCCCCATTCTGCTGTGTTGTTTCAAATAAGTTGATTGGTGTTGGAAAGGAGTAGAAAGTTCTTGCTTGAAAGTGCAAGAGGAGCTTGCATTGACCGTGACTTAGACTTTTGCATGACATGCTAGTTGTTGTTTTGACCTTATTCTTAGTGATTTTTGCTGTAGCATGTCTTGTTCCAAACAATTGGGATTGCTTAGTGTGCCTTGAAAGAATCATGTGTTGTTTTAGCATGCAAAAGCAGAGTGTTGTGGTATTCTCCTTTGATGCTTTGTTTGGGTTGACTTGGCACATGCTCACACCATGTTATGACTATGAACAAGTCACCATATCCTCTATGATGATTTATTCCTTGACTTGTAGTACCACTCCATGCGTTGATTAGTAATGTTTTGTCACTCTGCATGATTATGGCCATTATTGCTCTCTTAGTTGGTTGCTCCCAGTATTTTGCTAGCCTCCACTTGTATGAGTAAGCTCTACTCTTGATTCCAACTCCCAAGAAACGAAGTTATTCCAAAGTGTCCACTGTAAATTCCTATGCATGGTACCATTCCAAGTATATTCTTGATTTCAGCTATCTTCCAGTTAAAAAGTATTTTGTTATGTGAGAACTTAGTGATTAAAGCCCTCACGAACTTGATGGCACACTTTATATTCCTTGCCCCTAATAAACTTGAACCATTGTGTCATCTATGTTGTATATGCTGGCACTTATATGTTGGAATTAGCAGAACCATGCTGTCATTGGTAATGTTTTCAACATTGCACTTGTATTTTGTACACAGTTGATATCATGCTCTTTTGTCTATGGATGTCGCCGATGTGAAATAAGAAGGAAGCTTGTAATTCCATGGAGTTATGTATTTTGTGTTAGATAAACACCCGGGTTGCTAGCCTAAGCCATGCCTAATCATGGTGGAAACTTGCAACATCACCATAATGAGCCATCTGTGAAGCATCCTCAATAAAAAGCTATGCACATAGTAAATAAAAAGATCGCTGAGATGCTCATTGTCTTCTTGCCTTGTAATTTTGGTTATGGGATAGCTCCCGTACCATGTGCAAGGGGTACCCCGTTGGCAGTTCTCTATGATACACATGTACTTACTATGACAAGAACTTACAGGTGACCAAAGTTGAGTAGCATGCGGTGCGGCCCTTGTATTCAAGGGACATGAGATTTCCAACTTATACTTTGTCAAGCATACTCTCCATAGTTTGTTCACTTTAACCTTAATCACTTCAAGATGCTTATGATAGGGGTAATGTGGGCCGAAAGCTAACAAGTACTATAATTTTTGGAAGCTCCTTTTGAAACTTGAAATCCCTGATTCCCTTTATGAAGGGCCTTTCTTACACTATATATTGAGTCTCCATCTTCTACCTTCAGGCACCAGTTAAGAGAGCATAGTTGCCATTCTTAGTGCTATGTGCAGTGTCCCAAAACTTATTGATTGATGCATATTGTTGATATTGCTTGTTCTTGTGCTATTTGTTTCTAGTCACTCTTATGAACTTTTAAGGTGTCCCATGCATCTATTTTCTACTCCATGAGGGAAAAGTTGAATGCCACTATGCCATGTTTTTTGTATGTAAAACAAACAAACGTTTTTCAATGCATGTTATTCATGATCTTTGTTTGTAGCCTTTCATGTTCATGCATAGTTACTTTGTCTTATTATTAGAACTCCATCTTTCATGCGCATGTTTAGAGTTCTTTGATCCCAACTTTCAATGCTTGCAAATGATTTCATCTTGGTTTTGATGGTGCATGTCACCTCAAAAATTATTCTTTTATCACTTACCTACTCGAGACGAGCAAGAGTTAAGCTTGGGGATGCTTGATATGTCGAAAACATATCTATAATTTTTGATGTTCCATGCTTGTTTAGTGTCTACTTTTGTTTGCTTTGTCCACACTTTGAGGTACTTTTTACATGTTTTCTGGTACTAACCTATTAACAAGTTGCCACAGTGCCAATTGCCTATTTTCTGCTATTTTTGGTTCCAGAAAAGCTAGTAAGGAAATATTCTCGGAATTGGATGGGACAAAAGCCAAAGTCAATATTTCATCGAGGAGAACACATAGTCCAGAGGAGAGACAAAGGGGCGCCACAGGGTGGCCACACCCCCCAGGCGCGGCCTAAGGTGGGCCCGCGCCTGGGTAGGGTGTGGGCTGTTGGAGATATGCCCTAGAGGCAATAATAAAAGTGGTTAGTATTATATCTTTGTGTTTATGATAAATGTTTACATTCATGCTATAATAGTATTAACCGGAAACATTAATACTTATGTGATTTGTAAACTAAATTAGAGTCCATGGTAAAGCCTCTTTGTAATACTAGCTTGTTGGTTAATAGATGATCGTGGTTTCCTAATCATGAACATTAAGATGTTATTAACAACAAGATCATATCATTAGGAGAATGGTGTGATGGACATATTCCTATAGATAAGCGTAGCATAAAGATCAAGTCATTTCAATAGTTCGTTTTCTATAAGCTTTCTGATACATAGTAACCTAATTCCTTCGACCATGAGATCATGCTAATCACCATCACCAGAAGGATGCTTTTATGACATCAAACACCACACTGTAACTGGGTGGCTATAAAGGTGGCATTGAGTGTTCGGAAAGTATGTGTTGAGGCACATGGATCAAGAGTGGAATTTCTCCATCCATATGACGGATATATATACTCTGGGCTCTCTCGGTGGAATGTCATCCAATTAGCTTGCAAGCATGTGACTGTCTCACAAGGGATCACATATCACGGGAACAAGAAAAGAGTACTTATCTGTAACAAGGTTGAACTAGGTATGCAAAGATACCGACGATCAAACCTCGTATAAGTAAACTATCGCGAGACAAAGGGAAATTGGTATCGTATGTAAGTGGTTCATTCGATCGCAAAGTAATCGTAGAAATATGTGGGAGCCATATGAATTTCCAGATTCCTCTATTGGTTATTGATCGGAGAAATGTCTCGATCATGTCCGCATAATTCACGAACCATAAGGAGACACACTTAAGGATTCGATGTTTTTTAGTACATATGGAATGTAAGTAGGGAGACCGAATGTTGTTCGGAGTCTCGGATGAGATCCGGGATATCACGAGGAGATCCGGAATGGTCCGGAGAATATGATTCATATAAGGAAAGTCTAAATTCTGGAGTTCGGGAATGATTCCGATGATTTCATCGGAGAGGGTCTAGAAGGGTCTAGAAGGTTCACCGGACCGGAAGGGGAATGGTTCGTGAATGTGTCATGGTTAAGTGGAATGATTGGATCATGTCTTAGGTCACTTGGTTGGGCATTTGCAAGAGAAAAATTAAGCTCCAAATTGCAAGTCAAAAGGCAGGTTTGAAAAGCCAAACTGGAACAATGGTTTCCTAGTGGAAGAAGGAAAGAGTCCTTCTTTCCCTCCAACAAAAAGAGGGAGTGGGGGAAGGATTCAAACTCCCCTCTCCCAGGCTGCCCTCCCTCTCATAAATAGAGGGGAGGGTCTGCCCCAAGAGATCACAACAAGCCTCCCCACTGCCGCCACGCCGCCTGCTGCCGCCACGCCATCACGCCATTGCCGCCGCTGTCGCCCTAGCCGCCGACTCCACCTCCTCCTCTCCAGACCTCTAAACCTAGATCACAGGAAACCCTAGATCCACCATAACCTGCTCCGTCTTAGGCGAATCCCTGTAGGACTTTCCCTCTACCTCTGACACCACGCCGTCGTGCTGCCGGAATCGCGAGGGGAGAACTACAACCTCCGCTGCCTGCTGGAACAAGGGAGAGGAAGGTCTTCATCGAGTACCGAACATGTGACCGACTGCAGAAGCGCTGCCGGAACGCAGCGGCGGAAGGATCGTCTACGCGATCTTGAGATCAGCAAGTGTACGACTACATCACCCACGAGAATCTGCTCTTGTTAACCGCTTTGGAATCTTCGAGGGTGAGTACTCTAATCGACTCGTTGCTACAATCAAGTAGATAGATCTTGGATTGTTTGTGTGCATGCGGTAGAATATTTTTGTTTTCCATGCTACAAACCCCTACAGTGGTATCAGAGCCGTGTCTATATGTAGATCTGTCATTGTGGGCGGTGGTGCTTTTATTATCAATTGCTTTTTGTGTACTTTGCATCTTGCTGACGAGGTTTAATCTCGTCAATGCCCATTGTTATGGACTTGGGTTTTGGAGAAGATGGGGATGCTATAGATCGTGGAATGGTTAGAAAACAAGCAACACAGGGACACAAGGTTTACCCAGGTTCAGGCCCCCGGAGGGAAAACCCTACTCCTGCTTGTCTGCTCTTGATTACGGCAGAACCAAAGGTTACAGGGGTGCGCAGATGCGATCTGGCGTGTAGGTGTGTATGCGGTGGTATGAGGTGCCTTCCTCGCTGTGCCCTCCTAGCCTTTATATAGAGTTAGGCAGGTCCCAGACACAGATCGAGTCGGTTACAGGTTTTAGGGTTTACCCCTTTGAATTTTCTATCTACTCTAGTCTTTATCTCCAAGGATCCGAAGGCGTCATGGGCCCTGGCCACCCGAAAATCTTCATGGGCTGGTGTATATTTGTCGTGGCCCTTCCTTGGGCTAGACTAGGTATGCTGAGGTTGTGTACCTGCAGGGTATAACCATGTCAGTAGCCCCCGAGTGTTCAGTCGAATCGCAGATTCGGCTGAGGACTCTTCAATCCTTCAGGTGCAACTATCTCTGTCTTTCAAGAGAAATGTGTAGGGATTGTTGATGCGTGTGCCTGACTCTCCCGATGGATTAGGGTCAGTTAACTGTCTTAGGACAAAACAACACGATCTTCTTCAGATTCGAGTCCCTCGAGTCGAACCCGGAACATATGCTGGCGTAATTCGACTCAGGCCGCAGAGGACTTACACGAGTGAAATTCCAGTGAATTTCAATGATGTACCCAACGCGTCCGTCAGGATTTTTCATCGCGCCTGTTGGCATGGATTCTTACTAGCAGAGCGCAGTCGTGTGCGTTGCCAGGCCATCAGATGATATCTGTAGGTCTTATCTTTGCGTCGCAGACACAACATCCGAATGTTTATCACCGCGGAGGTGTTTCGGGTGGCCGAGGAGAATGTTGCTCACTTAGCGTTAATTGGGCAGAGTTGCCGAAAAAGTTTTGCATGCTGATCCGTAGGATCGCAGTCAAAGAATTCATAGGGTGCGCGACCAGCGCTCCCTATGGGAGTAGCCCCGAAGTGTCTGTTCGAGTCGTAGACTCGAGCATAGACTTTAATTTAGCCGTTGTACGGCTTCGCGTCCGTAGGACACAAATTTTTCGGATGCTTGAATCCATTCTCCCTATGGGAGTAGCCCCCGAGTCCGTAGTGGAGTCGTAGACTCGACGTAGGACTCGAAGAAATAATTCAGTGATGTAGTGTTTTTGTTCACTTTTCGGGTGCGCGGCCAGCTCTCCTGATAGGAGTAGCCCCCGAGTAGTTAGTCTAATCGTAGATTCGAGTGAATACTCTTAATTGTATAGCCGAAGAATTGTAACCGTTGCTATCATAGCTTTTGATGATGTCAGTGCTGACGATCGGTGACCTCAAGCGTCTGCGGCGCCAGAGATGACGTGACTGGACGAACATGGGTCCCACCTTCTGACTTTGAGTTGACCGGTCACGCGCGGCGTGGAGATAATTATGGCGTCGCCTTGATTTCCGCGCGTAGTGGACGGCGTGTGAGCGACGGTTCGCTGCCGTGCTGACACGTGGACGGCCAGATCTTGTAGTTGGCTCTAGGTCTTCCCGATGGACGGTAATCGTGCGTCGTCTTCGTCCTTATAATCATTGGGGAAAAATTAATTTGTTTTCACCGCAGGATTCTTGTTTAACTGCTCCAATCTTCTCTGAGCTTTCGTGCTGCTCGCTGGAATTTCCTCGAGCATTTCCTTCCTTGATCCTGCGTGCTCTCCGTCGGTGCCGCCGCACTGCAATGGGGAAACCGAAGAAGTCCTCCTCTGCAGTTGGTACCAGCACTGCTGGTGGCAAGAAGGGTTCTGCCGCTATCCGTGTCACCGACGGTGGCTGGCGGCGATCGGAGACGCGTGAGAGTAATCTCCGCAAACTCCGTAAGCGGGGCTTGATCCCGCAGGATAGGGAGGCCGTCAAACTCCCTGGCAACGAGGTAATTCCCCGTCCCCCCGCTGGGTTTCGGGTTATGTTCCTCGCTTTTGTTCTTCGGGGATTTTCCTTCCCAGTCCACGATTTCCTTCGTGGATTGCTTTTTCTTTATGGTATCCAGCTGCATCATCTTTCTCCCAACTCTCTTCTTCATATCTCCTGTTTCATCACTTTCTGCAAGTGCTGGCTCGGTGTCGATCCGCACTTTGGCCTCTTCCGGAAACTCTATTCCGTGAAGAGGCAATCTGGTTCCGATGGCATTTATCCCATTGGGGCTTGCATCTTCTCCCTCAAATCCAATATTATTTTCTTCTCCTTTTCTATGTCCGAATCTGTCCAGTACTGGCGGAGACGATGGTTTTACATCCGCGACTCCACGGTGACTGGGCAGCATTTTGGGCTTACTCCTTTTGACCCCTCCCAGAAAATCGAGCCGAAAAGGTCCTGGAAAAACCATATCTTGGATGGCGAGGTGGCGGAGATTGAAGGGCTCTATCATCGGGTGGAGGATCTTCAACTGACTCCTGATAAGGAGGTGAATGGTGTGGACATCATCCGCACTTTTCTCAAACGTCGGGTGCAGCCACTCCATGCCAGGGCGCACCCGATGTTCCTTTATTCGGGTCGTTGTGATCCGACTAGGGTTTCGGCTGAGGAATTCTCCAAGGGGGATCTCGACGGGATCCTTCGCCCGGTGCTGAAGTACAAGGCTGGAGAGGATCTTCCGGGGAAGTCGCTGACTTCTTCGTTCTCTGCTTCTCGTCCTTTCCACCTTTTGTGCTAAAATTTTTGCTATCTTTTGCGCAGGAATTCAAGGTGCCGGGCATGTCGCCTCCGTTTCCCGAAGTATTCCCGGATGCTCCGGACAATGAGGTGGTGGACTCTATGTCCGAGCTGCCATCGGCGCGATCTCCGGCTGAAGAGGCCAACGAGTCGAGCGAGGATCACACCCGTAAGCGGACGAGGAGCTCCAGCGAATCGTCGGATGCTTCGACTCCTCCAACGCCTAGGAATCTGCTAGGCCTCGAACGTCACAGCGGGGACCATGGGGGATCCTTCTTCTCCAATTCCTACCGTTCCCGTGCGGGCTCTGGCACCGAACCCGCCGGCGAAGCGAAATAAGGAAGAAAAGAAGGAAGAGAAGAAGGGCAGGAAGACCCCTCCTGTCTTTGACTTAATCGAGCTTGACTCATAAGTTTCCTCAGTCCTTTTTTGATTTCTCTTGTCTGTTTGCTTTTGAGCTTTGCTGATTTTTTCTTTTGTAGCCACTCCTCCAATGGCTCCTCCAGTGATGGCGCTCGGGAGATGATGGGCGAGTTGAAGGTTGTTCCTCCTCCTCCTCAAACGGTGGCCATCTCTGAGGGCGCTGCTCCGAACCCTTCCCCGCAGGAGGATCGGGTGGTTGTCCATTAGAAGACTACGAGCGGACTTTCGGAGTCGCCGACTAACCACGTAAGTAATTTTTGTTTTCTGCCGCAGGGGGAGCCCCCGAGCCTTTTCGGATGATCTGCTGATCCTTGTTTTTTGCTTCTTGTCTCGGGGGGAGCCCCCGAGCATCTTTTGTATGCGTAACTTGCTTCTTCTCGTTCTTTTGGGCGTAGCCCCCGAGCCGTTCTTTTGACGAGTAGTTCCTTTTGCAGACTTTTGTGCAAGGCGCCAACCAGCTGGTGCAGCAGCACCTAGCATTGGAGGCCAGCTTCAAACAGCTTCAAGGTATGTTTACGACCTGGTCTTTTTGCTTCTTCTTGTATTTTTCTTTATCCTTCGATCTAATATGCATGTTGCTGACTGCAGAGGACCACAATACCTCTCTCCGTGAGCTTGATGCTCTCAAAAGAGGCTTGGGCAAGCGGAGAAGAAGGCCGAGGTCGCCGTTGGTGCGAAGGAGCGCCTCGAACTGGAGCTAGCCAACACGACCGAGGCCAAGGAGCGCCTGCAGCAGGAGGCTATGAACCGCGAGGAGCAGCTCGCCACCGCCACGGCTTCACGCGAGAAAGAGGTAGCCGCCAAGCTGATGGCAGCTGCCAAGGCTGTTTCGGGTGAGTCTCTCCGTCTTCCCCTTTTGTCTTCCCTGTCTTTCCTTGTAGTGCTTTTATTTATGCTGCCTCCTTTGTTTCTTTATATGCCGCGAGCATCGAGTTTGACCGCGGTGCACTGGAGTCTGGAGCACGGAAGTGCTCTGGATGATGCTGCTGCGGCGGTCGAAGATCGTTGCAGTACCGTTGTCAACTCGCTTTCCAAGGCCAAGGAGGTCCTTGGGCGCTTCTACAAGGAGCTCGTCCCCAAGGGCGTGGCCCTCAAAGATGTCGATGCCTTGGCGGATGCGCTGTCAGCCGAAGCGCCTGCAGTGTACAAGCGCAAATAGAAAGGCATCGACACATCTGTCGGGCTGGCCATGGCCTTGGCGTCTGGAGCTGAGCTGGATCTTCCTCAGATCACCTCCCAGATGCCGACGACTGCTGACGGATCCGAGGTAGCCTTCGCCATCTATGCTGCTCGCTGTAAGCATTATGGGCCGAAGTTGATTGACCTGCTGGCCGAGTATGCGCTGAGGCAGCAGGGGGAGGCCAAGGCGAGGCGATCGGCTAAGGCTACTGGGATGCAGCCAGAGGCTTTGTAGTAGTAGGATAGTTTTAACTTCTTTTGTTGTAATTAGTTCGATGAACAATCCTTGTGCCACGTAGTGGCTTTTGCTGTACGTAATGAATTTTTGAGTTCTGTGCTCCTTCGTCTGCTTGTTCATATCCTTGTCTTCTTTTACTCTAGGGGCCTTCGGGTGAAGATCCCGTTGACACTTCGCCTGCGGCCATCCCTGGATGGTGCGTCGCAGCTTGTGTTTCTTCGAGACCGCATCCGTAGCCTTGAGAAAGAGTTGCTTGGGGTGCATGGCCACGCCAATGTTTGGAAATCCAAGGCGGATCGGGGCGCTGCCAGAGAGGAGTACTTGATGGCAGAGTTGCTTCATTTGTCCGAACAGCTTGAGTGTAAGTTTTTCGAGCTGTTTGCCATTACTTCGAATGTGCCTGTTGGCCTTTCAACTTACTCTTCGCAAGTATTGCAGGTGCTAACCTTGCTCCGAGGGAGAAAAAGGAGCGTGTTGCTGTTCAGATCAACTGATTGACTCAGCAGGACATGGAGGCCAGCGGGTTCTTCTGGATGGACCATGACCGTGCCATGGTCCTTGTGACAGTGCAAGATCGTGTCCACCAGGTATCGCGGGTGCTGCGTCAAGTGAAGTCTTCGCTGGCGTCGGTTTTGCATGTAATGTTTCCGCTGGATGATGCGCCGTCAACTCTCTCTGGCATGCTGTCGAAGTTTCAGAGTGTGCATCATGTCACGGAACTGGTGCGGCATCAACTCGTTGTAGGGGTGAAGGCCGCGATCTCCCTTGTGCGGTTACATCGTCCTGATGTAGATCTGTCTGTTGTAGCGTCTGGGCTGCCTCTTCGGCCAGATGGTGGCGAGTGGGATATGCGTCCGCATTACGCGGTTGTAAGGCAGTATGCCGAACAAATCATAGATCTCTTTGAGCAGCGTGCTCGGGTTATTCTTCAGAATAGGTAGGACCTATAAAAAAGATAGATGTAAAATTTGTATTTATTTGACTGGGCGTGTTCTGCCCTTCATTGTGAAGGTTGTGTTGTTGTTTAGCACGTAGTGCTTTGTTTGTATACGTGCCCTTTTCGTTAGCCTGACGTGGTCAGCTACTCAGGTATACACGCGTTATCCTCAGTCGACGAAGTCGTGAGGTGGGGGGAGCCCCCGAGTGCATTGTAGCATGGAGTAAAATGCGAACACTAAACAAAATATTGGGGCGAGACACTTAGCTTTATTCATATCGTAATGGAGGAGGTACATTCTTCAGCTGAGTAGCTTTGGCTGAATAGCCTTACTGAAGTAAAAGAGGGAGGTAGCTAGGGGTAGAATCGTCGCAGCTGTGCGACGTTCCATGGGTTGGAGTATGCGACTCCAGATTCCACGTGCTTGAGGCGATAGGCGCCACCTGGGATGACTTCAGTGACGATGTAGGGTCCTTCCCATGGTGACTCGAATTTCTTCGGTCGCTCTTGCTTGAGTCGTAAGACCAGGTCTCCTTCGACGAAGGAACTTGGGCGCAGCCATCGGCTGTGGTAGTTGCGGAGACTGTTGGTACACCGCGGATCGAGCTGCTGCTATGTCGCGCACCTCGTCGAGTGTATCGACGGCGACTTCGAGTGCAGCCGTCGATTCGGCTTCGCTGTAAGCGACGACCCGTGGGGCCTTGTGGCGTACTTCTGCTGGTAGTACGGCTTCGGCTCCGTGCACCATGAAGAAAGGCGTGTAGCCAGTTGAGATGTTTGGCGTTGTGCACAGGCTCCACAGGACCGAAGGTAGCTCTTGTGTCCAGGCACCCGCAAGTCGCTCGAGTGGGCTCATTAGGCGCTTCTTGACGCCAGCACCGACGAGGCCATTGGCCTTCTCGACCTGACCATTTGTTTGCGGGTGTGCCACGGAGGCGTATGTGATGATGATTTCGAGGTCTTCGCAGAAGTCCTGAAATTCTTTGGAGATGAAGTTCGACCCATTGTCAGTGATGATGCTATGCGGCACGCCGAACCTGTAGACAATGGATTCAAAGAACTTGACGGCAGTTTTGCCCTTTTGGTTAGTGACTGGCATGGCCTCAATCCACTTGGTGAATTTGTCGACTGCGACCAGGAGGTAGACGTGACCTCCTTTCGAGGACCTTGGAAGCTTGCCGATCATGTCGAGGCCCCACTAGGCGAAGGGCCAGGCCAAAGGTATGTGCCTGAGTTCTGATCTGGGTGCGTGTGGTTTATCGGCGAACCTTTGGCACCCGTTGCATCTTCGGACGATGTCCTTGGCGTCGTTCATGGCCGTTGGCAAGTAGAATCCAGCTCGTAGAGCTTTGGCGACAAGGGAGCAGCTGCCTACATGATGGCCAAAGATGCCCTCGTGGATGTCTTGGAGTATGGTTTTGTCGCCACCGATGGTGACGCACCTTTGGAGTACACCCGAAATGCTGCGCTTGTACAACTCACCATTGATGATGGTAAAGGCCTTGGACCGGCGAGATATGCGCCGGGCATCTGTCGGGCTATCAGGCAGCTCTCCGTCTATCAGGTATCGGAGGTATGGCTGCGTCCAGGTTTCTTCGACTTCCATGACCTGCATCAGGTTGACCACAACGACTTCTGTGTTGAGCTTTTCGGGTCCTTCCTATCCTTCGGGTAGCACATCCCCCGAGTGTTCTGCTTCTTCGGGTGATCCCTTTGGAAATTTCTGTTTTATGCATGGCTCGCAGATCTGTTCGAGGAACACACCTGGTGGCACCCGTGCGCAGGTGGAGCCAATGTTGGCGAGTCTGTCGGCCTCTTCGTTGCTTTCTCTACCAACGTGCCGAAGCTCGGAGCCGTCGAAGCCTCCTACGAGTGCGTTGTAGAGTGCGCGGTACGCGATCATGGTGGCGGCGTGCGCGTCGTACTCGTTCATCGTCTACTGGACGACGAGGTTGGAGTCACCATAGATGACGAGGCGTGTTGCGCCGCAGATCTTGGCCATCCGCATGCCTTGGATGAGGGCCTCGTATTCTTCCTCGTTGTTGGAAGCTCGAAACTTCATCCGGAGGACGTACTTCATCTTATGAGGTCAGTATGACCCCGGCTCCTTCTCCGGCTTCGCGCTTGGAGCCGTCGAAGTGCATCGTCCATGACTGTGTCATGTCTGGGGTGTTCGGCAGCTGCAGCTCCATCCAGTGCACGAGGAAGTCCGGGAGGACTTGAGACTTGATCGTGTGGCATTTCTCATAGACGATGTCTAGAGGTGACAGCTCGATGCCCCACAGGGCCACACGTCCTGTGGCCTCCGGATTGTTCAGGATGCTGTTCAGGGATGCCCCGTTGACGACCATCACCTGGTGCTACTGGAAGTAGTGGCTTAGCCGACGAACCGTAATGAACAAGCCGTAGGCGAGTTTCTGGTAGTGAGGGTATCTTTGTTTGGTCAGTGTCAAACCTCGCTGAGGTAGTAGATTGGGCGTTGGACCCCATGGGTTTTGCCCTCTTCGGGTCGTTCGACCACCAGTACGGTGCTTACCACCTGGTGTGTGGCTGCTATGTACAGCAGTAAAGGCTCACGTTCCTTTGGCGTGACCAGGACCGGCGAGGTAGAGAGAAGCCGCTTCAGATCTTCGAATGCATCGTCCTCTTCAGGCATCCACTCGAATTTGTCTGCTTTGCGTAGCAGCTGGTAGAACGGCAGAGCCTTTTCGCCCATGCGGCTGATGAACCTGCTCAATGCCGCAATTCGCCCGATAAGCTGCTGGACGCCCTTTAGATTCTTCGGTTTCTCCATGGCCATTATGGCCCGGATTTTCTTCGGGTTCGCCTTGATCCCTCGCTGGGAGATGAAGTAGCCGAGCAGCTGGCCAGATGGCACGCCGAAGGCACACTTTTTAGGGTTGAGCTTGATCTTATAGCAGTCGAGATTATCGAACGTCTCGCGGAGATCGTCGATGAGCATTCTCGCCTCCCTAGTTTTGATGACTATGTCGTCGACACAGACTTGGATATTGCGGCCGATCTGGTCCTTCAGGCATGCCTACATGCACCGTTGGTACGTGGCTCCCGCGTTCTTTAGCCCGAAGGGCATTGTGTTGCAGCAGAACACTCTGAACGGCATGATGAACGCCGTTTTCTCCTGATCTTCGACCTTCAGTCGAATCTGGTTGTAGCCTGAGTAGGCGTCAAGGAAGGAGAGCTTCTCGCATCCTGCAGTCGAATCGATGATCTGATCGATCCGAGGGAGAGGGAAGTGGTCCTTTGGGTAGTGCTTGTTCAGCGACGTGAAGTCCACGCACATCCGCAGGATGTCCGTGTCCTTTTTGGGGACCATCACTGTATTGGCGAGCCATTCGCTCTCCTCAATCTCCCTGATGAAGTTTGCAGCGAGTAGTCTGTTGACTTCAACTCCTATGGCTTCTGCTCGGGGCTCGGACAGTCGTCAGATATACTGGTTGATGGGCTTGGCGTTTGGAAAGATGTTGAGTGCATGCTCGGAGAATTCCCTAGGAACTCCTGGCATGTCCGCAGGACACCAGGCGAAGATTTCCTAGTGCTGACGGAGGAATTCGATGAGCGCTCTTTCCTATGCGGGGCTGAGATCGTTGGCGATCAGCGCCGTCTTGGAGGCGTCCGTCGGGTGGACTTGAACCTTCTTTGTGTTGATGGTGGAGTCTAAGGACATGTCAGGTGCGTTCTGTCTTGCGACTGGGGGTGCCCCATTGTCCGTCACCTAGCGAAGCCTTACGAGCTCCTCCTGCATGCCGAATGACTGGGAGATTCTGTTGAAGTCCCTGTCGCAGTGGTCCGATCGGGTGAAGCTCCCGTGGACCGTGATGACGCCCCTGGGTCCTGGCATCTTGAGTAGCAGGTACGCGTAGTGTGGTACTGCCAGGAACCTTGCGAATGCCACATGCCCGAGGATGGCGTGGTATTGTGATGGACAATCCACCACTTCGAACTCGAGTCGCTCGCATCGGAAGTTATCTTGGGATCCGCATTGCTGCTAGGGTGCTGGCGAACATCAGGTTGATGCCGCTGCCACCGTCCATGAAGACACGGCTCATATCGAACCCTCCGATCTGCGCCTCAAGCACCAGGGCAGCATGACCTAGGCGAGGGACCTGGCAAGGGTGATCCGAATGGCTGAATGTGATGCAAGATTCCAATCCGCTGAGGTACTCAGGGATGGCGGGTGGTGTTGTCACGGCTAGATTGATCTGAAGGGTGATTTTCTTCTGAACCCTATTCGTTGGGTGCCCTTTTTGGATCAGCAGCGCTCCTTTCGGCGGGGGATACCCGTGCCCACCGTTATTCTGTGCGGGTGCGATTGGGTGGTTCGGGCCTCCTGCAGGTGGTGGTGGAGGAGCTCCATGCGTGATCTCGCCTGGTGCGGGTGCGTTCCCGTATCCAGGGTTTAGGGCTTGCTGCCTCATCCGAGCCATGCTTTCGCTGAGTTTCTGGAACTCGCGGCAGTCCTTGAGCATGTGGCTTGCCTTCTTCTTACCATCCTGCTTGTCGACGTAGAAGTGGATGGTGCATGGACCCGACAGTTTTTCATATGCTGAGGCTCCGTCGTCGCGACCGCGGCGCTGCCACGACTATGCTGGGCGTCCTCCATCGCGGAAATTGCTTCCGCGGTATTAGCCGTTGTTGCGCCGTCGCTGCGGTGGTCGGCGTAGCCAGCTGCGACCATGTCGGGTTCATCGCGATCGTCGTAGACGCACGATCTTCTCTTTCTACGGCGTTCACGTCGCCGGCCGTAGTCGTCTTCTTCCTCCAAGTGTGCTCGGTGGATGGAATCCTCGCCATCGGCCCACCTGTTGGCGATGTCCATGAGGTGGTCAAGTGTCTTGGGCTTGACGCGCCCAAGTTCTTCTTTGAGGTCCTGGCGCTTGACGCCGCACTTGAAGGCGTCAATAGCCCTCTCCTCGGAGATGTGCGCCGCGGAGTTCTTGGTGTTGGACCAGCGCAGTATGTTCGAGCGAATGGATTCACCCGTTCGTTGAGTGCAGGCCCGCAGCTCTTCGATCGAGGCAGGCCTCTTGCTGGTGCCCTTGAAGTTTCGGATGAAACTGTACGCCAGCTCCTCGCAGCTTCAGATGGATCCTGAGGATAGGCTGCTCAGCCAAATCCGAGCTGCGCCTGTCAGCTGCAGCTGAAGGCATTGCATGGCGGTTTCCCTGCTTCCGCCATGCAGCTTGACGGACGACAAATGGTCGCTGAGCCACGCCTTGGGGTCCTGTGTGCCATGAAACTTCGGAGTGTCCGAAGGAAGCTTCAAGTTTCGCGACATCCTTGTCCGTCGAACAGATCTGCTGAATCATCGGGCTCCGCAGGGTTCTCCTTCGTCTTCATCCATCTCGGATTCAGACGAGCATGCGTGCTTGGCGCATGCCTTGTCTATTTTGTGCTGGGTGAGCTCGCTTCGGGCGTCGTAATCGCGGCTGCGATGGCGCGAGCTCTTGTGCCTTCGAGGAAGGTCGTGCTCTTCGTCTTCGGATGAAGGCGTGGGACTGTAGTTGAATCTGACCGCAGCCTTCTTCTTTGGCTCCGCAGGAGCTTCTCCGTGGAGCGCAGCTCCAACGAGTCTGAGTCCGGTAAGCGCGGACTTGTGCATGGCCCTCTTCGGGTCCCCCTCCGGAGGTGGGTGGGACGCGAGGTACGCGGTGGCTGCCATGATCGCAGCTTGTGGCGTCTTCGGGATGACGTTGCCGTCAGCGTCCATCTCCATGAAGGACACGTTGAGGGCTCGGGTCACCTCACGACGCTCCTTGGGGTCCATGTTCTCCATCCGAGAACGGTGCTTGTTGCCGTTGTTGTCGTGCGAGCTGGAGCCAATGCCCATGGCGGAGAGCGCAAATCGTCGCGCACTGGACTCCGAGGCTGCTTGCTTGCGCTTGTCAAGCACTTCCTGCATCTTGATCTGCTTCTTGTGCTCCTCGATGAGGAGCATGTGGTATGCCATCAGCAGGTCTCGTGAGGCATCAGTGGGCAGGATCTTGTTGCCTGCTACGACCTCGCGTGCTTGAGCCCATCCCTCCTTGTTGAGGTGGATGACCCGATCATTGTTGTCCCCGTTGGGTGGGGGGGGATTGGCTTCTTTTGTTTCCACCATTTCTGCCCTGCTGGTTGTGTGGCGGATTGTGTTCCTAATCCTGGATGACTGCGGTGCACTGGTAGCACTCGTAGACCGGCTTGCTGCTGCTGCTGCAGCTTTCGGATCCGGAACCGTAGGTCCCTTCGCCCGATGGTGGATCGCACAGATCGGAGTTGCATCTGCTGTTGTCATAGGACTCGTCTGTCGATGGTGATGTGCGTAGCATAGGGTGTGGAGCCCACGAAGCGGGCCTGATCGATGGCAGGGGAACCCGCTCTGGAAGGCGGAGAGTGCCGGTCTGCCCCACCTAGAAGCAGAAGCTCCCGAATAGGGTCTCGAGTCCGTCGCCAACGGGCTCGAAGTCCTTCATGGTGGCCGGTGAGTGGGCGGTGAAGTCGAAGGCGCCGAAGAGGAGATGACTCTCCGTTGCCGCGGAGTTGTAGATCGCTCGGGTTGGGACCGTCACGATCGCACAATCAGCGTCCCCAGTTCCCACAGACGGCGCCAATTGACGAGGTTTAATCTCATCAATGCCCATTGTTATGGACTTGGGTTTTGGAGAAGATGGGGATGCTGGAGATCGCGGAACGGTTAACAAACAAGCAACACAGGGACACAAGGTTTACCCAGGTTGAGGCCCCCGGAGGGAAAACCCTACTCCTGCTTGTCTGCTCTTGATTACGGCGGAACCGAAGGTTACAGGGGTGCGCAGATGCGATCTGGCGTTGAGGTGTGTATGTGGTGGTATGAGGTGCCTTCCTCGCTGTGCCCTCCTAGCCTTTATATAGAGTTAGGCAGGTCCTAGGCACATATCGAGTCGGTTAAAGGTTTTAGGGTTTACCCCTTTGAATTTTCTATCTACTCTAGTCTTGCTCTCCAAGGATCCGAAGGCGTCATGGGCCCTGGCCACCCGAAAATCTTCATGGGCCAGCGTATATTTGTCGTGGGCCTTCCTTGGGCCAGACTAGGTATGCGGAGGTTGTGTACCTGCAGGGTATAACCATGTCACTTGCGGTATGATGGGATGAAGCGGCTGTAACTACCTCAGTGAATTACGCTCCTAGTTACAAGCCTGGACGAGCGAAAATGGTTAAAATAGTACGGTGGGGCCCAAATGCCACTCACAGGTAGACCTTTCGGCCGTCCTAACCATTTCCAAACATCGGGACAAGAACGGGCGGCATAATCGGTAGGCGAAGGGATCAACTACATACACAAATGAGTATGTATGCAAGCCACCATACAACAGTCCTCAGAGCCATTCCATCTAAAAGAAATAGAAATATTGCAACGCCATACGGCAAGATCCAAATATCCTAGATAGATATATAGTTTAGGATATCTCCTCATACATCAAACATCAGAGTATCAGGCGGAAGCGGAAAACAAGATCCGAGTACGGATAAGAAGCAAATCGGCATAAGATGCCCCATAAATAAACACATCCCGCCCACAGATATCACGGATCCCCGTTGCCGGAATCTCTACACCGAATGATCGTTGTCCACATCATCCGTCTCCTCCACCCAGTCTCCATCTTGTGAGTGTACCTGTTCATCTGAACCAAATAATTTATCGTGTGAGACCCTAGGGGTACTCAGCAAGTCTTTATGCCTCTAAAGGGGACACAACCTGGGGTGACGCAATTGCAGCAAAAGATAAAACCTAACAATTCTATAGATACTCGCTAACCATCCGCCTAACCAAAGATAGACGGATGTCCGTGAATTAATAACAACAGTTATAACAGTAATATTAACAGATCCATCCTCCTCCTCGCTTACCAACGAGGAAGCGAACGAACACCCCCCCATCCGTTGGCAGTTTTATTATCCATTCCATGAGTGTTGCACTACTTACTAGTCAGTTAATTAGTCAAATTAAAAGCGGTACTTTAGTTATACTTGTCTATGATCGAGAAACTGTGCTCCAAGTCGTCCATAACCGTGGACACGGCTTTCAGAAAGTTTTACCCTGCAGGGGTGCACAAATAGCAACACACACTCGATCAACCTCGGAAAAACCAAATCAAAACCCAACGAGGCATTCACGACAAAGCAATCACAGGATTCTGAAATATTTCAGGGGGCCACCCCATTAAGCTACCCGCAACGAAGTTGGCCGGCTCCGAGACGGACTCAAGGTTTGCGTCAATGGTCATGAAACATCGGGAACCCGAAAATGTGGTGGGCTTGTCGATACCATGAAACACTCCGCTTCCAAAAGCAGGTGCGATGCCGCACAATTTTAAATTAAGCAGTAAAGCATGGCATAAGTACAGGATAGTAATAAAGCCCCAAACTACTTGTGGACCCAAGAAATAAGACTGAATCAAGCTCTGGCTCAGGGGGGTCCCATAAGCCTCCCGGATGTGGATAGCGCGAATATTCAAGGAACAGGAATCAAGTACTCGGGGTCCTACGGGACACAAGTGAGCATGAAAAACCAAATAGCAGATATTGCTCACCGGTGCCACTTTCATTAGTTATCCCATTGCTACTCAGGTTAAGTTGTATAGGTACCTCGTTATCCATCAGACACTCACATACCCTACACATGCTGTTCTACGAACCGCATGGCTCAAACAACTCCTGTAGTAATGGCTCATGGGATGGAGGAACAAGCTTCGGTGGGGTTTAAAAGTGAAGGCTATGCAGTACTTGGGATTCAGTTTAATGCGATCGCGACTCAATGATGCAAGAATAAGATAGATGCAATAGGTACTATATGTATGCAAGCATGTGGTAGTGCTTGCCTGGCAGCTTAGTTGAAGCGAGAGAAGAATCTGGGTAGTGCTCCTGGGTTTCTTGATATATCCCCTGCTCAGTGTCTATTCGAAGAAGAACCAAACAAACAAGGGCCAACATAAATAAAGTGCACAAGCATATGAATAAAATGCGACAAGCAAGCAATCATGCCATGATGGATGATGCACAATTTGCATGGCAATAAAGTAGCATGGCATGGGTGAGGTGTGGAATACAAGAAATAAGCATTTTATTGAGTTTTGGTCACATTTTATACTTCAATAAGTTGCTGTATACTTTATGTTTATATTATGCATGCTGCAAAACAGAACATGGAATGCATAAACAGAAAGGTCTCATCGAGCTAATCATTTTAGACATATTATTTGTCAAATTTGGAGTTATAAAACAAAAGTTATTAAATAAATAAGGAAAAAGGGCATTTTATTGTAATTTTAGTCAACTTGAAATTTAAAGTGTTCAAAATATATTTTGGAGGGCATATTTGAATTCCTCACGTTTTTCTGATCTCAAAACATATATTACATGTATTATTTGGATTTATAAATTAAAAGTAATTAAAAACAGAATTAAATTCATATTTAAACATTTCTGGAAAACATTTTATTTAAACAGAAAAACATACAGACTTTTTATACCCAGAGGCATCTAGACCCAGAAGCCGACGCGTGGGACCAGTGCTGACTGGGCGGAACTGCGCGCCAGGGCTTTTCTCACCGCGAGCTACTCTAGCCGCAGAGGTTGACAGGTGGGCCTCTAGGCGGCGGGGCCTGGCCAGCGACCAGTGAGCCGTGACACGTGGGCGATCCAGGGTGTGGGGGAGGGGTCTGTCCGTGATGGCCAGGATTTTCCGGGGGTTTTCTTGCAAGAATGTTTCGGGGGTTTTATTGCAAGAATGTTCCGGGGCTGACAGGTGGGGCTCCTGGGACGGCGGGTTCAAGCGGGAAAAAGGGCAGGAGCTCAAGCGCAAAAAGGACATCGACTGCTGCACGCTGACGGACAAGGTGCTGCCGGCGGCGGAAAAACTGGCCGTCTTCCGACGACGATGGCGACGCATACGCTGGACGAATCGCGCCGCCACAAAAACGAAAAATGAAGAGGGGACGTAGGGCTACAACTTTCATGCAGGGAGCAACTACGGGGGTGGGCTGTGCTGGCCGGGCTTCGACGAGGAACAGAGGCTGGGGGACACTGGGCTGCCCTGCCCGCCAAGACGCACGCTGGCGCTGCGCAGAGCGCTCGACGGAAGGCGGCGGAGCTACAACGCAGGAGGAAGAAGGGGGACGTGTCTGGGAGGCGCAGGGGCTCACCGTGGTGTCGCCGGCGTGGTAGTTCGTGCGGAGGTGGAGGGGATCTGGCGCCGGGCTCGTGGACGGCTTCATCGGCTCCCTCTCGGCATGGTGGCGACGACGACGCTCCGGCGAGGCCCAGGCACGGCTGCAGGTCTAGGGCGACGGTGAGGTAGAGGGGAAAGGTACTGGTACTCCTAGATCGGCTTGACGTCCACCGGAATAGCGAAGGACAGAGGGAGTCGTGGCTAGGGTTTAGGAGGAGGAGATGGCCATGGCGGCTTGGGAGGAAGAAGGGGAAGGGGTTAGGGGCTTGGGCGCCTCCTGGATGGGATCTGGGTGGGTGAGGTTGCAGAAAGGAAAGGGAGCACATGGGGTGGTGGTGGCTTTGCAAAAAGTGAGGAGGAGGGTGATCGGGTAGGTATTCTCTCCCTCCTTCTTCTCTTTGTCCTGAAGCCAAAGAAAGGAGTGGGGAGGGCAGATGAGGGGTGAGACGTGGAGGGGCCTGCCTGGTAGGGAGAGAGGGGGAAGCCGAGAGAGAGAGGGTGAGGTGAGGTTTTGTGTGAGGGTGGATTAGAGCTAGGGTAAGGAGAGAGGACAAGAGAGAGAGGTTGATGTGGTGGTGGCTTTTTGGCAAGACCAAACTATGTCAAGCCAAAGGAGTGGGGAGAGAGATGAGAGGAGATCCACTCAAGAAAAGAACCAAATAAAATCCAAAAGACTAGAATGTGGTGGTTCTTGCATGGCCCATGCAGAATAATTAATGCCATGCTTATTCTTGTGAAACCAATAATATTTGCATGGCATTATTCTTATGCATTCCCAAAAGCCAAGCAAAAAAATTTAAATGAAAGCTCCAAGTGGAGTAGATGGAGATGATCATATTTGATTATAATTGGGACTTGCTAGTGTGTATATTCCACTAGATGTTTAATAGTCCCAAAAATATCCCAACATGAGCATAATTCCATGATAATCCATATGAAAGCTAGGAAAAAGGAGCACTACTCATAATGCATGCAAAGGTGGCTCCACATATCAATAATGTGAAAACAACATGATGCTAAGATGAGAGCATGTGGAAATAGAATTGGATCCATCCCAACCCACATGAGCTAGAGGTAAAACCAAATAAGTTGCAATGCTCATATATGGTGGAATGGTGGAATGATGGGGTGATGACAAGAAAGGTGGTGGAGTTAATAAAAGATATGCCCCCATCTCAACTTGGGCATTTAAACAATATATCAAGAACCAAATACAATATCAAGAGGCAAATACAATTTACAATGCATATGAGAGAAGAACCAAACCAAAAAGGGTTTTATATGATGCTCAAATGCAAGGTGGCATGATGACATGAGCATGATATAATTATGATGCAACAATTATATATAGGAAGTAGCATTTATATAGACTAGGCTAGTAGCATTGCAATTGTTAGACAATTGGGATGCTACAGCGGCCCGGGCTAACCTTACATGACATCGTTCATGAGACTTGCTCCACGCTTGACATGCAACTTGTATCCCATAAGTGGCTTTGCGGGTGCCGGTCTCTCCCATCATAGTATAGATTCAATTTACAATGCGCACTTGATAGTTCAAGCATCAACGTTGTGGTTCTTGTTCGTAAGTTAGAACAACACTTATTGAAAGCCCCAAACCACGTAAAATATACAAAAAAAATTAGAGGCATCTAACTTTGTTTTGTAGGAGTGTGCTTTGATGTGATATGGCCATGATTGTGATTATTTATGATGTATGCAATGTTCCTTATTGTAAGTCGGCAACCGGCAGGAGCCATATGGTTGTCTTTTAATTTCGTGAAGGCCCGCGTGTCTATTATTCAAAGAAGTTGTAATAGTTGATGCTGGTGGATGACAACCATGGAGAGGCGCCATTGACCTTGACGCAATACTAGTGATGATGGATATCATGTTCATGCTTGAAGATGGATGTAACATCCCTAAAGTCATAATTTCAAAGTTTGCATATCATTCATGCATGCATATAGATTTGAGATCAATTTCAAACTCATTTCAGAAAAACAGAAGCACATAGTGCTATGATTTTATGTGAGCAGATTCAAATCAAATGGCCATCCCCATTTGAGAAGTTTGATTGATTTTAAACCTAGCTTGTTTGCCTTTCTTATAGAAAGGATTGATTGTGATTTTGGACCAAGGTTTACAAATTTGAAATGTTTCAAAAACTATTTCTCAATTTTTGCAAACCAAGTGCCAAGCCTCTGATTTTATGATCCCCAAGCTTGACCAAGCCTTTGCAAAGCAACCACTTGATCTTATGCCTATATTTGAGACCACTGCTCACTGCAACAATCCCAAGAAAATTTGAATTCAAATGGAACTTGAATTCATTTGAAAATCAATTCAGAAAATAGAAATAGAAAAAGAAAAGGAGTAAACAATAGAAAAGGGCCGAGCTCCAGGAATCTAGCCCAGCTTCTGAACAGGCCCAACTAGCCCACCCGGGCTATCTCTTTTCCTCCGACGCGCCAACAAGACACACCACGACCGCCAGACCCCACCTCCCCTTCGCACACTTCGCTGACGAGCGGGCCCTCTCCACGTCGCCCTCGTCTTCCCCAAAACGCGCCCGCGACCACGTCGTCGCTGCAGTGAAGCCGGTAATGGCGCGACGTAATTAGCCTTAATGCCGCAGGCGTTTCCTGTCGCGCCTGGGCCTATTTAATCCCCTCTGCACCGCGAGCATTTCCCCCAACTCTCCTCGCTCACTCCGCCACCAGGCTGCGCGCATTAGCTCTCGAAGCCCCGCGGTACCGACGACTCCGGTGACCGATTCCGGTGAGCCTCGACCGCCCCCCCTCTCTCTCTCTCTCTCGTTCAAACGAGGATGCTCAGCACGTTCTTGCGCAACTGCTAACACATTTCTTTTGCCTGCTCGTGACCCAGGTCATCGTCTCCGTCCACGACCGAAACCACCCGCTCCGCTTCTTGACTTCGGCGACCAATTCAGGTAAAACCCGAACGCCCCTTGCCCCCTCCTTCACGCGAGTTTGTTCGCAACTTCTGATGCCACTGGCTCATGTTAGGGCGACACCAAACCTCGGCAAGCACCACGTCTGCAAGCGACCGACGCCGCCTGTTACTCCGACGAGCTCCTGAAGCCGTGCCAGCGCGCCCCTTCGCACACCAACACCACGTCAAGCTTCAGCACGCCACTGCGGTTCTGGTAAGCCACTTCCCCCTCTCAAGACGACCGAAACGCTAAGCGCCGCCCGTGACAGCGCTCACGCCGCGCGCCGCCAGAACATGGTCGCGTGCTCGAGCACCGTTAGATCTAGATCCAAGCGTCAGGATAGAATCACTTATCAGTGAACAGGTACGCGCTTAGGACCGTGAGATTTATTTAGATCCTACGGCCCGCAGAGCTCGATCCGGCCGAACTGGTACGCGCCAATAGAAACACGACGCGTGGCTAGAGTTTAAATCAAAAACAGAATTTAAATCAGATTTAGATCCAATTTTCAAATAGCTATAACTTTTGATTCCCACGTTAGATTTTTGCAAATTTTATACCGTTGGAATCAGTGAATCAAGGCCTTTCTGAATCTGCAATGTGTTTAACAAATAGTATCTGTTAAAATGACTTTTTATGCAGAAACATGTTTAGGTCCATTTTGGGCATAGTTTTTGTTTAGCAATTTGTTTTTGGGCTAAATGAGTTTGGTTAGCAAAATTTTGGCTTGGTTATGTTTCTGTTTCATGCACTTGCTTGGTAGAGTTTTTCAAAAATCATCACTTAGCATTTTCTTGCATGCATGCATTCATATTTTTGCTTGTATATGAATTGTATGTAATTATGTGCTACAAAATTTTTGTGTAGATTTTGCTAGTGACTGTGATTGTGAAGAGTGCCACTATCCCCATTACCAAGGCAAGTGATACTACATGATATTTCCACCCTTTATTTTGAATAAGCATTAGAATTATTTTTGCTAAGTCTTGCATGCTACTTTTGCCAAATGCTATGTTGGGCAATCCTATGTAGTGTAGAATTGTAGAATTCCTAGGGAATTTTTTCCTAAGTTAAGTTACTATACCATGCTTAGCCTAGCTAGTAGAAAACAAGGGTTGGGTAAAGGATGTACATGCTATGATGAAATAATTCTAAGTCCTTTTGGACTCATGCTTTTCTTAATAAAACAACTAAGTCAATGAACTTCCTGGGTGGAATGGGACTTGAATGGTGGTTTTTGGTTGAGTGGTTACACAAGGCCATGGATTTGGCTTGTGTATCTCACTTGTGGTATGCCACCCAGGCACAAAGGGATTTGGAGGCCAGGTGTTGAGAAATCTTACAGTGCAACCACTTGGCAATATGGGCTCTGCCTTGATCATATAGGATGCTAGAACTTAGTCACTTGGACAGTTGGTGGTAGTGGGAATGATAGGTTGGAGCGCGTCCATTTGACTAAGGAAAGGCTTCTGAAAGGTCCTGTCTTGGGAAACCAAGTCTGGTGGGGAAAGTGCACAACCTCTGTAGATGGAAAATCTAAGTACTTAGCCAAGTCCATGGCAATGGACAATTTGAGAATCAAGACATGGAAGCTACAAGAATCTCATCACTCCAACTTCTAAGTAAAACTTGTGGGTGAACAAGGGTAAAGGACCCCAATGTCTATTGGTGGTTTCTTGGGAAGTTTTTGACAAAGAAGAACTTAGTGATTTCAACTAATAGGTAAAACCTATTTTCAAGCAAAGCAAGCCAAGCTACACTTAGCCAAAATGCACATAGTAATATAGTCCACTTAAAATTTACTAAGGTATCACTTGTCAATACTATTCCAAAGTATTGACCCATTGTGGCTATAACTTGTGATGTTGCAGGTTACTCCGATGATGAGTAGGAGTCATGAGTCTACACTCAACATGCTTGCCTGTGGCACATGAAGATGAGGACTTGTGTTTATTTACTTATTCCATAAACTCTTGAATTAGGCCTTTGGCCCTGAGTTGTAAAAGACTATGTTTTATCTCTGGAATGAATGTAATAAACGACCTTTGTATCTGTGTACTTCATCTTAAACTATGGATGCTAGCATTGATCCAGGTACTAGCATTGCAATCACAGGGATCCTTTCCTTTACAAAGGAGGGATCTTACAATGGAGATCAGAAGCAAAAGAAGAAAGGACATATCATATCACATATTATGAATTGCATGTGATGTTAATCCTTTTATGCATATTGTATTGCTTAGTTCACGACAATAGCATTATAAGATGATCTCTCTCACAAAATTTCAAGTTATAAAGTGTTCATCCTTAGTAGGCACCGTTGCTAAAGATCGTTGTTTTGAAGCACCACATGATGATCGGGTGTGTTAGATTCCGCGAGTGTATACAATGGGAGCAAGCCAGATTTGCTCATGTAGAAGCTAAGGTTTGATCTTGACGAGCATAGCATGTACAGACATGGTCTCGGAACACGGATCACCGAAAGTTAAAGCATGAGTCATATAGTAGATATGATGAACATGTTGATTGTTCGCCATTGAAGCTACATCATCTCTCGTGATGATCAGTTTTGATGTGGTGGATTTGGTTCGTGTGATCACTAAAACAATGTGACAGATATTGTTTTGAGTGGGAGTTCACCTAGATTAATTTAACTATTAATTAGAACTCAATTTGTCTTAAAGTTAGTATAGACTATTGCAAATATGTTGTAGATCAATGGAGGCCCCTACCATCAATATTAATGCGTTTCTAGAGAAAGAAAAGTTGAAAAACAATGGAAGCAACTTCGCGGATTGGCTCCGCAACTTGAGGATTTTCCTCAATGCTGGTAATTTGACCTATGTGCTGGATGCACCGCTGGGTGACCCACCTGCAACTGATGGAACCGATGAGGTGAATAATGTTTTCCTTTATCGGAAGAATCAGTACTCCACAGGTTCAGTGTGCTATCTTGTATGGTTTGGAATCAAAGCTTCAGAAAATGTTTGAGAACCATGACCCACATGATATTGTCCGTGAACTCAAAATGATATTTGAGGCTCATGCGGAAGTTGAGAGTTATGAGGCTTCTGAAAAGTTCTTTAACTGCAAGATGGAAGAGGGAAGATCCATTAGTGAGCACGCACTTAAGATGTCTAGGCACGCAAGCAAGCTTCAAAGCTTGGGTATAGTGATTCCTAATGCTTTGGGGATTCACCGTGTCCTCCAATCACTACCACCAAGTTATAAGAACTTTGTGATGAACTACAATATGAAAAACATGGACAAGTCGTTGCCCGAACTCTTCTCCATGTTAAAGTCTGTGGAAGTGGAGATTAAGAAAGAGCACCAAGTGTTGATGGTTAATAAGACCACCAAATTCAAGAAGCAAGGCAAGTCTAAGAAAAAGGGAAACTTCAAGAAGGGTGGTAAGAAAGTTACCGCACCAGCGAAGAAGACCAAGGCTGGGCCTAAGCCTGATACTGAGTGCTTTTACTGTAAGGGAGACGATCACTGGAAGCAGAATTTCCCTAAGTACTTGGCGGATTTGAAGAACGGCAACATAAAAAAGGAAGGTATATACGATATACATGTTATTGATGTGTATGTCACTAGTAGTCGTAGTAGTGCCTGGGTATTTGATACTCGTTCAGTTGCTCATATTTGTAACTCGAAGCAGGTGCTGCAGAATAGACGGAAACTAGCGAAGAACGAGGTGACGATGCGCGTTGGAAATGTATCAAAGTTTGATGTGATCGCGGTCGGCATGCTACCTCTTCATCTACCATCGGGATTAGTTTTATACTTAAATAATTGTTATTTGGTGCCTGCGTTGAGCATGCACATTATATCCGAATCATGTTTATTAGGAGACCGTTACTTCTTTAAGTCCGAGAATAATGGTTGTTCGATTTATATGAGTAATATGTTTTATGCACATGCACCTTTGATAGATGGTCTATTCTTGTTGAATCTTGATTGTAGTAATACACATATTAATTACCTTGAAGCTAAACGTTTGAAATTGAGCGATAACTCGACCTATATGTGGGACTGTCGTGTTGGTCACATTGGAGTGAAGCGTATGAAGAAACTCCATTCCGATGGAATTCTTGAATCACTTGATTTCGAATCACTTGAAAGATGCGAAGCATGTCTGATGGGTAAAATGACTAAGACTCCATTTTCTGGTATGATGGAGCGAGCTACGGACTTATTGTAAATCATACAAACCGATGTGTGTGGTCCAATGAGTGTAGCATCACGCGGTGGTTATCGTTATGTTCTTACTTTCACGGATGACTTGAGTAGATATGGGTATATGTAGAGGTCTCAACCTAATAAGGTAGATTCCTCCTGTGTGTACAATGCTAGTCCCTGGATCAATAGCTAGCATCCACAGTTTAAGATGTAATATCAAGATACAAAGGTCATAATATAAATTTATAACCAGGAATAACATAGTTTTATTACATCATACATAGCTAATTTGGCTATTACATTACATTGCAGCGGAATAACTATAAGTATGGGTCCTTCATATTCAAAATGCCACAGGCAGATGTTGGTTGTAGACTTTGTAGTCCTAGTCAATCAAACAATCTTCACTTAAAAACAATCAACCTGCAACATTACAAGTTACAGCCACATGGGTCAATACATTTGAATTGTATTGGCAAGCTTCACTTCTATGTATAATAAGAGTGGATCCTATCAATACATGCATATTTGGCTAAGTAGAGTTTAAGGCTTATTTGCACAAAGCATTATTTTATCCTATCTTTTCAAAAATGGTTTTAGTCCTTTGTCAAATCTCTTTTCCAAGAATCCCTTGAACTCCTTGGTAGAAACTCAAGTGTTCAAGTCCTTGTCAAAATTTCTTGGGCCACTTGGTAACCCCAAGTGCAACAAGCTTTAACAAAATCTCTTTGAATTCCTTGGTAGACACACAAGGGAATCAAGTTTTTATTTTAGAAGTTAGAATGTCGAGATCTCCCATAGTTCAAACTTTAGTTGCTCAGTATTGTCCATAACCGGGGACACGGCTAAGTACTTAGATTTTATTAACTTCTGCAGAAGGAGTACACTTTACCCACATGTCACAATCCCATCCTTTTGCCACCAGTGGCCTACTAGATTAGTGCTCACCAAGATGGAGTACTGGCAGACTGAGAATGTGACGAAGTCTTTCCAAAAGGTCCTCCCATACATCATTGCTAGCTTGTCTTCAGCCCCCATGAAGCATTCCAGATCCCCATGTCCGGTAACTAAAGACAATGTATGGGTCTTCCCAATGTAGTTGACTAAGCCAGAGCCATAATAGCATGTGGTTGCACACGAAAGCCACAATTGGAGAAACATGTTCAATCTCTAAGTTTCCTAGGTGGTTTTCTTTTGGAGCACAACACAAAGTGATTCCCATAGACATGGTTCCTTTTGTTGCCACCTTCTCCAAAACTTAAAGTATCCTCCACCTAGGTGGTTCATTGAGTCCTTGTTTTATTATATAAAACATAAGTCCTTTTCTCAACCTCTGTAAAATCTCAACATGTATCTCTTTTCAAAATATATATATATATATAGCATGGCTAGGCATGTACAACTACTATATTTTCACTAAGGAGTGTGTAGGGAATCCTATTAGGATTTAGCATAGCATAAGTATACAGAAGTCTTTTTCATGCATGTTTTCATAATCCACTAAGTATAATGAAAATAGTAGGGCATTTTTATGATAGTGTAACTTGCCTTTTTGGTAGGGAATGAGGGTTTACTCCTTGATCTTGCTAGTCTCACACTTTGCTAATTTCACTACAATCAATCAAACAAGCATAGTATCAAGTAGCATTCCAAACCAATATTCAAACAACATTTCACACACACAAAGCAATGGATTCTAAGTCATGCATGGGAACATGCTTAAGATGGTTTTATTCACAAGGGAGGTCTCCACTAGGCTTGTAACCTTGTAAGGTCCACATTGGTCATTTACCAAAATGGCAAAGTCATTTGCAAAAGGCCTTAGTCCATAAACCATTTTTAAAATCCAACCATCATTTCATGTGGTGAAAAATATTCTTATCAAAGCAAAACTTTACGTTTTTCACCAAGTGAGTTGCCATTTGCAAAGCTTGGTGTTTTGGGTCAGTAGGTTTGGTCGAAATCATTTTCCCAAAGTTTTCTTTGCAAAAACATTTCCATAATAAAATCAATAATTTTATTTGGCTAGAAAATGGCTAAGTCAAATAATTCAACCCAATTTTTTTTCCAAAATCATTTTTAACACCAAGGGTTGGTTCCTAGGGCCAGTAAGGTCACAACAAGCCATTTTGCAAAAGTTTTAACCCTAAAATCAATTTTTAACAATTTTTATACTCTAAACAAGCTCACAAAAGAATCTGCAAAATCAAGCAAACTAACATATACTATTTTCTAAACTAAGGCCATAGTTGGCTATGGCTTGTTCTCCTGAATCCAACGACATAAAATTTGTAATTTTTGGACGTGTGGATCCAAAGTTATGGGGGTTTGAAATTTGCAATTTAATCACATTTAAAATCAGTTCTAAACCTAACAGGGGACACGCGGCGTGTTTCTATTCGTGGGTACCGATTCGGTCGGATCAGCAGCGAGGTGCGTTGGATCTGGCTAGATCGCACGGTCTAGATAACATACCCCTTCGTGGTTTAAGTAAACTATCTGATTCGTCCGATCCAGATCTAACGGCTGCTATTGCCTGGTCATAGATGGGCGGAGCTGCGCGGTGGCGGCGCGCGCAGTGGTCCAGCGGTGGTCCTAGGGAGCAAGGAGGACAGGGGAGGGTCTTACCGTGTTCGCGTGGTCGAGGGGATGCTCAAGGTACTCTCGAGGAAGCAAGGGGCGCTCTGGTCTTGGCAGGATTGCTCGCCGGAGTCGTCGTCGGCGTCAGACTGTTCTGCTCGAGGTCGGAGACGGTGCTGTGGTTCACCCCAAGGCAAACATCGACGCGGTTAGATGCAGAAGGATGTGGCGAGTATGGGAGTGTGAACGAGGAGGCGCGGGGCGGTCAGAGACTACCTGGGTGCTTGCCGGAGTTGGAGCGGACGGCGGCGCTCGAAAGTTCGACGTAGTCGACGCCTGGCGCGCCATGTCGAATGGGTGATATCTTGGCGATGCGCTGGGAGTGGGAAGCTTCAGGCTCGGGGAGGCAGGTGATGTGTCTGGCTGGGATTGGAGATGGGAGCTCGTCGAACAGCGGTGCAGGAGTGATTGGCGGCGACCTAGGCGAAGAGGGAGTGGCGACAGAGGGGAAAGGAGGGGAAGGCGCTGGCGCTTAAGTACGCAAGGTCAGAAGCGAGATTAACGCAGCCATTATGAGGAATTAAGCGCGCGGATTGACGACAGGGAACGACATCGCGGTTTGGGGAAGAAGGGGTCGCGTGGGTGAGGACGACGAATAGTAGCGGTGGGGTCCACCTGTTAGCGGGGAAAGGAGTTAAGGAGAGGTCCACCGGTCATTCCCTCTGCGGGTTATTTACTGAGTGCGAACCGTTTTCTTGCGGGGTGATGAAACTGGGCTGGTGCTGGGCCTATTGGGCTGCCTGGGTTGGGTCGGCCATGTCTTATTTTTTTCCTGTTTGCTTTGTTTTATCTTTTTCCATTTTCTATTTTCTGTTTTGAATTCCCAAACATTCAAACATCAACCAAAACAATTTAAACAATCATTCAGTTTTGTAATTTTGAATTTGATTCTGTTTATCAACATGCCCAAATTCCAGATTAAAATAATAATTTTCATTCTTTTGAGGATCCCTTCATTAATTAAATAAAATGGCCCTTTAGTTATTTAATCAAATATGGTTTGATTTAATTAATAAAAATTTCCATTTGAAATCCAAATATTTTCAAAACCAATTCAATAAGTTTTATTTGGAAATAAAAGATATTTGGAAATTCGTTAAAAATAACCTTTTATTTTAGGGTCCAATAATAATTAAATGAATAGACCTTATTCATTTAATTCAAATAGGTTTTGTTTTATTAAAATCTTTATTTTGAAAATCTAAATAAAACCAAAACACTTCAGTAGGTTTTATTTGAGAATATAAAATACTTGGAAAATTTATTTTAAATAATTTAATAAGTTTTGAGGTTTTAATTAAAATGGTAAAACCTTTTATTTAAATAAAAATTGGATATTAAATCCTTATTAATTTATTCAAATAAACCTTTGCTAATAAAATGTTTTAATTCCCAAAGTTTGGCCAAGTTTTAATTTGGCTTTATAAAATATTCTTTATTTCAATTGAAAACAATTCTTTCATTTAATTGTTTCAAAATAGTATTTTCAAATGTTTTTATTTTTCCTTTTATTAAATGTTTATCTTTTTAAATCCCTTTAGGATTTATTTAATTCAAATGGGTTTGGAGTTCCAATTGAATTCAAAAAGTTTCTTCTGGCTCTGAAAATTAAACAAAGTTTTACTTTATTCATATATTTTCACATTACAAGATTTGGAAAATCTTGGGATGTGACAGTATATCTATTTCATGAAACATAAGTTCGAAACTTTCGATAAGTTTAATGAATTTCAAAGTGAAGTAGAGAATCAACATAACAAGAAGATTAAGTTTCTACGATCTGATCGTGGAGGTGAATATCTAAGTTATGAGTTTGGCGAGCATTTGAAGAAATGCGGAATACTTTCACAATTGACACTGCCGAGAACACCACAACGTGATGGTCTGTCCGAATGTCGTAATCGAACTCTCTTAGATATGGTTCGTTCTATGATGTCACTTACAAATTTACCGCTATCGTTTTGGGGTTATGCATTAGAAACAACCACATTCACTTTAAATAGGGCACCATCTAAATCCGTTGAAACGACACCGTATGAATTATGGTTTAGAAGAAACCTAAATTGTCGTTCCTTAAAGTTTGGGGTTGCGAAGCTTACGTAAAGAAGTTACATCCCGACAAGCTTGAACCCAAAGCGGAAAAATGCGTCTTCATAGGATACCCGAAGGAAACTATTGGGTATACCTTCTATCATATATCCGAGGGAAAAATCTTCGTTGCCAAGAATGGATCCTTTCTAGAGAAGGAGTTTCTCTCAAAAGAAGTGACTGGAAGGAAAGTAGAACTCGACGAGGTTGTTGAACCTTCTCTCGGATTTGAGAGTAGAGCAACACCGGAAGTAGTTCCTGTGGCGCCTACACCAATAGGAGAGGAAGCTAATGATGTTGATCATGAAACTTCGGTTAAAGTTACTACGGAACCTCACAGGTCAACGAGAACTCATACCACTCCTGATTGGTATGATCCCATTATGAGTGTCATGTTGGTGGACAACACCGATGACCCCGCGACATATGAGGAAGCAATGATGAGACCAGATTCCAATAAATGGCAAGAAGCCATGATATACGAGATAGGATCCATGTATGAAAACTAAGTATGGACTTTGGTGGACTTACCGGATGGCCGGAAGGCTGTCAAGAAAATATGGATTTTCAAGAAGAAAACAGATGCTGATGGTAATGTTAATGTCTATAAAGCTCGACTTGTCGCAAAAGGGTTTCGACAAATTCAAGGAGTTGTCTACGATGAGACTTTCTCACCGGTAGCGAAGCTAAAGTCTGTGAGGATTTTATTAGCAATCACTGCATATTATGATTATGAGATATGGCAGATGGATGTCAAAACGGCGTTCCTCAATGGCGACATTGATGAAGAGTTGTATATGGTACAACCCAAAGGTTTTGTTGATCCTAAAGATGCTAACAAGGTATGCAAACTTCAACGGTCCATTTATGGATTGAAGCAAGCATCCCGGAGTTGGAATCAACGTTTTGATAAGGTAATCAAAAGTTTTGGTTTTATACAAACTTATGGAGAATCTTGTATTTACAAGAAAGTGAGTGGGAGCTCTGTAGCATTCCTAATACTATATGTAGACGGCATATTGTTTTTTGGGAATGATGTAGACCTTCTTAATAGTGTCAAGGATTATTGATGACCCACAAGTATAGGGGGTGTATCGTAGTACTTCCGATAAATAGGAGTGTCGATCCCAACGAGGAGTAGAAGGTGTTGAACAGTGGTATGGAGCAGGAAATCCCTGTGAATACTTAGCAAACGTATTTTTAGTGGTTTTCTGACAAAGCAACAAAGCAAGGGGCAAGTAACAAAAGTAACGAACAAACTGAGCAAGTGGCCCAATCCTTTCTTAGCAAAGGACAAGCCAGTGGAAAAACTTGTAAGGACCAAAGGTTCTCGAGGACACATGGGAATTTTGTCAAGTGCTTTCGCTTCAAATAGCTAAGTACTCTTCTCTGGTGTTTGTAAGTATTGTGTGGGTGAACCTGTGCTAACATACCACCCTTCCTAGAACTAATACATAATTCTGATTAAACCCCCCTGCAAACATTCGTAACTACAGGAAAGTAATTAAGATATAAATCTAACCACATCCTTAAACTCTGAGATCCTACGCTCCCTTGTGCAAAGGTGTCCTAACAGGGGTTCAGGTTTCTGTCACTCCGGCAACCCCGCGATTAGTAGCCAAATACACAATGCATCCCCCTAGGTCCATAAATGGTGAAGTGTCATGTAGTCGACGTTCACATAACACCACTAGAAGAATAACACCACAACTTAAATACTAAACCATTGAATAATAACTCATCACATATTCACTACTAACAACATGAATTCTCCCATGTCCTAAAGAACTAAACGAACTACTCACAAGACATCATATGGATCAAGATCAAAGATGATATGATAATGAATAACAATCTGAACATAAACAATAATACAATGGTTCCACTCACAAGCATCAACTACAATAGTAATCAACACTGGGAAAGTTTCCCCTAATGAACTAAGCAATATCCAACACAATTGTTATAGCGGTACGAAGTGGTGATGATGGTGCTGGTGGATATGATGGTGTGGATGATGATGATCCCGATGATGCCTAGCTTGATGACGGTGTTGATGGCGACGATCTCCCCTCTCCGGGAAGGAATTCCCCTGGCAGAAATCTGTCTGCCAGAGAGATCTTTCTCTCTTAGTGTTTTCCGCCCCCCAGAGGCGGCGGAAATATATATGTGGTCACCCCCCGAGCGTTAGGGTTTCGAAGGGAAGATATAGGCTAAGGGGCGGAGTCGGAGGTCGGGCAGGTGTGCCACACCTGCCCTAGGCGCGGGGTCAGGTGGGCCCGCGCCTAGGGGGGTGTGGGACCCCTGAGGCCCCACTTCGTCCATCCTTCTGGCATCCTTCATCTTCTGGTAAAATAATACGTTTCCATATTTTTCTGGTATTTTTCTGATCTTCACGAAATTGCACCGGAACACCTTCTTTTCCATCAGAATCCAGACTCCGGCAGTCCATCCTCCAAGAATCATCCAAAATGCATAAAGAAATGAAAAGCCATAAGTAATACCTCATAATAAGACAAATGTCAATGAATAGAGGTAAATTATCATATAGAATGGTGATGTAAATGTAGAGGTCCCAACCTTTAATAAGGTAGAGATCCCTGTGTTTACAATGCTAGTCCCTGGTTCAATAGCTAGCATCCACAGTTAAGATGTAATATCAAGAAACAAAGGTCATAGTACAACTTTATAGCTACGAATAAAATAATTTATTACATCTTACATAGCTCATTTGGCTATCTCATTACAATGCAGCATAAATAACTATAGCATGGTGTCCTTCATCTTCAAAGTGCCACAGACAATCATGTTGGTTGTAGACTTGTAATCCTAATCAACACACTTCACTAACATCAAACAAACCTGCAACATAATAAGTTACAGCCACAAGGGTCAATACATTTGAATTGTATTGGCAAGGGATACTATGGTAGTTTAGTGGAGTCTATCATCTATATGCATTTGGCTAGGTGGAGCTTAGGCTTGCTTTGCTCAAAATAGATTTTCCTTATCATTTGAAAACACTAAGTTTTTGTTTGTCAAAAACACCCAAGGAACCACCAATAGAAATTGGTGAACCTTCACCCTTGTTCAACCACAAGTTTTAACTTAGAAAATTGGGATGAGGATATTCTTGATAGCTTCCATGTCTTGATGCTCAAATTGTCCATTGTCGGGGACACGGCTAAGTACTTAGATTTTTCACTCTACAGAGGTGGTGCACTTTCCCCACAAGACTCGACATGCATCGAGACAAGATCTTTCAGAAGCCTTCCCTTAGACCAGAATGGACGCATTCCAACCTATCATCCCCTACCAACAACTGTCCATTTGGCTAAGTTATTGCAACCTATATGATCCAGGCAGAGCCCATAATGCCAAGTGGCTGCACTTGAAGCTTCTCGACATTTGACATCTCAAATCTCTTTGTTCCTGGGTGGCATTCCACAAGTGAGATACCAAGTTTTCCCCAGTATACTAGACTTGGTGATGCCCAAGTTTTCCCCAGTATACTGGACTTCTGTAACCACTCAACACAAACCTTTCTTTCCATTCTACCCAGGTGATTCATTCAATTAGTTGTTTTATTAAACAAAACACAAGTCCTTGACTTAGAAATATTCCATAGCATGAATATAATCCACCCTTGTTTTCTACTAGCTAAGCTAAGCATGATAGTAGTAGGAATCTTAACTTAGGAGAATTCTACTAAGGTTTCATCTACTAGGATTTCCCATGGCATAGTTTATACTTAGCAAAATTTCCATGCAAGTCCTACTTAGAAATATCACTAATGCATAGTGAAAATAATGGGACAAAAGTATGAAGCACCACTTGCCTCTTTGGTAGAGAATATAAGTTCATTCCTTGATTCTTGCAATAGTCACACTCTTCAAATTACACTACAATTCAATCAAGCAAGCAAATATTCAATCTACCATTCAAGTAATCATCACATAGAATAATAAAAACAAAGAAATGCATGAAAGCATGCCAAAGATTGTTTTATTTGGAAAAGTGGTTTCTAATAGGTTATAATCACTTGAAAACACCTATTGGTCATTTGTAAAGGTGGCATAATCATCTGATACTAAGTTAGTGAAAATGCCCTTTTTAAAACATTTTGTTTTGCTAGAAATGATTTAAATCAAAGTAATATTTACTAGTGTTTACCAAATATATTTTTAACACAAATTTTAGTGTTTTAAGGTCAAGTGTTTTAATATTAAAACCATTTGCAAAAGGTTTTACCTATAAATCATTTTTAAATCAAACAACATTTTATTTCATTAGAAAATTCTTTTAAACAAAGTAATAGTTTTCTAGGGTTCACCAAATATGTTTTTAAATCTCAAAGCTTGGTGTTTAGGGTAAGTGAGTTTTAATTCAAATCATTTTCCAAAGGTTTTACTCAAAAGCATTTTTATATCATAATCAATATTTTTATTTAACTAGAAATGCTTTAATTCAAATATTTATTATTTAGTTTCACAAAATACACTTTTAAATCCATAAGTTGGTTTCTATGTTCAGTAGGTTCAAAACAATCCATCTGGCAAAGATTTTTGCCTTAAAAATATTTCTAGGATAATTTTTATATTCAAAATATGCCTACACAAGTTTCTTCAAATACAACCAATTTTCTAGAAGCATTTTACTAAACAAAGTGCATGGTTGGATAGAGTTTGTTTTGCTGATTCCATTGATATAAAATTTGCAAAATTTGGACGTGTGGATCAAAAGTTATGAATTGTGCAAGTTTGAACATCTATTAGAATAGTTTCTGTTTTTAAAACAAAACGCTGGCCACATGGTGAGTTCTGATTGGGCCATACCGATTCGTCCGGATCAAGCAACATAGACCACATGATTTAAAGTGGATCGTGCGGAACAGAATCGATCATACCCCTTCGATAAGTTGTTCTATCCTAACCAATGGATCAAGATCCAATGCTTCAGATCGATTTGACCACGAATGGGCGGCGCTGTGTCAACGGCAAGCCGCGGCGCCCTCAGGCTACGACGTTGCGGTGGCTACGGGAAGCGAGGAAGAGGATGGGGAGGCTCACCAGGTTCGTAGAACGTTGCTGATGCTCAACTTGCTTGCGGGAAGGCAGGGGGCACACGGGATGGACGGTAATTGCTCGCCGGAGTCCTTGTCATCGTCGGTTGCGCTCAGACATCATTGAAGGCGAGGCTACAAAGCATGCCAGAGAAAAAGCGGAGCACGGTTAGATGCGCTGAGTTGTGGTGAGTACGCGCGTGTGAAGGGGGAGGATAGGGGAAGCCAGACACTACCTAGGAAACTCACCGGAGTGGAAACAGACGACGACGATGCTCAGTGTTGACGTTGTCGATGATGCAGAGGAGGCGCGGGCGAGCTGGCGCTACGGAGAGGTTCGCCAGGAGATGGGGAATGTCCCCGTGGAGTCTGGGAGGCAAGGTGGTGGCTGGGTTTGCCGGAATCGGCCGAAAATGCCGTCGGAGACAGAGGGGTTGTCACAAGCAATACAGGCAGCCTAGGGGCTCCGGTGGTGTGAGGACTGGGGAAAAGGGAGAGGAGGCACGGGCGATTAAGAGGGAGTGATCATAGTGAGAAATTATCACGACATTGATGCGTATTCATGCCACAGAATCAAGGCAAAAATTGGCAAGGGGGAAGGGCGAGGTCGTCGCGCGGGTGAGGGAGAAGGTCTGGCAGGTGGGGCTGCTTCGTCAGCGAGTGAGGGAGAGGTGCGGTGGCGTCCAGCGGTCAGTTGCTACGCGGGTGTGAGTCTGAGTAGAAAAGAAATGTTTCGGGGAGGGAAGAGGTGGTTGCTGGGCTGGACTAGGCTTGCTGAGCCTGGTCTAGATGGGTTGGGTTGTTTCATTTTTTTTGTTCTGTTTCTTTTTCTTTTTCTATTTTCTTTTCCTGTTTTGATTTTTATTTAAACAATTCAATCAAACATTTGAATTCAAATCCTTGCCAAACTTTCTGTAAGTTTTCTATACTATTTAAACATGGATTTTCAAGTTAATTTTGGGATATTTCTTTTATTATTTTATGGTTTATATTTTATTTTAAAAAGGGCACTTTCCTTTATTCAAATAAGGTTTAATTAAATTCTCAAACTCTTATTTGAAATCAAAATTTCACCAAACCTTTTCAGTAGGTTTTATTTATACAAAATAATTTCACTTTGAATTATTATTTAAAATACTTTAATATGTTTTAATGTTCATTTAAATTGGGAAATGTCTTTACCTAAATGAAATTGGATATTAATAAATCCTTATGATTTTTGTTTGAATAATCCATCACTCTTTTTATTAAACAAAAATCTTTCATTTCATTTGTTTGGTCAAGATTTAATTTGGCTTTTTTTAAAAGAGTCCTTATTTATTTATTTATTTATTTATTTATTTCTTCCTTTGCTTATAAAATCCATATCTTTTTATTTAAGGATCCAAAAATGGTGATTCCATCTTTTGTAATTTTATTTAATATTTGTTTATCTTTTTAAATCCATTTAGGATTCTATTTGTTCAAAATAGGTTTTGTTGTTTCCATTTGGAATCAAAAAGTTTCTTTTCACCCTAAATTTCAACAATTATTTATTTTGTTGATTTATTTTTCACATTAAAAAATTTGGAAAATTTTGGGATGTGACAGGCTACCACCCTTAAAAGAAATCTCGTCCCGAGATTTGGGGAGGCTAGAGGTTACAAGTTGGCTTCAAGGCAACTAGGGTACTACCACCCTTAAAAATTTCCAACTAGAATACATCTTGGCTTGCTTGGCATCCTGATGAAACTTCTCTGGGAAGACATCTGCATAGTGTCCTTTGTTTCCACACTTGAAATGTGACAAGGCTGAGATCCTTCATAGGCTTGTTTGTCTTGTAATTCATATTTTCTGGACAATTGTTTGCATAATGTCCTTGGTTACCACAATTGTAACATGTGACATGGTTAAGTTCTTCACGTATCTTCTGTGGACAAGTTGATACATAATGTCCTAGCTCTTTGCAGTTGTTGCACCACACTTGGCTAATTTCCTTATACTTCTTCTTCTTCTCTAGACATTCATTGGCATAATGTCCCATCTCTTTGCAATTGCAACATTGCACTTGGCTTTTGTCCTTCTTCTTGGGTTTCTCCAAAGCTAGGAGTTCCTCTAGTTCAAGTTCTTCATATCTCACCTCAAAGGTGGGAAAGTCTCCTTGTTTCCTTAATCGTTTCCTTGGATAATACATATGTTTCTTCTTCTGTCCATCAATGTGAGTCATATTGCATGGAGGTGCAAGCTGAGATTTTCCTTTGTCTTCATCCTTCTTGGTAGAAGATGTTTCCTCATGGGGTTTGTAACATCCCAAAAATATTAAATTAGAATCATCAAACTCTAATCATCAAAATTAGGATTAACAAAAACTTTTCAAATTAAAAATATGAAAGCATGCATGTGTGTATGCATCCCATTATGAATTCTTTTGAATTGCCTTGTTTATGTGTTTCTTTGCTTGTAAAAGGATTCTTATGTGAAATAAACATCATCCAAACAATTCCCTAACTTTTCCCAAAGACAAATAAATCAAAACAAACAAAATGAGTGAATGGTCATTTTGACCAATTTAACTCCCATGCCTACTTTGGCTGTCTCAAACTTTCAGAACTTAACAGAATTTTTTTTGGATCTTTACACCCCTTGATAGTACTCTTAACAAAGTATCAAGGCCAACCTTGTGATCATCCAGAAAATTTCAAATGCATAGTTTAAATGACAATTCAAAATTCAATCTTTATCATATGGGAAGATCCCACTTTTTCAAAAATCACTCAAACAAGCTCAACTTTCAAAACCCAAGCATCTGCAGACTCACCAGCACCAACCTAGCACACCCACCAAAAATATTTTCAAAATTTAAAACTTGAATTCTTGCGGCCATTTCATCAAACACCTTACTGATTCAAATCAAATAAAATCTAAACACTATTGTGAGCAGTGATTGGAGCCTAACTTGTTCCCTCTCTAGCTCACAGCAACCTCAGTAGATCATCTAGCAAACTAAAGCAAGCACTAGCCCCACTGTAAGCTTGGCAATGCCATCAATGGTGAACAACCGAAGCTCACCAAGTCACCCCAGTGTGGACATCAAGCTAGGATAAGAAACAAGCCTAGCCAACATGTCTGGGAGCAAGCCAACACCCCACCGCCACTCCCTGTCCAGCGCTCGAGCGTTGCCAACCCCTGGACCACACGCACAGACCGTGCCCAGCTCGCCAGCAACCATGCCGAGCATGCGCCAGAGCGTCGCCCTCGACACACGCCCACAGACCGCGCGCCGCCCTTGCCGCCTGCATACACGATCACCACCGACCCAGGAGACCGCCAGACATCCCCGTTCGCCGCCCCATGACCTGTAGCCACCGCTCGCCGTCGAAGACGCCGCCTCGGCCGCGCAGAGCATCGCACATTCCAGACCATTTGCCACCGCCCCTACATGCGCATGAAAGTCGTAGAGCATCGCCAGGAGACCACCAAGCGATCACCACTGCCGGCGATGCCTCTAGCATCCCATAGCCATGTCGCCACCGTCGCCTGGCCATCCCGTTCGGTCTCATCGTCGCGACTATAAATAGAGGCCACCCCTAGCCGAATTGAGCACACCATCTCACTCCCCTCTCCTCACTGGTCGTTCCACCCCGTTCCCGAAGCAAGGCGAGCAGCGCTTCACTGGAATTTCACCGGAGCCCGCCGATGCTGGAGAAGAAGGGAGCCAGCGATTGGAGCCTCCCCAAGAGAAGCTGATGGTACCAGGAGGTTCGCCATCGTCGACTTCGGTGTTCGCCCGCCTCGCCGACCCTCGCCTGAGCCCCGGTGAGCCCCCGACGACCCCCACCTGCCACGTTAGGGTTCAATCTCGCCGGCGTTGCCTGACGTGGACGACGACCCTCAGCCGTTGGATTAGAACTAGATCGAACGCACCATATTGCCCCATACCGCTTCGCACCCCCTCGTCTCACTGACGCATGGGGGCATCAACTTAACCAGCCCGCATAAGCGCTCTGCTAGGCAGGCCGGCCCAGTATCGTTTCCCGTGCAGCCCAGTTGTTTGAATTTGGATTTTTCCATTTCATTCAAACACACTTCTGCACCTAGTTTCAAAAATCAACCCAGCTCGATTCAGTGAACCAAATTGAATGAAACAAATTTTGCTAGAAAGGTCAGGAAGTGCTGAATCCAAGCCCGTTGGATTTAAATCATTTGGATATGTAGATCGCTCTTGGTAAAAATAACAAGGCAGAAGCTTTTCTGCATTCAAACATTTTTCAAATTTAAACCATAATAGCTTTTGAGTTGATCCCAACTCTCAAAAATTACATTTAATCATACCTTTCAGAATATATAAAAATATATAGGTTTACTTACAGAAATAATGACCAAGTAATAAAGGAATGCCACATAAGCATTTCTAGTCACTTTATTTAATTAAAAATAAAAGGTTAAACCTTATTAAATTGTGACACCACTTTAAATCACATTCCCATGGACTAAAATATGTGGTGATGACATGTTTCAACATGATCCCATGTTTGGTTTGGAGAATATTAAATCTTAAGTAGTTTTTCAATGAGTAGAAATTACTTTTCTAAAAATAAAAGGAATGAAACATTCTCAGAATCAGCCCTATGCAAGTTTTAGCGATCCCCGCCAAACCCGCATAGAAACGATTCAAAGGTGCGCACCAGACACTTTCATGCGGGTGGAAAACGAAGTATTGTCATTACACAATAGTCCACGATGGAACCCATATAACAGATATATACAACAGCGACTCAATGAGTCAAGAATACAGATATACAGTACAAAGATACAAATCACCTTGAAAACGATACAGCGTTCGGGTACAGAAAAGATGCAAATTGAGCTAAGAGCCCTGAAGAATAACCAATGGCGTCCATAACCCTGCCCAGGCCTCGCCTACATAGGTATGGTGGACTGAAGCGGCAACGCAGCAGGCACTAAACAACCTATAGAGACTCAATACAACTATCGGCTATCAGATAGGGATAAGAAATACCTATTTGGATCCAACCTGAAACTATCACCAAGCATACCCATCCTGGCATTTCCCCCTCGAGACCAAACGAGGAACTCACACAGTTGGCAGTTTTATTTATTCAGTTATCGTTGTAGCAATTACTAGTCAGGTATAGGTAGTCATCCTGATATAATAAGCAGTGGGCACTTTTAGTTAACCATTCTGTTGTAGTTGCAACACTTACTAGTCAGATACAATTAGCATGAGATATTCCAAACCCAGGAGTTGTTGGTACTTTTATTTAGCCATTCCGTTGTAGTGAAGCTGATTACTAGTCATATTGGATACAAGCCAAATTATAACAGTAAACTTTAGTTATAGTTGCCTATGATTAAGAACTATGCTCCAAGTCGTCCATAACCATGGACACGACTTCTCGAAAAGATTTAACCCTGCAGGGGTGCACCAAAGTTTCCACACGCACCTACACCCTTGTTGTCAGATCAGGTAGATACAAGATCACAAAACATACACCCAACGGTATGTCGACGGGGTTTCGGACACGACGTTTCCTAGACCCAAAGCAAGCACATGGGGGCCACCCCACTAAGCTACCATAACGAAGTCGGTCGGTCTTCGAGATGGACCCAAGGTTTGTGACGACGGCTGTAAACGACTAGGAACCCGAAAGTGTGACTGGGCTTGTCGATACCGCGAAAACGTGGCACGGGGTTCCAAAATAGTACAAGCGCTCCACGCGCAATAGTAAATAAATCAGTAAATCATGGCATAAGTACATGATAGTAATAAAGCCCCAAACTACTTTGTGCCCCCGGTACAGTACTTTGAAATCAGGTACTAATCGATGAGGGTGCCCACACACCCCACCTGTGGTTAGCGCACTCGATCTCAGAACAGGTGTCAAGAACTCGGGGTCCTACGGGACACAAGTGGACGGTTAAAAACCAAATAACATCTATTGCCCACCTGTGCCTCTGCATTATTTACCTACTTCAGTTTTAGTTATTAAACGATAATTAAAGCCATGATCATCTCCAACATAAAGCATAAGGCATTTCTCCAACAACTGTGGTACTTGACAACACGCAACAGCACTTGAGCAAGCGACTACGACACGCAAGTCCAACTATCTACCAAACAACAGGTAATAGGATGTGTCCAAGGAAATATAAGGCTGCAAGGGATATCACGGGTACGAAAACTAGAGCATCGCATCACAGATAGTAATAGATCAACAGGAGGAAATAAAGACTATAAAAGTAAGATATGTAGAAAGGGGGAGAATGCTCGCCTGGAAACATTGCCGACGATACACCGAAGATCGGGTCAACTCTCGCATCAACTCATCGGCCTAATCTGTGAAGAAGCAAAACACTAGAAGAAACACCGGATGCACTATTTAATACTATGGCATAAGATCGGGCATGATGCATGTATGATGTATGACATGTAAAAAATGCGATGCGACTAGGCAATATTAAGCGGAACCGGGGTCTTGACAAATATTTCAGTGGTTTAAGTTATTTAGATACCCCGCAATTTAAATGTTGTCTTAACATGGCAAAATATATCACCGGTTCGCTACACAAATTTAAATGGGTCCAAATTAGACTAGATTCGTTCGCATATGGCCTCCATATTTAATTACGAGGTGAATCGGCTAAAAACCCCCAAACCACATTATATGTGCGCAAGCATGACAATTTAATATGCAACAAGTATATATGACATATTATAAAAACAATACAGGGTCGGAAAAAGGTTCACACACTGGGGCGAAGGTCTTGGGGTTCCGAGGGTTCGAGATCGGTCTTCGGGGCAGCGGCCTTCAGATTCCATGTAGACGGTCATGGCGTTCCAGGAGGGCGATCTTGGTGGTCCAAGTCAAAGACCTTGTCCGCAATCCGACGAGTGTCACCAGGTCGGTAGGTTCTTCGGGCTCCTCTACATGCATCACCAAACTTGGCTTTGAGATCATCTTTGTGCGTCGTCCTCGTTCCTTAGAGGGTATGATTTGGCAGCAAACAACATCGGGACAACAAATAAAAGATCCAGAGACCAAAACTCCTGTAGGAATTTTGCCGAACGGTTGACGGGCAGTTGAACACCGGAGATCAACAGGAGCCGTGGAAACAGCTGCCACCTAGTCCTGTGGCGTCCGAAGACAGAGAAGGCCGCACTCTGGACCTCAAAGCGACGCGCACAGTGCAACAAGGGGCGCTGGCTCAGGGTGATACTGATGCATATCGACGGGCTCACAGCGTCATAGACAGAGAGGTGGGAGGGCTAGCGGACGGTAGGGATAGGGTGCCAAGCGGGGCACGCCAGGCGAGGACGAGGTGGTCGTCCTGAGGAGGGAAGGCAGCAGCGAAGGAGGGCTCGACGACACTGGGGAGGAGCTTGGGGGAAACCGGGGTAGGCGCAGGTCTCCATGGCCGGCGAGCTCGCTGCAGGTAACAGGGAGGAGGCCTGCGGCCAGGGGTGCGCGAGCGGCGAGGAAGCTCGGGCCGGCTCGGCGGCGTCCGGGGGCGACGGAGAAGGGCCGCGGTGGCGGTCTTGCTGGGAGGTGGAAGAAGGGGAGGAAGGGCGACCACAACAGGGAGGAGAGCGCCGGGGAGGCGGGCCTGGTGCGGGACGACGGAGGCCGGCGACGGCGAGGTTCTGGGAGAGGAAGGAGAGTGGGGTTGATGGGGATCGTGGAGGAGCGTTGCTCTGGCGTCGGGCGGTCCAGGGCGGCGTGGCACAGAGAAGGACGACAGGGGTTGGTGAGGGGATCGAGTGGAAGAGGAGGCCTCGCGTGGGTTGCGGCGTGGTTTAGAAGCGGGGGTGGGGTGCAGGTCCGGGTCGACCTGGCCCGGTCGGTGAGAGGGAGTGGACGAGGCTCACTGCGGGGTGGGGCCAGAGAACAAGTGGGGGTTTTCGGGCTAGCAGTCAGCAGTAGGAAAACGGGGCGCACAACAGGGCTGTTGCGTGCTGAGGGAGTGGCGGCGGAGTGGTGGGGTGGAGGTTGGGGAATAGGTTTTGGGTAGGGTTTGGGTAGGGTTGGGATTAGGGTTTGATAGAGGGGTGGTAGGTCGGCTGCTGGCTGGGCCTTTTGGGCCTGGCCGGCGGCTGCCTCCCCCGATACAAAATATTTTATATTTATTATTTTCTTTCTTTTAAAACAAAACATTTGCAAAAAAAGGTTTTAGACAATTAAAAGATCCGGACGGATCTAGGATTTTGATTTGAACAAAGAGGGGAATCTCTAGAAAACAAAATAGGTTTTAGGGAAATTGTTTTAGGCGAATAAATGCACGATGATGTCATGATGATGCACATAATAAAACAACAGCGAATTTCTAGTGGTGGTTTCCTCGGGGTGCTACAATTCGACACCACTAACAATGGATCTCGCCCTCGAGATCTGCCTCATGGTACCGGGAAGAAAGCCGACAATCTGAATCTTCTCGCTTCATGTAGATCCTCGCGACACCACTAACAAGGATTTTTCATCTATCTTGAAATCAGCGACACCACCAACGAGGGTCGTTGCTCACATTCGTAGAGAGAACACTCCGTATAAACAAAGATGAAGGTCGAGGTCTCAAAAAGGGAAGGCCACCTCTAACTTATGTGGAAGGAGTAGAATTGCTTAATCCACCCATTCAATGTACAAGAGCGAATGATAAGAGTAGTCGGATGGTGATCAGTCCATCGCGCACCTAAAGCATTACTCTGCACATAAATAGGGAAATTATGCAACCAACTCTTGGAATTAGACTGAAGATCTCGACAAGCGAGGTTCGGAAACAAAGGAGGAATGCATGTTCTCGTAAGATCTGATGTGGATGTCTTCGTCGTATCGAAAACATCAGAAGATAGAAAGAAAAAAAATTAGTGAATTTTTTATCCACTAAAAGATACAACAGATGAAAGATCCATCATATAACATGAAGACCGGATGTTGAAGCACCGTTACAAGAGGATGGAAGTGAAACCCTAAAGGTACGACAGAAACCCAACCACGAGAATTCCTGGACTCGAAGAAAAGATAAGAGAGCAGATTCAAAACACACAGAGGTAAGAAGAGAATAGCAGGGGGTAAGGAGTAAAAGCAGACCTAATCAGATCTATCCATCCGATTTTCAAAATAGTTTTTGACACTCTACAACGGCCGTTAGCTAGGTTATCCTACAGGCTAGACCAGTGGGGTATCGTAACTGCTGAGCTCTGATACCACTCTGTAACACCCTCAGAATTGTCCCTATGCAAGTTTTAGCGATCCCCGCCAAACCCGCATAGAAACGATTCAAAGGTGCCCACCAGACACTTTCATGCGGGTGGAAAACAAAGTAATGTCATTACACAATAGTCCATAATGGAACCCACAGAACAGATATATACAACATCGACTCAATGAGTCAAGAATACATATATAAAGTACAAAGATCCAAATCACCTTGAAAACGATACAGCGTCCGAGTACAAACAAGATGCAAATTGAGCTAAGAGCCCTGAAGAATAACCAACGGCGTCCATAACCCTGCCCAGGCCAAGCCGGAAGGGTAACCCTGCTAACGACGTCGATCTCAAAACCTGCTTAAACAAAAGGGGTTCCGACAAAGGGCAAAGGAAAAAGAGAGCGGTCAGTACTGAGGCCAGTACACGGCGAGACTAGAATTCGGAGGTCCTCGCCTACATAGGTATGGTGGACTGAAGAGGCAGCGCAGGAGGCACTAAACAACCTATAGAGACTCAATACAACTAGCGGCTATCAGATAGGGATAAGAAATACCTATTCGGATCCAACCTGAAACTATCACCAAGCATACCCATCCTGGCATTTCCCCCTCGAGACCAAACGAGGAAGTCAACCGAGGAACTCACACAGTTGGCAGTTTTATTTATTTAGTTATCGTTGCAGCAATTACTAGTCAGGTATAGGTAGTCATCCTGATATAATAAGCAGTGGGCACTTTTAGTTAACCATTCTGTTGTAGTTGCAACACTTACTAGTCAGATACAATTAGCATGAGATATTCCAAACCCAGCAGTTGTTGGTACTTTTATTTTGCCATTCCGTTGTAGTGAAGCTGATTACTAGTCATATCGGATACAAGTCAAATTATAACAGTAAACTTTAGTTATAGTTTCCTATGATCGAGAACTGTGCTCCAAGTCGTCCATAATTGCGGACACGACTTCTCGAAAAGATTTAACCCTGCAGGGGTGCACCAAAGTTTCCACACGCACCTACACCCTTGTTGTCAGATCAGGTAGGTACAAGATCACAAAACATACACCCAACGGTATATCGACGGGGTTTCGGACATGACGTTTCCTAGACCCAAAGCAAGCACATGGGGGCCACCCCACTAAGCTACCCGTAACGAAGTCGGCCGGTCTCCGAGACGGACCTAGAGTTTGTGACGACGGCTGTAAACGACTGGGAACCCGAAAGTGTGACTGGGCTTGTCGATACCGCGAAAATGTGGCACGGGGTTCCAAAACAGTACAAGCGCTCCAGGCGCAATAGTAAATAAAGCAGTAAATCATGGCATAAGTACAGGATAGTAATAAAGCCGCAAACTACTTTGTGGTCCCCGGTACAGTACTTGGAAAGCAGGTACTAATCGATGGGGGTGCCCACACACCCCACCTGTGGTTAGCGCGCTCGATCTCGGAACAGCTGTCAAGAACTCGGGGTCCTACGGGATACAAGTGGACGGTTAAAAACCAAATAACATCTATTTCCCACCTGTGCCTCTGCATTATTTATCTACTTCAATTTTAGTTATTAAACGATAATTAAAGCCATGATCATCTCCAACATAAAGCATAAGGCATTTCTCCAACAACTGTGGTACTTGACAACACGCAACAACAGTTGAGCAAGCGACTATGACACGCAAGTCCAACTATCTACCAAACAACAGGTAATAGGATGTGTCCAAGGCAATATAAGGCTGCAAGGGATATCACGGGTACGAAAACTAGATCATCGCATCACAGATAGCAATAGATCAACATGAGGAAATAAAGACTATAAAAGTAAGATAGGTAGAAAGGGGGAGAATGCTCGCCTGGAAACATTGCCGACGATACACCAAAGATCGGGTCGACTCTCCCATCAACTCATCGGCCTAATCCGTGAAGAAGCAAAACACTAGAAGAAACACCGGATGCACTATTTAATACTACGGCATAAGATCGGGCATGATGCATGTATGATGTATGACATGGCAAAAATGCGATGCGACTAGGCAATATTAAGCGGAACCGGGGTCTCGGCAAATATTTAAGTGGTTTAAGTTATTTAGATACCCCGCAATTTAAATGTTGTCTTAACATGGCAAAATATATCAGCGGTTCGCTACACAAATTTAAATGGGGCCAAATTAGACTAGATTCATTCGCATATGGCCTCCATATTTAATTATGAGGTGAATCAGCTAAAAACCCCCAAACCACATTATATGTGCGCAAGCATGACAATTTAATATGCAACAAGTATATATGACATTTTATAAAAACAAGACAGGATCGGAAAAAGGTTCACACATCGAGGCGAAGGTCTTGGGGTTCTGAGGGTTCGGGATCGGTCTTCGGGGCAGCGGCCTTCGGATTCCATGTAGACGGTCATGGCGTTACAAGAGGGCAATCTTTGTGGTCCATGTCAAAGACCTTGTCCGCAATCCGACGAGTGTCACCAGGTCGGTAGGTTCTTCGGGCTCCTCTACATGCATCACCAAACTTGGCTTCGAGATCATCTTTGTGCGTCGTCCTTGGTCCTTAGAGGGTATGGTTTGGCAGCGAATAGCATCGGGACAACAAATAAAAGATCCAGAAACCAAAACTCTTGTAGGAATTTTGCCGAACGGTTGACGGGCAGTTGAACACCGGAGATCAATAGGAACCATGGAAACAGCTGCCACCTGGTCCTGTGGCGTCCGAAGACAGAGAAGGCAGCACTCTGGACCTCACAGCGATGCGCACATTGCGACAAGGGGCGCTGGCTCAGGGCGCTACTGATGCATATCAACGGGCTCGCGGCGTCACAGACAGAGAGGTGGGAGGGCTAGCGGACGACAGGGATAGGGTGCCAAGCGGGGCTCGCCAGGCGAGGACGAGGCGGTCGTTCCTGAGGAGGGAAGGCAACGGCGAAGGAGGGTTGATGACACTGGGGAGGAGCTTGGGGGAAACCGGGGTAGGCGCAGGGGCCCATGGCCGGCGAGCTCGCTGCAGGTAACAGGGAGGAGGCCTGCGACCAGGGGTGCGCGAGCGGCGAGGAAGCTCGGGCCGGCTCGGCGGTGTCTGGGGGCGACGGAGAAGGGCCGCGGTGGCAGGCTTGCCGGGAGGTGGAAGAAGGGGAGGAAGGGCGGCCACAACAGGGAGGAGAGCGACGGGGAGGCGAGCCTGGTGCGGGAAGACGAAGGCCGGCGGCGGCGAGGTTCTGGGAGAGGAAGGAGAGTAGGGTCGATGGGGATCATGGAGGAGCGTTGCTCTGGCGGCGGGCGGCCCAGGGCGGCACGGCATAGAGAAGGACGGAGGGGGTTGGTGAGGGGATCGAGTGGAAGAGGAGGCCTCGCGTGGGTTGCGGCGTGGTTCAGAAGCGGGGGTGGGGTGCAGGTCTGGGTCGACCTGGCCCGGTCGGTGAGAGGGAGTGGACGAGGCTCACTGCGGGGTGGGGCCAGAGAACAAGCAGGGGTTTTTGGGCTAGCTGTCAGCAGTAGGAAAACGGGGAGCACAACAGGGCTGCTGCGTGCTGAGGGAGTGGCGGCAGCGTGGTGGGGTGGAGGTTGGGGAATAGGGTTTGGGTAGGGTTGGGATTAGAGTTTGGTAGAGGGGTGGTAGGTCGGCTGCTGGCTGGGACTTTTGGGCCTGACCGGCGGCTGCCTCCCCCGATACAAAATATTTTATATTTATTATTTTTCTTTCTTTTAAAACAAAACATTTGCAAAAAAGGTTTTAGACAATTAAAAGATCCGGACGGATCTAGGATTTTGATTTGAACAAAGAGGGGAATCTCTAGAAAACAAAATAGGTTTTAGGGAAATTCTTTTAGGAAAATAAATGCATGATGATGCACATAATCAAAACAACAGCGAATTTCTAGTGGTGGTTTCCTCGAGGTGCTACATAATGTTAGTGATGATGCTAGATCATCTATAGGACCCCTTTTTGTGGGATGAGTGCAAGTAGTTAAGTATTTTTTGGTGATTGTGTACCTCGTATTTATTCATAGATGCTAGTACCGACCAAGGATACGAGGAGGAAGGAGGATACTACGAAGAAGAAGCCGAGGATAACTTCAACCACTGCTCTGCACAAGGCAAGCTTATACTGATACTGATGCAAGACAATACTTGCTTGTCACCATGCCAACTATATGCCTTAAGCATAGATGATCCTACCCACTTGATAAACCAATCCTAGTTTTTACTGACAAGCTTTATACTTTATTTATTTATCAAAGCTATTACTTAGAGTTTACTTAAGTAAATTGTAGATACTAGAAGGATATTTGAAGGTTGCATAAAGAGCATAAAATTTGGCCTAAGCTAGAAAATCTTGATGTCATCCTAAGGCATGAGATTGAACTTAGTTAAACTCCACTTGTTTACCACCCCTCATTAGTACTTACCCCCACTTCTATATGCTAGTGCTAAGCATAAAACTTGATCAACTTTAGATGGGAATACTTGGTGGAAAATGGTTATGAAAACCTTAGAATGATGGATCATTCTACTGAGATGTTTTGGACATGTGTTTCCGAACACCAGATGATTTATGGTGATGAAAATGTCGAGGCATGAGCCTTAGCCCTTTATAAAACTGATGGTTGTCTGGATGCGATACCATTCCAATTTTACCGTACAACCACAATACCCGAGAATTGGGTAGGGCTTGACTGTAAACTTATATACCTTAGTATTAGTTCCCTCACGGCCAAGGTCTGAGCTAAGGCTACCTTGTGAAGATTTTCCACCTGTGTTGTACCCAAGATGACAGTTGGTCATGGTTGTGAGGCCAAACTCACAGGAGAGGTGCTTATACTATGGCGTGTAATTGAAAGGTTAGGATTAATTATCCGCATACTGAGTATGGTGAATTCAGGATTTGTTCCTGACGGATGTATCGAATGTTGTGGTGAAAGTGTATAATCTCTGGAGAGTGCAAACTATTCGAATAGCCACGTCCGAGGTTATGGACAGTTGGAGTGGCCATACTGTTTCCCCGTCAGATGTTTTTTCAAAATGACTTGTGAAATGATTTGAGACTTTGACTTGACCACAAAAGAGTTGTGGCATGAGATACAAGTTCCCACTTAGGTGTTATAAAACCTTAACTAGCATTCGTTGTTTCCAAACTTAGTAGAGGTAAATCTGGCTTTTTGCAAAACAACCCTAGAGCTTAGTGTCCTACTACAAAAAAACCCTTTCACCTGTTAGTATTAGTTTGCGAGTACTTAAAGAGTACTCATGGCTTTGTCCCTGGCTATTCCCATGGCCAGACTATGAAGAGGAGTACCTGGAAGATGGACCCTAGGAAGGTTACGACAACTAGGATCATCTCCCATCGTCAGCATTGCCTGTGACCCCGAAGATGGAGCTTCGCCTATGCTACCGTTATTATTACGTATTTCCGCTGATTGAATTGTGTTAAGAACTGGATCATGAGATCCTTATTTGTCTAAGACCTTATGTATGGTTTGTAATGGATGATGTACTATGGTATCCAATTCGGTTATGTCTCGCAAAAATGGTAATCCTGGGATTGCGATGTATGGCATAACAGGCATCTGGGATTAAAAATCCGGGTGTTGACAAGTTGGTATCAGAGCCATCCTGACCATGGGAGACCCTAGTTAGACTGTACGTTTAAATCAAAAACTTAGTTTCAAAACCAAAGTAAGCAAATATTTACAAAAACTTATTCCCATTCTTATCACCTTGATTCTTTCATAAAAAAAATTCATGTTCCTCAAAAACTCTTGCAAAATACCTAAAATTTGACACACTTGATCACTCTACTAACTTACCCATCTTATATTCTTTTAGATGGACGTGAAGTACAACAAGTTTTACCAGTTGGGAAATAGAGGAGACCTTATCTTTGAGAGGGATTTGGACCAGCTTTCGGAACTTCTGCAGCGTCCACACCCCGAGTTCTTCGGAGCCCAGCTCAATGATCAAGGAGGAGAAGATCCGCAGTGTCTAATTGTTGCAAGTCTCCGAGGAAAGATTGAACCTCCCACTGCTGAGGGAATTCAGTTTACCTTAAGAGAGAACAACTGGCTCGATGGACTTGCCAGGGCCATGCAGGAAGCTCTTGACCGTCTGTGTGGGAAGAGTATCAACCAGATCAAGGGTACCCGCTTTGAGTTTTGCCCAAGGCGTGATGCTAATGGACAACCCCTGGAAGCCCATACCACCACGAGCTAAAGACTCAGTTGGACCACCTCAGCTTCATGATGTACGATCGTCAGCAGGAATTGGATAACTGCCGTGACTACTCCAACCATAAGTCCGCCATCAGCAAGACAAAGGATCAGACTATCGCCATGCTAGCGAAGCATCGCAAGTCTCGCTGTCGTCAGCTCGACAAGAAGGAGCGCATCATTTCCCGTCTTCCCCACCGTATCTCGTCTTTGGAGGAGACCATCCACGAGAGAGACATGCAGTTGGAGGAAAGGGAGAATGCTGGAGAAGACCTTCGTGGAGACCCCTACTCCTATCTCAGTGATGATGATGATTTTATGGAATATCAGGATATGGATTTCTTCACCGATGAGGATGATTTCGCCTTCATCAATGATGATGAGGATGATGAGGATGACGATTACACCGACTCCAAGGAGTAGTATCACTTGAGCACTAGCATAGTGAGTAGTATTCGGTCCCACTGTATCGTAATTTCCAGAATGGTTCTTAAAACCATCTGTTTTCCTTTGTTGTGGTGTGTGTTTGTATCGTGTGCTACGAGTGAATAAATGAAAAGCAAGTTGCTAGAAAATATGAGTCAAACTTTAAAAACTTTTCAAAGTCCCAGAACCTTAGAAATTTCCCTCTTTTCTCATGATCTATCTCAATATTCAGATGCCATGTGGAGGAAGTGGTTCATCCCCAGACCCGATGTTGCAGATCCTGCAAATGTTGGTTTCTGACCGCGAAGCTGAAAGAACGGAACGTCAAGCCAACCTAGCCACCCTGCAACAGATAGCTTAGCTTTCCCACAACAACCAAGTCCACGGAAATCAGGACAACCATGGATCTAAGCTCAAGAATTTACAGAACACCAACCCACCTAAGTCTGAAGAGCCCCTAGATGCCGACGATTGGCTGCAGACCATGGAAAATAACCTAGAAGTCGCCGGAGTGGAAGCTAACGAGAAAGTCCTATTTTCCACCCACTATCTAGCCGGAGATGCCAGGGCATGGTGGAACAGTGTTCGCGCAATGACCGGAGGCCAAATGATGACCTGGGAGGAATTCAAGGTCAAGTTCAGTAGAACCCATGTGCCACCGGGTTTGATCAAGAGAATGAGAGACGAATTCAGAGAACTGAAGCAAGGAAGGATGACCATAGTGGAATACCGTGACAATTTTTTGTCATTAGCTAGGTATGCCCCAGATGAGATCGACACTGAAGCCAAGAAGAAAGAAAGATTCCTGAATGGTCTGCACGATGAGATGCAGACTGTGTTGGTCAATATTCTCTTTACGGATATTGAAGCCCTTGTCAACTTTGCCATCCAGATGGAAGGAAAGATCAACCAAGCCAATGAGAACCGCAAGCATCGCATGATGCATCAACCAGGAACCCATCAGACCCGAAAGTATCGCCTTAAGCCATCTCCAGGATTTGCCCCAAGAACCAACAGACCCCCAATGAACCGTCCGACCTATCCCAACCGTGGAAACCCTAGGCCCAGAGGAAATCACAACAACCCCGACAACTCTAGCAATTTCAACTGTGCACCACCCAAGTTCAACATCAAAAATGCTACCACCAACACCAACATTGCCCCGAGGACTGGAAGCAATGTTGTGCCTGTTGCAGCAAAGGACAAGTCGCAAGTGACTTGTTATGACTGTGGAAATAAGGGCCACTATTCCAATGAGTGCCCCAACAAGAAGAATGCCGCAGCCCCCAATACCAATGCCCCAGCTCAGCAGCAGCGTCGTGTTCAGCCAGGAAGGAGGTTTACCCTAGGGAATTCACTCAACCGCAACGGCCATCTTTTCCTCATGCATGCTGAAGAAGCTCAGGAAGCGCCAGGCGTCGTGCTGGGTATGTTTTCTGTTAATGCAGTACTTGCAAGAGTGTTGTTTGATTCTGGTGCATCACATTCATTTGTCATAGAAGAATTTGAATGCACTACTAAAATTCAACCAACAAAACTGAAGCATGTTATGATCATTCAAATTCCCGGTTCAACCACCAAAGCTAGGCAAATTTGCAAAGCCGTCCCTATCCGAATCCATGGCATAGATTTTTATGCTAATCTGATAGTACTCGGAACTAATGGTTTGGAAGTAGTACTAGGAATGGATTGGATGTCCAAACATAAAGGATTGATTGATTGTGCCAAGAAAGCCATCACCATGACCAGTACAGCCGGAATATCAGTCGAGCATATATCTGAAACCTTACCTCGCCAATTCAAGTGCAACAAGAGTATAGCCCAACATACCATTGACCAAGTCCGGATAGTCTGTGAATACCCCGATGTATTTCCAGATATTTTGCCCGGTATGCCCCCAGATCGGGATATCGAGTTTATCATTGAACTAATCCCCGGAACATGACCCATAGCCCAGAGACCCTATAGTATGAACCCGTCAGAACTGGCAAAACTGAAGAAGCAATTGGATTCCATGTTGGAAATTGGATTGATTCAACCAAGTGCGTTACCTTGGAGATCACCTGTTTTGTTCGTGGATAAGAAGGATGGAGGTAACCGTTTGTGTACGGATTACCAGAAGTTGAATGATGTCACCATCAAGAACAAGTACCCCTTTCCCAAGATAGAAGATTTGTTTGATCAGTTGATCGGTGCTAAAGTGTTTTCTAAGATTGATCTTAGAACTGGCTATCATCAACTCAAAATTCACGCAGAGGATATTCCCAAGACTGCCTTTACCACCCGATATGGATTATACGAGTATACCGTTATGTCCTTTCGATTCACCAATGCCCCCGCTTATTTCATGAATCTCATGAATAAGATTTTTATGGACTTCCTGGATAAGTTTTTCATTGTTTTCATCGATGACATTCTGATTTATTCCAAATCGGAAGAAATACATGAGCTACACCTAAGGACCATTCTTGGAACCCTTAGAGAGCATCAGTTTTATGCCAAGTTTAGCAACTGTGAATTCTGGTTACAAGAAGTAGGATTCCTCGGTCACATTGTATCAGCCGGAGGAATTGCCGTTGACCCTGCCAAGGTGAAGGATGTCGAAGATTGGAAAGCCCCAACCACTCAAACCCAAGTTCGTGCATTTCTTGGATTGGAGGGATATTACCGCAAGTTCATAGAAGTATTCTCGAGTATCGCCAGACCCATGACCCAATTGCTGAAGAAGGACAAGAAGTTTGAATGGATCGACAAATGTGAAGCGAGTTTTCAAGAACTCAAGAGAAGATTGATTTCAGCCCCAATCTTAATCATGCCGGATATCACGAAGCCCTTCGATGTGTATTGTGATGCATCCAAGATCGGTCTCGGATGTGTGCTAATGCAAGAAGTCAAAGTTATATCTTATCTATCTCGACAACTGAAGAAACACGAGCAAAATTACCCAACCCATGACCTCGAACTCGCATCCGTAGTTCTAGCCCTGAAGACATGGAGGCATTACCTGATGGGAAACCGTTGTGAGATTTATTCGGATCACAAGAGCCTGAAGTATATATTCACTCAGAAGGAGTTAAATATGAGGCAGAGAATATGGATTGAGTTAATCAAGGATTACGATCTGGACATTCACTATCACCCCGGTAAAGCCAACGTGGTAGCAGATGCTCGTAGCAGATTGCCGTGTCGCTTGAACTCCCTGATATTGAAGGAGCAACCAAGTTTGCACAAAGAGATGGAAGATTTTTGAATGGAATTAGTGAGTGAAGGATTTTTGGCTAGCATAGAACTTCAACCCACTTTGATCAGCCATATCAAAGAGGCGCAGAAAGGAAATTCTAGTATTGACAGAATCAAGCGTCGTATCGGTACAGGCAAAGTACCCAGATTCACCGAAGACGAAGAAGGAGTTCTGTGGTACAAAGGACGCCTTTGTGTACCAGCAGATTCTGAGTTGAAAGAAGTAATTCTCAAGGAAGCTCATGATACTCTTTATTCTATCCACCCCGGAGGAACTAAGATGTATCAAGATTTGAAAGAGCAATTTTGGTGGCATAAGATGAAGAGAGAAATCGGAAGCTATATTGCCAAGTGTGATATATGTCAGCGAGTCAAGGTAGGACATCAAAGACCCGTTGGACTGTTGCAACCATTGCAGATTCCGGAATGGAAATGGGATTTTGTTGGAATGGACTTTATCACCGGATTGCCTACTTCTAGTAGGGGAAATGACTCTATCTGGGTCATAGTGGACAGATTGTCCAAAGTCGCCCATTTCTTACCCGTCAAAACCACATATCAGAGTTCGAAGCTAGCAGAGTTATACATCGCTAGAATCGTTAGTTTGCATGGAGTCCCCAAGAACATCGTATCTGATCGAGGAACTCAATTTACCTCGAGATTCTGGAAGAAAGTCCAAGAAGGTTTAGGAACCCGCCTCGATTTCAGCACCGCATATCACCCTCAGACCGATGGACAAATGGAGCGAGTAAATCAAATACTCGAAGATATGCTGAGAGACTGTGTGTTAGAATATGGATCCAAGTGGGAAGACTGTCTGCTGTTTGTAGAATTTTCATACAACAACAGTTATCAAGCTAGTTTGCAAATGTCCCCATTTTAATTCATGTACGGAAGGAAGTGTCGCACCCCTTTGAACTTGTCGGAAGTAGGAGAGAGTCAGATCCTCGGACCCAACATCCTACGAGAAGCAGAAGAGAAGGTTCACAAGATTCGTGAGCACCTCAAGACAGCCCAGTACAGACAGAAGATTTACGCCGACAAGAGACGTCGAGACCTCGCCTTCAACATAGGAGATTTTGTGTATCTTAAAGTGTCGCCATTGAATGGAATGCAACGTTTCCAACGCAAAGGAAAGTTAGCCCCCAGATATATCGGACCCTTCCAGATTCTGAACCGTCGAGGAGAAGTGTCGTATCAATTGGAACTACGTGAAGAGATGTCAGCCGTGCACAATGTGTTCCATATCTCATTACTTCGCAAGTGCCTCGAAGTTCCAGAGAAGACTGAAGTGTTCAAGAATATCGATCACCAGACCATAGAGATCAACGATGACCTGACCTATCCAAAAGTACCCATCCGTATTTTGGAAGAAGCTTTCCGAACTACCAGAACCTGAAGCATCAAGTTTCTCAAAATTCAGTGGAGCAACCACACAGAAGAGGAAGCTACCTAGGAGCGCGAAGATCACATCAGGACGGAATTTCCCGATCTCTTCAAATCCTAGGTAATCTTTTCGTCCTTCTTCAAATCTCGGGACGAGATTTTGTTTAAGGGGGAAAGGTTTTTAACTTCCCAAAAATATTAAACTAGAATCATCAAACTCTAATCATCAAAATTAGGGTTAACAAAAACTTTTCAAATTAAAAATATGAAAGCATGCATGTGTGTATACATCCCATTTTGAATTCTTTTGAATTTCCTTGTTTATGTGTTTCTTTGCTTGTAAAAGGATTCTTAGGTGAAATAAACATCATCCAAACAATTCCCAAACTTTTCCCAAAGACAAATAAATCAAAACAAACAAAATGAGTGAATGGTAACTTTGACCAATTTAACTCCCATGCCTACTTTGGCTGTCTCAAACTTTCAGAAATTAACAGAAACTTGTTTGGATATTTACACCCCTTGATAGTACTCTTAACAAAGTATCAAGGCCCACCTTGTGATCATCCAAAAACTTTCAAATGCATAGTTTAAATGACAATTCAAAATTGAACCTTTATCATATGGGAAGATCCCACTTTTTCAAAAACCACTCAAACAAGCTCAACTTTCAAAACCCAAGCATCTGCAGACTCACCAGCACCAACCTAGCACACCCACCAAAAATCTTTTCAAAATTTAAAACTTGAATTCTTGCGGCCATTTCATCAAACACCTTGCTGATTCAAATCAAATAAAATCTAAACACTATTGTGAGCAGTGATTGGAGCCTAACTTGTTCCCTCTCTAGCTCACAACAACCTCAGTAGATCATCTAGCAAACTAAACCAAGCACTAGCCCCGCTGTAAGCTTGGCAATGCCATCAATGGTGAACAGCCGAAGCTCACCATGTCACCTCAGTGTGAACAGCAAGATAGGAGAATAAACAAGCCTAGCCAACATGTCTAGGAGCAAGCCAACACCCCACCGCCACTCCCTGTCCAGCGCTCGAGCGTTGCCAACCCCTGGACCACACGCATAGACCGTGCCCAGCTCGCCAGCAACCATGCCGAGCATGCGCCAGAGCGCCGCCCTCGACACACGCCCACAGACCACGCGCCGCTCTCGCCGCGTGCATACACGATCACCACCGACCCAGGAGACCGCCAGACATCCCCGTTCGCCGCCCCATGCCCCGTAGCCACCGCTCGCTGTTGAAGACGCCGCCTCGGCCGCGCAGAGCATCGCACGTTCCAGACCATTCGCCACCGCCCCTACATGCGCCTTAAAGCCGTAGAGCATCGCCAGGAGACCAACAAGTGATCACCACCGCTGGCCATGCCTCTAGCAGCCCGTAGCCATGTCACCACCGTCGCCTGCCCATCCCGTTCGGTCTCGTCGTCGCGACTATAAATAGAGGCCACCCCCAGCCGAATTGAGCACACCATCTCACTCCCCTCTCCTCACTAATCGTTCCACCCTGTTCCCGAAGCAAGACGAGCAGCGCTTCGCCGGAATTTCACCGGAGCCCGCCGCTACTGGAGAAGAAGGGAGCCAGCGATTGGAGCCGCCCCAGGAGAAGCTGTCGGTACCAGGAGGTTCGCCGTCGTCGACTTCGTCGTTCGCCCGCCTCGCCGACCCTCGCCTGAGCACCGGTGAGCCCCCGAAGACCCCCACCTGCCGTGTTAGGGTTCAGTCTCGCTGGCGTTGCCCGACGTGGACGATGACCCTCAGCCGTTGGATTAGAACTAGATCGAACGCACCATATTTCCCCATACCGCTTCGCACCCCCTCGTCTCACTGACGCGTGGGGACAACAAATTAACTAGACCACGTAAGCGCTGTGCTTCGCAGGCCGGCCCAGTATCGTTTTCCGCGCATCCCAGTTGTTTGAATTTGAATTTTTCCATTTTCATTCAAACACACTTCTGCACCTAGTTTCAAAAATCAACCCAGCTCGATTCAGTGAACCAAATTGAATGAAACCAATTTTGTTAGAAAGGTCTAGAAGTGCTGAATTCAAGCCCATTGGATTTAAATCATTTGGATCTGTAGATCACTCTTGGTAAAAGTAACAAGGCAGAATATTTTCTACATTCAAATTTTTTTCAAATTTAAACCATAATAGCTTTTGAGTTGATTCCAACTCTCAAAAATCACATGTAACCATACCTTTTAGAATATATAAAAATATATAGGTTTACTTACAGAAATAATGACCAAGTAATAAAAGAATGCCACATAAGAATTTCTAGTCACTTTATTTAATTAAAAATAAAAGGTTAAACCTTATTAAATTGTGACACCACTTTAAATCACATTCCCATGGACTAAAATATGTGGTGATGACATGTGTCAACATGATCCCATGTTTGGTTTGGAGAATATTAAATCTTAAGTAGTTTTTCAATGAGTAGAAATTACTTTTCTAAAAATAAAAGGAATGAAACCAAGCTTTGATCTGGTAATGTTAGTGATGATGCTGGATCATCTATAGGACCCCTTTTTGTGGGATGAGTGCAAGTAGTTAAGTATTGTTTGGTGATTGTGTACCTCGTATTTATCATAGACGCTAGTACCGACCAAGGATACGAGGAGGAAGGAGGATACTACGAAGAAGAAGCCGAGGAGAACTTCAACCACTGCTCTGCACAAGGCAAGCTTATACTGATACTGATGCAAGCAAATACTTTCTTGTTACCATGCCAACTATATGCCTTAAGCATCTGTGATCCTACCCATTTGATAACCCCATTCCTAGTTTTACTTGCAAGCTTCTACTTTATTTCTTTATCAAAGCTATTACTTAGAGTTTACTTAAGTAAATTGTAGATACTAGAAGGATATTTGAAGGTTGCATAAAGAGCATAAAATTTGGCCTAAGCTAGAAAATCTTGATGTCATCCTAAGGCATGAGATTGAACTTAGTTAAACTCCACTTGTTTACCACCCCTCATTAGTACTTACACCCACTTGTAGATGCTAGTGCTAAGAATAAAACTTGATCAAATTTAGATGGGAATACTTGGTGGAAAAATGGTTATGAAAACCTTGGAATGATGGATCATACTATTGAAATGTTTTGGACATGTGTTTCCGAACACCAGATGATTTATGGTGATGAAAATGTTGAGGCATGAGCCATAGCCCTTTATAAAACTGATGGTTGTCTGGATGCGATACCATTCCAATTTTATCGTACAACCACAATACCCGATAATTGGGTAGGGCTTGACTGGAAACTTATATACCTTAGTATTAGTTCCCTCGTGGCCAAGGTCTGAGATGAGGCTACCTTGTGAAGATTGTCCACCTGTGCAGTACCCAAGATGACAGTTGGTCATGGTTGGGAGGCCATACTCACAGGAGAGGTGCTTATACTAGGGCGTGTAATTGAAAGGTTATGATTGATTATCCGCATACTGAGTATGGTGAATTCAGGATTTGTTCCTGACGGATATATCGAATGTTGTGGTGAAAGTGTACAATCTCTGCAGAGTGTCAAACTATTCGAATAGCCGCGTCCATGGTTATGGACAGTTTGAGTGCCATACTATTTTTCTGTCAGATGTTTTCAAAATGACTTGTGAAATGACTTGAGACTTTGACTTGACCACAACAGAGTTGGGCATGAGATACAAGTTCCCACTTAGGTGTTATAAAACCATAACTAGCATTCGTTGTTTCCAAACTTAGTAGAGGTAAATCTGGCTTTTTGCAAAACAACCCTAGAGCTTAGTGTCCTACTACAAAAAAACCCTTTCACCTGTTAGTATTAGTTTGCGAGTACTTAAAGAGTACTCATGGCTTTGTCCCTGGCTATTCCCATGGCCAGACTATGAAGAGGAGTACCTGGAAGATGCACCCCAGGAAGGTTACGACAACTAGGATCATCTCCCATCGTCAAGATTGCACGTGACCTCAAGATGGAGCTTCGCCTATGCTACCGTTATTATTACGTATTTCCGCTGATTGAATTGTATTAAGAACTGGATCATGAGATCCTTATTTGTGTAAGACCTTATGTATGGTTTGTAATGGATGATGTACTGTGGTATCCAATTCTGTTATGTCTCGCAAAAATGGTAATCCTGGGATTGCGATGTATGGCATAACAGGCATCTGGGATTAAAAATCCGGGTGTTGACAAGTTGGTATCAGATCCATACTGACCATGGGAGACCCTAGTTAGACTGGACGTTTAAATCAAAAACTTAGTTTCAAAACCAAAGGAAGCAAATATTTACAAAAACTTATTCCCATTCTTATCACCTTGATTCTTTCATAAAAAAAATGCATGTTCCTCAAAAACTCTTGCAAAATACCTAAAATTTGACACACTTGATCACTCTACTAACTTACCCATCTTATATTCTTTTAGATGGACGTGAAGTACAACAAGTTTTACCAGTTGGGAAATGGAGGAGACCTTATCTTTGAGAGGGATTTGGAACAGCTTTCGTAACTTCTGCAGCGTCCACACCCCGAGTTCTTCGGAGCCCAGCTCAATGATCAAGGAGGAGAAGATCTGCAGTGTCTAATTGTTGCAAGTCTCCGAGGAAAGATTGAACCTCCCACTGCTGAGGGAATTCAGTTTACCTTAAGAGAGAACAACTGGCTCGATGGACTTGCCAGGGCCATGCAGGAAGCTCTTGCCTGTCTGTGAGGGAAGAGTATCAACCAGATCAAGGGTACCCGCTTTGAGTTTTGCCCAAGGCGTGATGCTAATGGACAACCCCTGGAAGCCCATACCACCATGAGCTGAAGACTCAGTTGGACCACCTCAGCTTCATGATGTACGATCGTCAGCAGGAATTGGATAACTGCCATGACTACTCCAACCACAAGTCCGCCATCATCAAGACGAAGGATCAGACTATCGCCATGCTAGCGAAGCATCGCAAGTCTCGCTGTCGTCAGCTCGACAAGAAGGAGCGCATCATTGCCCGTCTTCCCCACCGTATCTCGTCTTTGGAGGAGACCATCCACGAGAGAGACATGTAGTTGGAGGAAAGGGAGAATGCTGGAGAAGACCTTCGTGGAGACCCCTACTCCTATCTCAGTGATGATGATGATTTTATGGAATATCAGGCTATGGATTTCTTCACCGATGAGGATGATTTCGCCTTCATCAATGACGATGAGGATGATGAGGATGACGACTACACCGACTCCAAGGAGTAGTATCACTTGAGCACTAGCATAGTGAGTAGTATTCGGTCCCACTGTATCGTAGTTTCCAGAATGGTTCTTAAAACCATCTGTTTTCCTTTGTTGTGGTGTGTGTTTGTATCGTGTGCTATGAATGAATAAATGAAAAGCAAGTTGCTAGAAAATCTGAGTCAAACTTTAAAAACTTTTCAAAGTCCCAGAACCTTAGAAATTTCCCTATTTTCTCATGATCTATCTCAATCTTCAGATGCCATGTGGAGGAAGTGGTTCATCCCCGGACCCGATGTTGCAGATCCTGCAAATGTTGGTTTCTGACCGCGAAGCTGAAAGAACGGAACGTCAAGCCAACCTAGCCACCCTGCAATAGATAGCTCAGCTTGCCCACAACAACCAAGTCCACGGAAATCAGGACAACCATGGATCTAAGCTCAAGAATTTCCAGAACACCAACCCACCTATTTTCACTAAGTCTGAAGAGCCCCTAGATGCCGACGATTGGCTGCAGACCATGGAAAATAACCTAGAAGTCGCCGGAGTGGAAGCTAATGAGAAAGTCCTGTTTTCCACCCACTATCTAGCCGGAGATGCCAGTGCATGGTGGAACAGTGTTCGCGCAATGACCGGAGGCCAAATGATGACCTAGGAGGAATTCAAGGTCAAGTTCAGTAGAACCCATGTGCCATCGGGTTTGATCAAGAGAATGAGAGACGAATTCAGAGAACTGAAGCAAGGAAGGATGACCGTAGTGGAATACCGTGACAAATTTTTGTCATTAGCTAGGTATGCCCCGGATGAGATCGACACTGAAGCCAAGAAGAAAGAAAGATTCCTGAATGGTCTGCACGATGAGATGCAGACTGTGTTGGTCAATATTCCCTTTAAGGATATTGAAGCCCTTGTCGACTCTGCCATCCAGATGGAAGGAAAGATCAACCAAGCCAATGAGAACCACGAGCGTCATATGATGCATCAACTAGGAACCCATCAGACCCCAAAGTATCGCCCTAACCCATCTCCAGGATTTTCCCCAAGAACCAACAGACCCCCAATGAACCGTCTGACCTATCCCAACCGTGGAAACCCTAGGCCCGGAGGAAATCACAACAACCCCGGAAACTCTAGCAATTTCAACCGTGCACCACCCAAGTTCAACATCAAAAATGCTGCCACCAACACCAACACTGCCCCGAGGACTGGAAGCAATGCTGTGCCTGTTGCAGCAAAGGACAAGTCGCAACTGACTTGTTATGACTGTGGAAATAAGGGCCACTATTCCAATGAGTGCCCCAAAAAGAAGAATGCCGCAGCCCCCAATACCAATGCACCAGCTCAGCAGCAGCGTCGTGTTCAGCCAGGAAGGAGGTTTGCCCCAGGGAATTCAGTCAACCGCAACGTCCGTATTTTCCTCATGCATGCTGAAGAAGCTCAGGAAGCGCTAGACGTCGTGCTGGGTATGTTTTCTATTAATGCAGTACTTGCAAGAGTGTTGTTTGATTCTGGTGCATCGCATTCATTTGTCACAGAAGAATTTGAATGCACTACTAAAATTCAACCAACAAAACTGAAGCATGTTATGATCGTTCAAATTCCCGGTTCAACCACCCAAGCTAGGCAAATTTGCAAAGTCGTCCCTATCCGAATCCATGGCATAGATTTTTATGCTAATCTGATAGTACTTGGAACTAAAGGTTTGGAAGTAGTACTAGGAATGGATTGGATGTCCAAACATAAAGGATTGATTGATTGTGCCAAGAAAGCCATCACCATGACCAGTACAGCCGGAATATCAGTCGAGCATATATCTGAAACCTTACCTCGCCAATTCAAGTGCAACAAGAGTATAGCCCAACGTACCATTGACCAAGTCCGCATAGTCTGTGAATACCCCGATGTATTTCCAGATATTTTGCCCGGTATGCCCCCAGATCGGGATATCGAGTTTATCATTGAACTAATCCCCAGAACAGGACCCATAGCCCAGAGAACCTATAGTATGAACCCGTCAGAACTGGAAGAACTGAAGAAGCAACTGGATTCCATGTTGTTAATTGGATTGATTCAACCAAGTGCGTCACCTTGGAGATCACCTGTTTTGTTCGTGGATAAGAAGGATGGAGGTAACCGTTTGTGTACGGATTACCAGAAGTTGAATGATGTCACCATCAAGAACAAGTACCCCTTTCCCAAGATAGAAGATTTGTTTGATGAGTTGATCGGTGCCAAAGTGTTTTCTAAGATTGATCTTAGAACTGGCTATCATCAACTCAAGATTCACGCAGAGGATATTCCCAAGACTTCCTTTACCACCCGATATGGATTATACGAGTATACCGTTATGTCCTTTGGATTAACCAATGCCCCCGCTTATTTCATGAATCTCATGAATAAGATTTTTATGGACTTCCTGGATAAGTTTTTCATTGTTTTCATCGATGACATTCTGATTTATTCCAAATCGGAAGAAATACATGAGCTACACCTAAGGACCATTCTTGGAACCCTAAGAGAACAAATGTTGTATGCCAAGTTTAGCAACTGTGAATTCTGGTTACAAGAAGTAGGATTCCTCGGTCACATTTTATCAGCCGGAGGAATTGCCGTTGACCCTGCAAAGGTGAAGGATGTCGAAGATTGGAAAGCCCCAACCACTCAAACCCAAGTTCGTGCATTTCTTGGATTGGCGGGATATTACCGCAAGTTCATAGAAGGATTCTCGAGTATCGCCAGACCCATGACCCAATTGCTGAAGAAGGACAAGAAGTTTGAATGGATCGACAAATGTGAAGCGAGTTTTCAAGAACTCAAGAGAAGATTGATTTCAGCCCCAATCTTAATCATGCCGGATATCACGAAGCCCTTCGATGTGTATTGTGATGCATCCAAGATCGGTCTCGGATGTGTGCTAATGTAAGAAGGCAAAGTTATATCTTACCTATCTCGACAACTGAACAAACACGAGCAAAATTACCCAACCCATGACCTCGAACTCGCATCCGTAGTTCTAGCCCTGAAGATATGGAGGCATTACCTGATGGGAAACCGTTGTGAGATTTATTCGGATCACAAGAGCCCGAAGTATATATTCTCTCAGAAGGAGTTAAATATGAGGCAGAGAAGATGGATTGAGTTAATCAAGGATTACGATCTGGACATTCACTATCACCCCAGTAAAGCCAACGTGGTAGGAGATGCCCTTAGCAGATTGCCGTGCCGCTTGAACTCCCTGATTTTGAAGGAGCAACCAAGTTTGCACAAAGAGATGGAAGATTTTTGAATGGAATTAGTGAGTGAAGGATTTTTGGCTAGCATAGAACTTCAACCCACTTTGATCAGCCATATCAAAGAGGCGCAGAAAAGAAATGCTAGTATTGACAGAATCAAGCGTCGTATCGGTACAGGCAAAGTACCCAGATTCACCAAAGACGAAGAAGGAGTTCTGTGGTACAAAGGACGCCTTTGTGTACCAGCAGATTCTGAGTTGAAAGAAGTAATTCTCAAGGAAGCTCATGATACTCTTTATTCTATCCACCCCGGAGGAACTAAGATGTATCAAGATTTGAAAGAGCAATTTTGGTGGAATAAGATGAAGAGAGAAATCGGAAGCTATATTGCCAAGTGTGATATATGTCAGCGAGTCAAGGTAGGACATCAAAGACCCGCTGGACTGTTGCAACCATTGCAGATTCCGGAATGGAAATTGGATTCCGTTGGAATGGACTTTATCACCGGATTGCCTACTTCTAGTAGGGGAAATGACTCTATCTGGGTCATAGTGGACAGATTGTCCAAAGTCGCTCATTTCTTACCCGTCAAAACCACATATCAGAGTTCGAAGCTAGCAGAGTTATACATCGCTAGAATCGTTAGTTTGCATGGTGTCCCCAAGAACATCGTATCTGATCGAGGAACTCAATTTACCTCGAGATTCTGGAAGAAAGTCCAAGAAGGTTTAGGAACCCGCCTCGATTTCAGCACCGCATATCACCCTCAGACCGATGGACAAATGGAGCGAGTAAATCAAATACTCGAAGATATGCTGAGAGACTGTGTGTTAGAATATGGATCCAAGTGGGAAGACTGTCTGCCGTTTGCAGAATTTTCATACAACAACAGTTATCAAGCTAGTTTGCAAATGGCCCCATTTTAATTCATGTACGGAAGGAAGTGTCGCACCCCTTTGAACTGGTCGGAAGTAGGAGAGAGTCAGATCTTCGGACCCAACATCCTACGAGAAGCAGAAGAGAAGGTTCACAAGATTCGTGAGCACCTCAAGACAGCCCAGTACAGACAGAAGAGTTACGCCAACAAGAGACGTCGAGACCTCGCCTTCAACATAGGAGATTTTGTGTATCTTAAAGTGTCGCTATTGAATGGAATGCAACGTTTCCAACGCAAAGGAAAGTTAGCCCCCAGATATATCGGACCCTTCCAGATTCTGAACCGTCGAGGAGAAGTGTCGTATCAATTGGAACTACCTGAAGAGATGTCAGCCGTGCACAATGTGTTCCATATCTCATTACTTCGCAAGTGCCTCGAAGTTCCAGAGAAGACTGAAGTGTTCAAGAATATCGATCACCAGACCATAGAGATCAACGATGACCTGACCTATCCAAAAGTACCCATCCGTATTTTGGAAGAAGCTTTCCGAACTACCAGAACCCGAAGCATCAAGTTTCTCAAAATTCAGTGGAGCAACCACACAGAAGAGGAAGCTACCTAGGAGCGCGAAGATCACATCAGGACGGAATTTCCCGATCTCTTCAAATCCTAGGTAATCTTTTCGTCCTTCTTCATATCTCGGGACGAGATTTTGTTTAATGGGGAAAGGTTTGTAACATCCCAATAATATTAAACTAGAATCATCAAACTCTAATCATCAAAATTAGGGTTAACAAAAACTTTTCAAATTAAAAATATGAAACCATGCATGTGTGTATGCATCCCATTTTGAATTCTTTTGAATTGCCTTGTTTATGTGTTTCTTTTCTTGTAAAAGGATTCTTAGGTGAAATAAACATCATCCAAACAATTCCCAAACTTTTCCCAAAGACAAATAAATCAAAACAAACAAAATGAGTGAATGGTCATTTTGACCAATTTAACTCCCATGCCTACTTTGCTGTCTCAAACTTTCAGAAATTAACAGAAACTTGTTTGGATATTTACACCCCTTGATAGTACTCTTAACAAAGTATCAAGGCCCACCTTGTGATCATCCAAAAACTTTCAAATGCATAGTTTAAATGACAATTCAAAATTGAACCTTTATCATATGGGAAGATCCCACTTTTTCAAAAACCACTCAAACAAGCTCAACTTTCAAAACCCAAGCATCTGCAGACTCACCAGCACCAACCTATCACACCCACAAAAAATCTTTTCAAAATTTAAAACTTGAATTCTTGCGGCCATTTCATCAAACACCTTGCTGATTCAAATCAAATAAAATCTAAACACTATTGTGAGCAGTGATTGGAGCCTAACTTGTTCCCTCTCTAGCTCACAACAACAACCTCAGTAGATCATCTAGCAAACTAAACCAAGCACTAGCCCCGCTGTAAGCTTGGAAATGCCATCAATGGTGAACAGCCGAAGCTCACCATGTCACCTCAGTGTGAACAGCAAGCTAGGAGAAGAAACAAGCCTAGCCAACATGTCTAGGAGCAAGCCAACACCCCACCGCCACTTCCTGTCCAGCGCTCGAGCGTTGCCAACCCCTCGACCACACGCATAGACCGTGCCCAGCTCGCCAGAAACCATGCCGAGCATGCGCCAGAGCGCCGCCCTCGACACACACACAGACCACGCGCCGCTCTCGCCGCGTGCATACACGATCACCACCGACCCAGGAGGCCGCCAGATATCCCCGTTCGCCGCCCCATGCCCCGTAGCCACCGCTCGCTGTTGAAGACGCCGCCTCGGCCGCGCAGAGCATCGCACGTTCCAGACCATTTGCCACCGCCCCTACATGCGCATTAAAGCCATAGAGCATCGCCAAGAGACCACCAAGCGATCACCACGGCTGGCCATGCCTCTAGCAGCCCGTAGCCATGTCGCCACCGTCGCCTGCCCATCCCGTTCGGTCTCGTCGTGGCGACTATAAATAGAGGCCACCCCCAGCCGAATTGAGCACACCATCTCACTCCCCTCTCCTCACTAATCGTTCCACCCCGTTCTCGGCAAAGCAGCGGCCGAGAATTTCACCGAGCCGCTCATCGGAGAAGAAGGGAGCCAGCAATTGGAGCCACCCCAGGAGAAGCTACCGGTACCAGGAGGTTCGCCGTCGTCGACTTCGTCGTTCGCCCGCCTCGCCGAACCTCGCCTGAGCACCAGTGATCCCCTGACGACCCCCACCTGCCGCGTTAGGGTTCAGTCTCGCCGGTGTTGCCCGACGTGGACGACGACCCTCAGCCGTTGGATTAGAACTAGATCGAACGCACCATATTGCCCCATACCGCTTCGCACCCCCTCGTCTCACTGACGCGTGGGGACAACAACTTAACCAGACTGCGTAAGCGCTGTGCTTAGCAGGCCGGCCCAGTATCGTTTCCCGCGCAACCCAGTTGTTCGAATTTGGATTTTTCCATTTTCATTCAAACACACTTCTACACCTAGTTTCAAAAATCAACTCAGCTCGATTCAGTGAACCAAATTGAATGAAACCAATTTTGTTAGAAAGGTCTGGAAGTGCTGAATTCAAGCCCGTTGGATTTAAATCATTTGGATCTGTAGATCACTCTTGGTAAAAATAACAAGGCAGAATCTTTTCTGCATTCAAACATTTTTCAAATTTAAACCATAATAGCTTTTGAGTTGATTCGAAGTCTCAAAAATCACATGTAACCATACCTTTCAGAATATATAAAAATATATAGGTTTACTTACAGAAATAATGACCAAGTAATAAAAGAATGCCACATAAGCATTTCTAGTCACTTTATTTAATTAAAAATAAAAGGTTAAACCTTATTAAATTGTGACACCACTTTAAATCACATTCCCATGGACTAAAATATGTGGTTATGACATGTGTCAACATGATCCCATGTTTGGTTTGGAGAATATTAAATCTTAAGTAGTTTTTCAATGAGTAGAAATTACTTTTCTAAAAATAAAAGGAATGAAACCAAGCTTTGATCTGGTAATGTTAGTGATGATGCTAGATCATCTATAGGACCCCTTTTTGTGGGATGAGTGCAAGTATTTAAGTATTGTTTGGTGATTGTGTACCTCGTATTTATCATAGATGCTAGTATCGACCAAGGATACGAGGAGGAAGGAGGATACTACGAAGAAGAAGCCGAGGAGAACTTCAACCACTGCTCTGCACAAGGCAAGCTTATACTGATACTGATGCAAGCCAATACTTGCTTGTCACCATGCCAACTATATGCCTTAAGCATAGATGATCCTACCCACTTGATAAACCAATCCAAGTTTTTACTTACAAGCTTTATACTTTATTTCTTTATCAAAGCTATTACTTAGAGTTTACTTAAGTAAATTGTAGATACTAGAAGGATATTTGAAGGTTGCATAAAGAGCATAAAATTTTGCCTAAGCTAGAAAATCTTGATGTCATCCTAAGGCATGATATTGAACTTAGTTAAACTCCACTTGTTTACCACCCCTCATTAGTACTTACCCCCACTTGTAGATGCTAGTGCTAAGCATAAAACTTGATCAACTTTAGGTGGGAATACTTGGTGGAAAATGGTTATGAGAACCTTAGAATGATGGATCATTCTACTGAGATGTTTTTGTGTTTCCGAACACCAGATGATTTATGGTGATGAAAATGTTGTGGCATGAGCCATAGCCCTTTATAAAACTGATGGTTGTCTGGATGCGATACCATTCCAATTTTACCGTACAACCACAATACCCGAGAATTGGGTAGGGCTTGACTGTAAAATTATATACCATAGTATTAGTTCCCTTAGGGCCAAGGTCTGAGCTGAGGCTACCTTGTGAAGATTGTCCACCTCTGCAGTACCCAAGATGACAGTTGGTCATGGTTGGGAGGCCAAACTCACAGGAGAGGTGCTTATACTAGGGCGTGTAGTTGAAAGGTTAGGATTGATTATCCGCATACTTAGTATGGTGAATTCAGGATTTGTTCCTGATGGATGTATCGAATGTTGTGGTGAAAGTGTACAATCGCTGCAGAGTGTCAAACTATTCGAATAGCCGCGTCCGTGGTTATGGACAGTTGGGGTGGCCATACTGTTTCCCCGTCAGATGTTTTTTCAAAATGACTTGTGAAATGATTTGAGACTTTGACTTGACCACAAAAGAGTTGTGGCATGAGATACAAGTTCCCACTTAGGTGTTATAAAACCTTAACTAGCATTCATTGTTTCCAAACTTAGTAGAGGTAAATCTGGCTTTTTGCAAAACAACCCTAGATCTTAGTGTCCTACTAAAAAAAACCCTTTCACCTGTTAGTATTAGTTTGCGAGTACTTAAAGAGTACTCATGGCTTTTTCCCTGGCTATTCCCATGGCCAGACTATGAAGAGGAGTACCTGGAAGATGGACCCCAGGAAGGTTACGACAACTAGGATCATCCTCCCATCGTCAGCATTGCTTGTGACCCCGAAGATGGAGCTTCGCCTACTCTACCGTTATTATTACGTATTTACGTTGCTTGAGTTGTATTAAGAACTGGATCATGAGATCCTTATTTGTGTAAGACCTTATGTATGGTTTGTAATGGATGATGTACTGTGGTATCCAATTCTGTTATGTCTCGCAAAAATGGTAATCCTGGGATTGCGATGTATGGCATAACAGGCATCTGGGATTAAAAATCTGGGTGTTGATAGGGGTTTACAAGTTGTTGATGCACTCCACCTTGTTTCCTTTGTTGAACTATAGAATAGACGGGGCATTGGATAGGGGCATGCTTATTTCCTTCACATAGGAAACAAGTAGCTTGAGATGTGGGGCACTGATTAGTTGGATGTTTCTCTTCACAATTAGGGCATTGGTCTTCATGCTCTTTGGAAGTGTGATCCATGTCTCCACAAATATTGCAAGCTTGAGTTCCTTCTATAATATCATCCTTGACATCATTGTTGTCACAAACTCTTTGGGAAGGGTTATCTCCCATGTTGATCATTTGATTTGGCATCCTTTGCAATAATTGGGTTTGGGTTTCAATAAACCTTTGCATGGTTGGGTCTAACTCATTGTTGTTGGCCCAAAATTGAGTTGTCACTTGGTTTAACTGGGTTTGGGTTATTATGAGTTCTCTCATGTGCAACTCTTGGTTGTTGTTGTTGTCACCATTCTTGATGTTGGAGTTTCTTGGGGAAGTCATCTGTTTGGGTTGGACTGGGATTAGAATATGCAAAAGATTTCTAAGGAGAGAATTCTAATCACACACAACAATTTCACACAAGCAATGTGCAAGCAATCACAAACAAACATTCCACTCAAACAACAAGTTTCAAGCACATTTTTAGGCAACAAAATATTTTTGCTACACCACATAAGTTGGTGGGTTTGATCTAAACTAAATATGGTGGTCCAACTATATGGTTCACTTGAGATCATTCTATTCTTCTTTGTTGTTTCTTCTTGAATGAGATCATGGTTTCCTTGGGAAATTCTTGTGTCTTGGTCACAAGCTTCAAAGGTGATGATGATTCCTTCTAAGTTGTATTTCCTTAGTCTTCAAGTCTTGAGAAACACTTCTTGTCTCACTTGTAGTCCTTAGTGATATCCAAGTTGAAGTCCTTGGTGAAAATAAAGTTGAAGTCCTTGATGATGTTGAAGTTGAAGTCATTTGAGTTGGTGAAATCCTTTGCTCATGGTTGAGGTTTTGTCCATCAAGTTTGAAAATGAAGAGATGTAGAATCAAAACCAAAAATGGTTGAGGAAAGAGTTTACAAGATTGTTTGTAAATAAGTTTTTGGAACAAACACAACTCCTATTTTTCTAAGGTGTTTTGTCCAATCCTAGGGTCACAATCCTACAGGCAACATAGTGATCTGATACCATCTGTAGAGGTACCAACCTTTAATAAGGTAGAGATCCCTGTGTTTACAATGCTAGTCCCTGGATCAATAGCTAGCATCCACAGTTAAGATGTAATATCAAGAAACAAAGGTCATAGTACAACTTTATAACCGGGAATAAAATAATTCATTACATCTTACATAGCTCATTTGGCTATCTCATTACAATGCACCAGAAATAACTATAGCATGGGGTCCTTCATCTTCAAAGTGCCACAGGCAATCATGTTGGTTGTAGACTTGTAATCCTAATCAACACACTTCACTAACATCAAACAAACCTGCAACATAATAAGTTATAGCCACAAGGCTAAATACATTTGAATTGTATTGGCAATGGATACTATGGTAGTATAGTGGAGTCTATCATCTATATGCATTTGGCTAGGTGGAGCTTAGGCTTGCTTTGCTCAAAATAGATTTTCCTTATCATTTGAAAACACTAAGTTTTTGTTTGTCAAAAACACCCAAGGAACCACCAATAGAAATTGGTGAACCTTCACCCTTGTTCAACCACAAGTTTTAACTTAGAAAATTGGGATGAGGAGATTCTTGATAGATTCCATGTCCTGATGCTCAAATTGTCCATTGCCGGGGACACGACTAAGTACTTAGATTTTTCACTCTGCAAAGGTGGTGCACTTTCCCCACAAGACTCGACATGCATCGAGACAAGATCTTTTAGAAGCCTTCCCTTAGACCAGAATGGACGCGTTCCAACCTATCATCCCCTACCACCAACAGTCCATTTGGCTAAGTTATTGCAACCTATAAGATCCAGGAAGAGCCCATAATGCCAAGTGGCTGCACTTGAAGCTTCTCAACATTTGACATCTCAAATCTCTTTGTTCCTGGGTGGCATTCCATAAGTGAGATACCAAGTTTTCCCCAGTATACTGGACTTGGTGATGCCCAAGTTTTCCCCAGTATACTGGACTTGTGTAACCACTCAACACAAACCTTTCTTTCCATTCCACCCAGGTGATTCATTCACTTAGTTGTTTTATTAAACAAAACACAAGTCCTTGACTTAGAAATATTCCATAGCATGAATATAATCCACCCTTGTTCTCTACTAGCTAAGATAAGCATGATAGTAGTAGGAATCTTAACTTAGGATAATTCTACTAAGGTTTAATCTACTAGGATTTCCCATGGCATAGTTTATACTTAGCAAAATTTCCATAAAAGTCCTACTTAGAAATATCACTAACGCATAGTGAAAATAATGGGACAAAAGTATGAAGCACCACTTTCCTTTTTGGTAGAGAATATAAGTTCACTCCTTGATTCTTGCAATAGTCACACTCTTCAAATTATACTACAATTCAATCAAGCAAGCAAATATTCAATCTACCATTCAAGCAATCATCGCATAGAATGTGGCATCCCGCAAAACCACTACTAGAAAATCACGTTGATTTTGTGCATTGCATCGTCATCATCATGCATTGTTTGCATAAAACTATTTTTCGCAAGCCCGTTTTGTTTTCTATAACGCCCCATCTTAATTCAAACGCAAAACCCGGGTCGCCGGAATATTTATTTTGGCCGCTATCGGTTTGCTTTCGGCCCGTTTAAAACAAATAAAAGTTCAATTATTTTTTAGTGGGGCAGTCGAACGGGCTAACTGACCCGAACAACCGCCCCAGGATTTATAATCGGTCCGTCTACACCTGCCCTTCTAAATCCTAAGTTCACCAACTAGTCTACCCCAACCCAGCCTCCACATCACCTCAACCACTCAGATTCTGCCACCTCACCTCCTCTCTACCCCCCACCAACCAGATGATGCCACTTGGCCACCTCCCCTCCACCCCCTCTCTCTCCTCTCACCCTCCCCAGCACTCACGCACTCGGCTCCTTCCCCCACACCCCCTGCCAGCCGGGCCCGCCCCTGCCCCGGTCCCGCGCACCAACCGACCACAGCCCCTCCCTCACCCCCTGGGTCCCACCCCTGACCCCACCGGTCCCACCGCTGGCCTCCTCTCCCCCTCGTCGTCTTCCTCCAACCGCTCTCGCCTGCGCCTTCCCCCTCACCCGCCTCCGGCCTCCCCACCTCGCAACCGCCTCGCTCCCGCAACCGCCGTCCCCGCGTCACCCTCCTCCTCAAGACGCTCACTGACCGCCTTCTTCCCTGCTCCTTCTCCCCGCCCGCGTCGCCTCCCTCTGCCGCCCGCGCCTGGCGCTGCCCAGCGCGCCGCCTCCGCTCGCCTCGACGCCCCACGCCACCTCGCCCCTCGAGCTCCCACCGCCGCCTGCCTCTCCGCCCTCCCGCTCCCTCGGGCCGCGTCCGCCCGCGCTGGCCCTGAGCCCGCCGCTGCGCCTCGCCAGCGCCGCACCTTCCGATCGCGTCCCGCGCCGGGCGAAGCTCCGCACCTGCCCGAGGCGTCGCCCTTCCTCTCCCGCCCGCCAGGCTGCCGCCAGCGCTGTCCCGCCTTCGCCGGTCGTCGACGCCGCCGCCTCCGCCGGTCGCCTCGAGTTCCCGGCCACCGCCCGCGTCTTCTCCGGCCGCCACCGTCTCCCGACCCGCCCGCTGCCACCCGAGCCTCCCGACGGACCCCGCCTCTGCCCGCTGAGCTCCGGTCCCTCGGCTCCATCCAGCCCGCCGTCGCTCTGCTCTGTCCAGCCCTCCCCTCGCCAGCGTCCGCCTCGGCCGGCCGCCTCGGCCCGCTGCCGTGTCTGCGCGTTCTGGCGCGTTGGGCGTTCTCGGCCTTCCGGGCCCGCTGCTGCCGTGCGTGTGCAGCGACAAGACGACGGCGCCTTCCGTGTTGTCGCAGGGGTCCTACGGTGGTGTTGATGGTACGCAAGATGGAATCTCGGCATACAATCCTTCCGGTGAGCAAGAGCTGCAAGACGGACTAGTACCCCGATAAGCCATCCGTACATGCGCTGCCAAGACCAAGTTCGCCATCGATAGTTGAAGCCTCGATACCCCAAGCTCTCCTTCGCGGTACCCGAAGACCGATCTTGGGGCGCCATGAACTCCTTCACGGACGTCGAGGACTCCTACCCAGAACCCGAAGTCACCGAGACCCCAAGGTCGTCGACATGGAACGGACAAGGTCTACTACATGGACCCTGAATACCGATCTAGAGCGCCAAGGCCTTCGCAAGGAGTCGGCAAGATCTTCCGGAAACACCAAGATCAACTGCGCGGCCCCGACAAGAACTCCTTTCCGCATAGACGCCCGAGGACCGACGCCAAGATCACCATGGAACGACAAGTGCTTCACCCCGGACACCGAGACCCCTGTGCGACAAGTGCTTCATCCCGAACAACAAGATCTGTTCCGTTGCCGAGAATGTTCCATCGAGACCGACCCCGTCGAACCCTGGACCCTGAGACCGACCCCGAACCCCGGAACCCAAGATCGTCGAGCCCCCTCTGATGTGTGACCCCTTTTCCTCGAACCCTATTTTATAACATAACAACTTGTTGCATATTTAATTGTCGTCTCGCATGCATATCTGTGGTTTGGGGGCCTTATGCCGATTCAACTAATAATTAAATATGGGGCCCATATGCGGGCAAATCTAGCCTTATATTGGCCTCATTTAAACCTGTGTAGCGAACCGGAAACTCATCGTGCCATGTTAATACAACATTTAAATTGCGGGGTAGCTAAATAACTTGAACCATCTAATTAATTGTCGGGACCCCGGTTCCACTTAATATGACCTAATTGCATCGCACCCTTGCCATAACATGCATCAAACATGCATCATGCCGATCTTCTGCCGTGTATTAAATATTGCATCCGGTGTTTCTTCTAGTGTTTTGGATCTTCGCGGATAAGGCCGTTGAGTTGGTGTGAGCTTCGCCCCGATCTTCGGATGAACCCTTCGACAATGTTTTCAGGCGAGCATCTCCCCCTTTCTACCTATCTTATTTTTCTAGTATTTATTCCCCCCCTGTTGATCTTTGCTAACTGTGTTGCGATGCTCTAGTTTTCGTACCGTGATATCCCTTGCAGCCCTATATAGCCTTGGACACATCCTATTACCTGTTGTTTGGTAGATAGTTGGACCCGCGTGTCGTAGTCGCTTGCTCAAGTGTTTTGCTTGTCGTCAAGTACCACCAATGTTGGAGGAATTGCCGCATGGCGACGTTGGAGATGATCATGTCTTTAATTATTGTTCACTTTAATTCCTGTTTAACAACTAAAATTGAATTAAGCAGAGGCATCGGTGGGTGATAGGTAAGTTTTGGTTTCCGACCGCCCACTTGTGTCCCGTAGGACCCGGGTTCTTGACACCTGTTCCGAGATCGAGCGCGCTAACCACAGGTGGGGAGATATGGGCCCCCCATTGATTATTACCTGATTTCAAAGTATTGTACTGGGGGCCACAACTAGTTTGAGGATTTATTTACTATCATGTACTTATGCCATGTTTACCGCTTTATTTACGTTTGTGCGAGGAGCACACTGTACTGTTTAGGATCGGGACACGTTTTCGCGGTGTCGGCGGTCCCGTTTGGGGGCATACTGTCATCGCCGTCCACCCAAACCCTGAGTCCGTCTCGGAGACCGTCCGACTCCGTTGCGGGTGTCGACTCGGTGGGGTGGTCCCCATGTACTTGCTTTGGGTCTGGGAACGTCATGACTTAGGCCCCGCCGACATACCGATGGGTGTATGTTAACTGATCTGGCAAAAAGGGTCGAAGTGCCTGTGGATACTTTGGTGCACCCCTGCAGGGTTAAATCTTTTCGAGAAGCCGTGTCCGCGGTTATGGACGACTTGGAGCACAGTGCTTGATCATAGACAACTATAACTAAAGTTTACTGTTTTAAATTGACCTGTATCCGATATGATTAGTAATCAGCTTCACTGCAACGGAATGGCTAAGTAAAAGTACCAACAACTGCTGGGTTTTGGGATTGTCTCATGCCAATTGTATCTGATTAGTAAGTGTTGTAACTATAACGGAATGGTTAACTAAAAGTGCCCACTGCTTACTTTATCAGGACGATTATCTAAACCTGACTAGTAAAGTGCCGCAACTATAACTGAATAAATAAAACTGCCAACTGTGTGAGTTCCTCGGTTGACTTCCTCGATGGTCTCGAGGGGGAAACGCCAGGATGGGTTTGTTTGATGATAGCATCAGGTTGGATCCGAATAGGTCTTTCTCACCCTCTCTGATAACCACCAGTTGTATCGAGTCTCTATAGGTTGTTTAGTGCATGCTGCCGCTGCCGCTCAGTCCACCATACCTATGTAGGCGAGGACCGCCGAATTCTAGCCTCGCCGTCTTCGATCTTGACGCTCCTTCTTTTTCGTTTGCCCTTTGTCGGCACCCTTTTTGTTCGAGCAGGTTTTGAGGTCGGCCGTTAGCAGGGTTACCCTTCCGCTTGGCACAGGCGGCAGGTTATGGACGCCATTGGTTATTCTTCAGGGCTCTTAGCCCCATTTGCATCTTGTCCGTAGTCGGACGCCCCATCGTTTTCAAGGTGATTTGGATCTTTGTACCGTATATTTGTATTCTTGACTCGTTGGGTCGCTGTTGTATATATATCTGTTCTGTGGGTCCCATCGAGGAATGATGTGTAATGTTATTACTTTGCTTCCACCCGCACGAAAGTGCCTGGTGGGCACCTTCGAATCGTTTCTATGCGGGTTTGGCGAGTTTCGCTAAAACTTGCATAGGGCCGATTCTGAGGGTGTTACATAGAATAATAAAAATAAAGCAATGCATGCAAGGATGCTAAAGATTGTTTTATTTGTAAAAGTGGTTTCTAATAGGTTATAATCACTTGAAAACACCTATTGGTCATTTGTAAAGGTGGCATAATCATCTGATACTAAGTTAGTGAAAATGCCCTTTTTAAACCATTTTGTTTTTCTAGAAATGATTTAAATCAAAGGAATATTTACTAGTGTTTACCAAATATATTTTTAACACAAATGTTAGTGTTTAAGGTCAAGTGTTTTAATATTAAAACCATTTGCAAAATGTTTTACCTATAAATCATTATTAAATCAAACAACATTTTATTTCATTAGAAAATGCTTTTAAACAAAGTAATAGTTTTCTAGGGTTCACCAAATATGTTTTTAAATATCAAAGCTTGGTGTTTAGGTTAGTGAGTTTTAATTCAAATCATTTTCCAAAGGTTTTACTCAAAAGCATTTTTATATCATAGTCAATATTTTTATTTAACTAGAAATGCTTTAATTCAAATATTTATTCTTTAGTTTCACAAAATACACTTTAAAATCCATAAGTTGGTTTCTATGGTAAGTAGGTTCAAAAAAATCCATTTGCCAAATATTTTACCTAAAAATATTTCTAGGATAATTTTTATATTCAAAATATGCCTACACAAGTTTCTGCAAATACAACCAATTTTCTATAAGCAATTTACTAAACAAAGTGCATGGTTTTATAGAGTTTGTTTTGCTGATTCCATTGATATAAAATTTGCAAAATTTGGACGTGTGGATCAAAAGTTATGAATTATGCAAGTTTGAACATCTATTAGAATAGTTTCTATTTTTAAAACAAAAAGCGGGCCACGTGGTGAGTTCTGATTGGGCCATACCGATTCGTCCGGATCAAGCAACGTAGACCGCAGGATTTAAAGTGGATCATGCGGCACAAAGTCGATCATACCCCTGCGATAAGTCGTTCTATCCTAACCAATGGATCAAGATCCAATGCTCCAGATCGATTTGACCACGAATGGGCGGCGCTGGGTCAACTGCGAGCGGCGGCACGCTCAGGCTACGGCGTTGCGGTGGCTACGGGAAGTGAGGAAGAGGATGGGGAGGCTCACCAGGTTTGCAGAACATTGCTGATGCTCAACTTGCTTGCAGGAAGGTAGGGGGCGCACGGGGTGGACGACAATTGCTCGCCAGAGTCCTTCTCACCGTCGGTTGCGCTCAGACGTTGTTGAAGGCGAGGCTACAGAGCATTCCAGAGAAAAAGGGGAGCACGGTTAGATGCGCCAAGTTGTGGTGAGTACGCGCGTGTGAAGGGGGAGGAGAGGGGCGGTCAGACGCTACCTGGGAAACTCGCCGGAGTGGAAAAATACGACGGCGATGCTCAGTGTTGACGTTGTCGACGATCCAGAGCACGCGCGGGCGAGATGGCGCTACGGAGAGGTTCGCCAGGAGATGGGGAATGTCCCCGTGGAGTCTGGGAGGCAAGGTGGTGGCTGGGTTTGCCAGAATCGGCCGGAAATGCCATCGGAGACAGAGGTGTTGTCGCAAGCAATACGGGCAGCCTAGGGGCTCCAGTGGTGTGAGGACTGGGGAAAAGGGAGAGGAGGCATGGACGATTAAGAGGGAGTGATCACAGCGAGAAATTATCGCGGCATTGATGCGTATTCATGCCGCGGAATCAAGGCAGAAACTGGCGAGGGGGAAGGGCGAGGTCGTCGCGCGGGTGAGGAAGAAGGTCTGGCAGGTGGGGCTCCTTCGTCAGCGAGTGAGGGAGAGGTGCGGTGGCGTCCAGCGGTCAGTTGCTACACGGGTGTGAGTCTGAGTAGAAAAGAAACGTTTCGGGGAGGGAAGAGGTGGCTGCTGGGCTGGACTGGGCTTGCTGAGCCTGGTCTGGCTGGGTTGGGTTGTTTCATTTTTTTGTTCTGCTTCTTTTTCTTTTTCTATTTTCTTTTCCTGTTTTGATTTTTATTCAAACAATTCAATCAAACATTTGAATTCAAATCCTTGACAGACATTCTTTAAGTTTTCTATACTGTTTAAACATGGATTTTAAAGTTAATTTTGGGATATTTCTTTTATTATTTTATGGTTTATATTTTATTTTAAAAAGGGCACTTTCCTTTATTCAAATAAGGTTTAATTAAATTCTCAAACCCTTATTTGAAATCAAAATTTCACCAAACCTTTTCAGTAGGTTTTATTTTTACAAAATAATTTCACTTTGAATTATTATTTAAAATACTTTAATATGTTTTAATGTTTATTTAAATTGGAAAATGTATTTACCTAAATGAAATTGGATATTAATAAATCCTTATAATTTTTATTTAAATAACCCATCACTCTTTTTACTAAACAAAAATCTTTCATTTCATTTGTTTGGTCAAGATTTAATTTGGATTTTTTAAAAAGAGTCCTTATTTATTTATTTCTTCCATATCTTTTTATTTAAGGATCCAAAAATGGTGATTCCATCTTTTATAATTTTATTTAATATTTGTTTATCTTTTTAAATCCCTTTAGGATTCTATTTGTTCAAAATAGGTTTTGTTGTTTCCATTTGGAATCAAAAAGTTTCTTTTCACCCTAAATTTCAACAATTATTTATTTTGTTGATTTATTTTTCACATTACAAAATTTGAATTTTTTTGGGATGTGACAGCAAATTGGGCGTATCAACTCCCCCAAGCTTAGACTTCGCTTGTACCCAAGCGAATACTGAGCTCAGTAAACATGTCCACAGGTTTATGGAGTGAAGTGTGGATAAAAGAATACGAACAAGAAATATCACACTTACCATTACACAACTCATAGAGGAAAGCAACTCACCATTATATAACTTGGCTTGCAACCAAGTACAGCAGTCAGAATAGAGATGCATAAAGATAAATCATAATTGGAATTGGCAAACTTGTTCTTGGTCAGAGAACATCTGACAAACAGTTTCACAAAAGCTTTTTGTAGAAGTTTCAAAACAGGAGAACACTTTGCTCAAAAAGGTTTTTCACAAGTGAAGGATTTCAAAGTAATACTAAATAGATAAGAGTTTTGTGCAAACAAGGAAGATAAATAACATGATTGAATAAATCACCATATGAATGCTTGAAACACAACAACTCAAATACTTGCTGGAGATGGAGAGGAAGTAGGTTTACTGACTCAAACTGGTAACCAGGAGAAAGGTCCCTTCTTAGAGGGTAGCAGGGATTACAAGTCATAAAGATATTCCAAAATATTATGGTACTTACTAGCTTTGAGCCCTCATTGCCCCTATCATAAGCATCTTGAGGTGATTAAGGTTAAAGTGAACAAAGATGGAGTATATGCTTGACGAAATATAAGTTGGCAATCTCATGTCCCTTGAATATGAGGGCCACTCCTCATGCATACTCAACTTTGGGTCCAGGTAAGTTCTTGTCATTGTAAGTATTTGCATATCATTGAGAACCACCAACAGGGTACCCCTTGCACATGATACATGAGCTTTCCCATAACCAAAATGACAAGGCAAGCAGACAATGAGCATCTCAGCGATCTTTTTTTACTATGTGTATAGCTTTTTATTGAGGATGCTTCATAGATGACTCACTATGGTGATACTGCAAGTTTCCACCATGATTAAGCATGGCTTAGGCTAGCGGCCTAGGCGTTTCTCTAACACAGGATACAAACTCCATGGACTTACAAGTTCCCTCTTTATTTCACACTGTTGACATCCATAGACAAAAGAGCACGATATCAATTGTGTACAGAGCACAAGTGCAATGTTGAAAACGTTCCCCGTGACACCACGGTTCTGCTAATTCCAACATATAGATGAAAGCATATACAACTTCGATGTTCACAATGGTTCAAGTCTATTAGGGGAAAGGAAATAAAGTGTCCCATCAAGTTCATGAGAGCTTTACTAACTAGTTTTCACATAACAAAATACTTTTTAATTCGAAGGGTAGATGAAGCTTGAGAATTTTCTTGGAATAGCAAAAGCTACTAGGTAGATATGGTGGACACAAGTGGCAAAAGTTTTGGGTTCAAAGGATTTGGAAAAATGAGAAGTATGCCTTCTCAAAACAGGTTTTTGGCTAGCAAGGCTGGGTAGCAAGCAAGAGAGTTGAAAGAAACAAGCAAACATACAAGTAATAAAGCCAAACATGCAATCTTCCTTGAAGACACAAAAGATCTTAAATAAAGAATACTAAGCTTATGAGCCAACAAGAAAGAAAACAAATGATACAAAATACCTGTAAGCTTTTTCTTTATTTTTCTTTCAAACTAAAGCCACTGACCAGAGCTTGGTTTGCCAAAACCAATTTAGATCCACTTGATGATCCCAAAGTGGTGCCAATACTGAACAACAAGATCCATCATATAATAGAGATTGCAAACTAAAATAAGAAGTGCAAAAAGTAAAAGATGAGACTTCTCATTAATATTCCGATAAAGGCACTCACACCAAGGGATACATAGATAATCAACTAAAGGAGAGATACTTCCACATGCAAACCAAACTATAAGATAACCTCTCTACCACAGATATGAATCCATTAAAAAGGTAAAAGATAAAATATAATGGTGGTGATACCGCGGCACTCCCCCAAGCTTGGAACAAGCCAAGGGGATGCCAAACCTGATGACGAATTACTCCTTCGGTGGTGGTGGTGTTCTCTTGTCCTGGGTTAGGAAATCTTCCAGCATCTTACGAAGCCTGTTATTCTCCTCTTGAAGCATATACACCTCCATCCTCAAAGCACGATACTTATCACAAAACTCGTTGGTGGTTCGAAGGGCTTCCGCTGCCTCAGGGCAGTATATGTGTTTTGGACCGAACGCTACGATTCCCTGCATGTGACGAGAAAAAGCATTCGCAGTGTTAATTGCTCCTACAAAAGTAGGTTTTCTTCCCCTTGTTCCTGCGGCGGTTTGTTCTTCCAACTCTTTCTCCACAGGCTTCTTGCCTTTGTCGTTGGCGGAGGCCATGGTGCTCTAATCTTGAGAAGATTTCCTGACAGAAACAGATCTAAACGAAAACACGACGAGAACACGATGCACGAACCTCGGGAGATCCGGGAGGGGGGGTTATATATTATGAAGTTTCAATGCATAAGGAAGGTTTTTACACGGAAACGAGATGGAGACGGAGTTCGTGGGGCGAACACCCCCCTCAGGCGCATCCAGGATGGGCCCGCGCCTGGGGTGGGTTTGTCTACCCGGGCTCCGTTTCCTCCTCAGTTTCGTCTCGTAACTTCCCTTATGTATTAAAAACATCAAAAATATAAAAAGATTGGGGTTTCACGAACCTTCGGTTTTCACCACTTTTACCTATTCAAGGACGAACTCTGCAGATTCCTTCTCTCTTTCTCCTGAGAATTTCCATACAAAATTTTTGCACAAACTCAATGAAAACATTAGTGTAAGAAAAAACAATAAACCTTTGGTGCACAGTTAAATGGAAAAACCATCAAAACAAAAGCTTTTGTAAGAGGCAAATGCAAATGATGGCAGAAATTTGTCAAAACAAACCAACATGTAAAGATTGATTTTTCCGGAGTCCTTCTATTGCTCAAATCAAAAAGTGCAGAACTGATGAAAGTTGGGTAACAACTTGGAGAACAAGATCATAAAAATGCAACTCCATCCTAAGTACTGAGCTTCCTCACGAATTTTTACAATGCAGCACAAAAATCTGTCCCAGGACAACCACTTTTCACAACTCCTCTACTTCACAAAAGTAATTGAACTTGACAGAAAAACCAAAAAAAGGATGGAGCAGTTATTACTGTGGTAATAACTTCCAAGACTCAACAAAACTCTTGGGTTATCTCCCAACAAGTACTTTTCTTTAATGCCTTTAAGTTAGGCTTGAAACTTCCAAAGATGCTCACAAAGGAGATATATATATTTGAAGTGAAAGAGAGCATCAAGAAGCAAATAACCAACACACTTGAGTCTAACCCACTTCCTATGCATAGGGGTATCACGAGAAAACGAGTTGTTGAAATAAAAGGCCACAAGCATAGGACGACAAAATAGATGCAACTTCAAAGCTTTCAACATAAAACGGGGAAACTTAACATCATTGAGATGCATAAAACCATGTTTCTCTCTCTCAAAATAACTTTCAGTAGCACTTTGAATAAAGTTAACAATATAACTGTCACTGGAAACAACTTTATCATTAGAATAAGCAAAATTACAGTCATCAAAAGGAGGTCCAAGGTCATAGACTGGATCAATAGAAGCAAGTTGTTCCATCCTGAAATCTTTATAAGGCAAGCTATTTTCACAAGGAGCTTTAGCAAATTTGGAAAAGTTGAACTCATAAGATTCTCCATCAAACTTAGTTAAATTTTTTTCCTTCTTACAATCAATAATAGCTCCACAAGTGTTCAAGAAAGGTCTACCATAAATTATGGGACAAGTTTTGCTAGCTGCTGAATTAAGCACTAGAAAATCAGCAGGATACTTAATCTTACCATAGAGAACCTCCACATCTATTACAATACCAATGGGGCAAATGGTCTCCTTGTTAGCAAGGTGAATAACCACATCAATGTCCTTAAGCTCACAAGGACCAATCTCATGCATAATTTCCTTGTAAAGCTCATAAGGAATAGCACTAGAACTAGTACCAATATCACATAAACCATAGTAGCAATGATCACCAATTTTAACAGAAAGCATAGGAACACTAGCTTTTCTAGCCTTACCAGGATGAGAGATAATACTAGAAGCATCTTCATAGAATACAATGTGCTCATCCTCTATATTTCTAGTGACAGTGTCTTTCACAATAGCTACCACAGATTCATCAATCAAATGCTTACTAGGCTCCACATTTTTCATTGTACCTTTGTTATTTGCACTAATAATCATAGAATACTCCTTTACCTTAGTTGGGAAAGGCATTTTCTCAACATGGGGTTCAGGCACAATATGATTAGTAGTACAAACTTGAGTACTTCTAACGGGAGCTTGATTAACAACATCTTTATAAGGAGAATGGTACTTATTCCACTTCTTCTTGGGAATTTCAATGTAAGAGGCAAAGGCCTTAAAACAGCTGGCAATACTTTGGGAATCAAGACCAAACTCATTGCTAATATCACGGAAGCTATCAGTTCCCATAAAAGATTTGATGCATTCATAATCATAGTTTATACCTGACATTCTTCCTTTGTCATTCTCCCAAGCTTCAGTGTTCTCTTGAATATGGTCTAGTAGATCCCATTTAGCTTCTTCCTTCATACGTGTGAATGATCCAGCACAAGAAGCATCTAGTAAATATTTATCATGAAGAGAAATCCTAGCATAAAAGTTATTGAGAATAGTATTGTTAGGGAGTTCATGAATAGGACATTTAAGCATTAGTAACTTCAATCTACCCCAAGCTTGAGATATACTCTCTCCATCAAGAGGCCAAAAGTTATATATAAGATTTCTATCCTTATGAATCTCACTGGTAGTATAGAATTTAGAATAAAAGAGAGATGCCATCTCATCCCATTCCATGGATTGTCCATTCTTCAGTAGCTTATACCATTCTTCAGCTCTCCCTTTCAAGGATATGGAGAGTAACTTCTTCTTCACCTATTCAGTTGTGATACTTGCACACTTAAACAACCCGCATAATTCATGGATAAAAAGCAAGTGATCACCGGGATGGACAGTTCCATCCCGAAAATAATAATTATCCATAACACGATTAACAATACTTGTAGGTATCCTAAAAGGATCTATCTCAACAGGAGGTGGTTCATCTACTACCCTAGCAGTGGTAGTAGTTTTCCCAAATAGAAAACCAAGTGGGTTATCCATATTGGAAACAAAGTAACAAGCAGTAACAAAAGCAATACTCACAGTGAAAGTTTCCCTTACCAGTTCCACTCCTCAATAGCGCTTCACTCCCCGGCCACAGCGCTAGAAAATAGTCTTGATGACCCACAAGTATAGGGGGTGTATCGTAGTACTTTCGATAAATAGGAGTGTCGATCCCAACGAGGATCAGAAGGTGCTGAACAGTGGTATGGAGCAGGAAATCCCTGTGAGTACTTAGCAAACAGATTTTTAGTGGTTTTCTAACAAAGCAAGAAACCAAGGAGCAAGAAACAAAAGTAACAAACAAACGGAGCAAGTGGCCCAATCCTTTCTTATCAAAGGACAAGCCAGTGGAAATACTTGTAAGGAACAAATGTTCTCGAGGACACATGGGAATTCTGTCAAGTGCTTTCGCTTCAAATAGCTAAGTAATCTTCTTTGGTGTTAAGTGTTGTGTGGGTGAACCTGTGACGAGGTTTAATCTCGTCAATGCCCATTGTTATGAGCTTGGGTTTTGGATAAGATGGGGATGCTGGAGATCGCGGAACGGTTAGCAAACAAGCAACACGGGGACACGAGGTTTACCGAGGTTCAGGCCCCCGGAGGGAAAATCCTACTCCTGCTTGTCTGCTCTTGATTACGGCGGAACCAAAAAGTACAGGGGTGCGCAGATGCAATCTAGCGTGGTGGTGTGTATGCGGTGGTATGAAGGTGCCCTCCTCGTCGTCACCTCCTAGCCTTTATATAGAGATAGGCAGGTCCCAGGTACAGATCGAGTCAGTTACAGGTTTAGGGTTTGCCCCTTTGAATATTTATCTACTCTAGTCTTGTTCTCCAAGGATCCGAAGGCGTCATGGGCCCTGGCCACCCGAAAGTCTTCATGGGCTGGTGCATGTTCTCGTGGGCCTTCCTTGGGCTGGACTAGGTATGCTAAGATCGTGTACCCGTAGGTTATAACCATGTCAGTAGCCCCCGAGTGTTCAGTCGAATCATAGATTCGGGTGAGGACTCCTCATTCTTTCGGGTGCGGCTATCTTTGTTCGTTTAGAGAATGATTTGAGTGTGTGGGGATTGTTGATGCGTGTTCCTGACTCTCCCGATGGATCAGGGTCAGTTAACTGTCTTAGGACAAAACAACACGATCTTCTTCAGATTCAAGTCCATCGACTCGAACCCGGAACATGTGCTGGCGTAATTCGACTCAGGCCACGGAGGACTTACAGGAGTCGAATTCGAGTAAATTTTAAATGATGTATCCAACGCGTCCATCGAGATTTTTCATCGCGCCTGCTGGCACGGATTCTCACTAGCAGAGCGCAGTCATGTGCGTTGCCATGCCATCAGATGATATCTATAGGTCTTATATATATGTCGCAGACACAGCATCCGAATGTTTATCACCGCGGAGGTGTTTTGGGTGGCCAAGGAGGATGTTGCTCACTTAGCGTTAACTGGGGCAGAGTTGCCGAAAAGTTTTGGAATGCTGATCCGAAGGATCGCAGTTGAAGAATTCATAGGGTGCGTGACCAGCGCTCCCTATGGGAGTAGCCCCCGAGTGTCTATTCGAATCATAGACTCGAGTAGAGACTTTAATTCAGTCTTTGTTGACTTTTAGGTCCGTAGGACACAAATTTTTCATATGCTTGAATCCATCCTCCCTATGGGAGTAGCCCCCAAGTCCGTAGTGGAGTCGTAGACTCGACGTAGGACTTGAAGAATAGTTCAATGGTGTAGTATTTTGATCGTTTTTCGGGTGCGCTGCCAGCGCTCCTGATAGGAGTAGCCCCCGAGTAGTTAGTCGAATCGTAGATTCGACTGAGTACTTTTAGCTGTGTAGCCGAAGAATTGTAACCGTTGCTAGTATAGCTTTTGATGACGTCATTGCTAACGATCTGTGACCTCAAGCGTCTGCGGCGCCAGAGATGACGTGATTGGACGAACATGGGTCCCACCTTCTGACTTTGAGTTGACAGGTCACGCGCAGCGTGAAGATAATTACGGCATCGCCTCGACTTGAAATCCCTAATACCCTCTATAAAGGGACCTTTCTCCTAGTTACCAAGTTGAGTCATTAAACCTACTTCCTCTGTATCTCCAGCAAGCATTTGAGTTGCTGCGTTGCAAGCATTTTCATATGGTGATTTATTCAATCATGTTCTTGAAATCTTATTTGTTTGCACAAAACTCTTGTCTATTGAGTATTACTTTGAAATCCTTCATTGAAAAACCTTTTTGAGCAAAGAGTGCTCCTATTTTGAAAACTTCTACAAAAACCTTTATGTGAAACTATTTGCCAGCTGTTCTCTGACCAGGAACAAAGTTTACCAATTCCAATTATGATTTATCTTTATGCCTCTCTATTGTGACTCCTGTACTTGTTGCAAGTTAAGTTATATAATGGTGAGTTGCTTTCTTCTATGAGTCGTGTAATGGTAAGTGTGATGCTTCTTGTCCGTATTCTTTATCCACACTTCACTCCGTAAACCTGTGGGCAGGTTTACTAAGCTCAGTTTCCGCTTGGGGACAAGCGAAGGTCTAAGCTTGGGGGGAGTTGATACGTCCAATTTGCATCACCATTATATATCATAATTTTCCTCTATTCATTGATATATGTCTTATTATGAGATAATACTTATGTCTTTTCATCTGTTTATGCATGTTGGATGATTCTTGGAGGATGGACTGCCGGAGTCTGGATTTTGATGGAAAAAGAGGTGTTTTGATGCAATTTCGCGAAGATCAGAAAAATACAAGAAAAATATGGGAAAATTATATTTTCCCGGAAGACATAGGAAGCCATAAGGGTAGGAGAAGAAGGGCCACAGGGGCCCACACCCCCTAGGCTCGGGCCCACCTTGACCCGCGCCTAGGGCAGGTGTGGCCCACCCGCTCGGCCTCCGTCTCTGCCCTCTCGCCTATATCTTCCTTACGGAACCCTAACACCAGGGGGGTGACCACAAAAACATTTCCGCCGCCTCTGCGGGGCGGAAAACACTGAGAGAAACATCTCTCCGGCAAACATATTTCTGCCGGGGAAATTCCTTCCTAGAGAGGGGAGATCGTCGCCATCAACACCGTCATCAAGCTAGTCTTCATCGGGATCATCATCATCATCCATACCATCATCTCCACCAGCACCATCATCACCACTCCATCCCGCTGTAACAATTGTGTTCGATATTTCTCTAGTTCTTAGGGGAAACTTTCCCGGTGTTAATTATCAATTCTAGTGTAGTGTAGGATTCCGATTCTTATCTGAGTCGGATATGCCTTCTTGACTTCAGTAATTTTCCTACTCGTTTCAAAACATGAGCTAGATTTAAAGAATGTCGTGCTATCTGACAACTTATTTAGAACAGGTCTTGTCACTGTAACATCCCAAAAATATTAATCAAGGTTATCAATTCTAATCACCCAAAATTAGGGTTAACAAAAACTTTTGTTAATTTAAATCAATATGACTGCATGTGTGTATGTGATGAATGCATGAATGCTTGTATGGACTTATTTGATTGTTATGAATGGCAAGGATTGGTTCAAAGATGAAAACAACATCATCTAAATCATTTCCAAGCAGAATCAAATCAGTAGAAATTCAAAAACAAACAATATGAGCTAATTGTCATTTTTGCCAATATTGCTCACTAGACCAATTTGAGTGTTTCTAGTCCAAGATTTCTAATAGAAACAAATCCAATTCTTTTCACCCCTTGCTAGACCAAGTAAAAGTGAACCCAAGCCCACCTTGCAAACCCACAGAAACATTTGGCAACCCTATTCAAATGACATTTAAAAATTGAATCTAGTTCATATGGTAAGATCACCATTTCTCAAAACCCAAGCAAACCAGTTCACCTTGACAAATCCAAACAGCCAGAGACTACCAAGTATGTGCCTAGTACACCCACCAAATTTCATCCAAAAATTCAAATATAATTTTCTTTCGGCCATTCCATCAAACACCTTCTGAGCACAAATCAAATAGAACAACAAACACTATTTTGAGCAGTGTTCTTGCCAAACTTGTTCCCTCTCTAGCCCTCACCACACTCCCAGTATGTCACCTACCTTGTCTATGCAGCTCTAGCCCTCTGTTTACATGACCATCTTATCAATGGGCACCATGGCCGAGCACATATTCCACCCCCACCGTAGACAGCAAGCTACAAGTGTAGCCAACCTCGCCAACCTTGTCTGGCATGCTTCCAGTGCCTCACTGCCCCCTCTAGACCAGCCCTAGCTCGAGGATAGAGAGAGGAGACACCGGAAACACGGTGCCCGTGCCGCTGTCGACCATGCCGATGCGCACCGCAGTTCACGCACCATTCCCACTCAACCCTACCACCTCGAGCTCTTGTCGCCCGTCTACATGATCATTACCGTCCCAGGAGACCACCAGACATGCTCGTTTCCTCGACCGTGCCCCGTAGCTGCCGCACGCCGCGAAGTTCGCCGTCGGTACCGTGCAGAGTGCCGCATGTTCCAGACCAAACCACACCGCCCCTTGCCGATCATCCAGTCATTGAGCATCGCCAGGAGACCGCGCACCGTCCTAGCCCCCCATGCCATGCCTATAGCTCACTATAACGCTGACCCCAACGAGCTCTGCCCATGCCACTCGGCCTCTCTCGCTCGCCTATAAAAGGAGGCCTCCCCCATACCATTTCTCCACACCATCTCACTCCCCTCTCTCTCAGAACCACCCCACTTCTTCCCGGAGCAAGGCGAGCACCAGGCCACCGAAATTTCATCAGAGCCCGCCGCTGCTGGAGGAGAAGGGCGTCGTCGATTGTGGCCACCCCAGGAGATGCCGCCAGTACCAGGAGAACCGCCATCATCGACAAACTCATTCGTCCCTGTCACCGACCCTCACCTGAGCCCCGGTGAGCCTCCTCAGATCCTCATTGGCCGTGCTAGGGTTCGTCCCCGTTGTGTCCTGTTCAGATGAGGACGATGGCTGTGAGCCGTTGATCCTGCATCTAATCCTACGGTCGTAATCAGCCCATACCCCTTCGCCACCCCCTGTCGCACTGAGGAGTGGAAACACCATTTAAACCAGCCCCAGCTGCCTTGCGCAAGTGGGCGGCTTTTGTTCAGCATAGCGATTAGTTTAAATTTATATTTTTCATTTTAGTTTCAAACCTAGTTCTGTTTGTTGATTCAAAAATCAATTCAGAGAGATTCACTGAACCAAATTGCATGAAACTAATTTTGTTAGAAAGGTTTGGAAATCCTTAATCCAAGCCCATTGGACTCAACCCATTTGAAATTATAGATCACCTATAGTAAAAATAACAAGGCAGATACTTTTCTTCATTCAAACATTTTTCAAAATTCAACCATAAATGCTTTTGAGTTGATTCCAACTTTCAAAAATCACATTTGATAAGATATTTCTGAATATATAAAAATATCTAGTTTTACTTGCAGTAATAATGGACAAGTAATAAAAGAATGCCCCATAGGCATTTCTAGTCACTTTAATTAATTAAAATAATAATGTTAAACCTTATTATATTGTGACACCACTTTAAATAACATTTCCCAAGTATTAAAATATGTGGTTAGCACATGTTTCAACATGATCCCATATTTTAATTGGAGAATATTAAATCTTAAGTAGTTTTTCAATGATTAGAAGTTACTTTTCTAAAATAAAATAAATAAGACTAAGTCTTTACCATGTGATGATTGTGATGATGCTAGATCATCTAGTGTGAACCTTGTGTGCCTAATAGAAGCAGTTAAGTATTGTTTGGTGATTTTGTACCTCGTATTCATTTATAGACGCTAGTACCGACCAAGGATACAAACAAGAAGGAGAATAATAAGAAGAGGAAGCAGAGGATAACTTTAACCACTTCACTACTCAAGGAAAGCCTCACAACACAAGTGAACTTAGCAAGCTACAACTTGGCAAGCTAACACTTGCATGATAACTATGCAAACTAGATGCCTTAGGCATATTTGGTTATACCCGTTTATTACACCAAATTCCAGTTTTACTTGCAAGCTTTATTCTTTTTATTTTATTTATCAAAGCTCTTTATTTAGGTTTACTTAGTGACTTGTGAATTTTAGAAAGTTATTAGAGGTAGCATAAAGATCATAAAACTTGGCCTAAGTTAGATAGAATTAGATGTCATCCTAAGGCATGAGATTAGACTTAGATAAGTCACACTTGATTACCACCCCTCATTAGAGATTACCCACGAACTGTAGTGGCTAGTGCTAAGCATAAAACTTGATCACTTTAGATGGGAATACTTGGTGAAAAGGATTATGAAAATGTTAGAATGATGAGTCATTATAATGAAATGTTTTGACATGTGTTATGAACACCAGATGGTTTGATGATGAAAATGTTGACGCATGAGCCTTAGCCCCTTTATAAAACTGATGGTTGTGTTCAGATTCGACACCATTCCAATTTTACTGTACAACCACAATACCCTAATTTGGGTAGGGCTTGACTGGAATTTTATATATCTTAGTATGGGTTCCCTTACGGCTGAGGTTTGAGCTGAGGCTACCTCGTGATGATTGTCCACCTCTGCAGTTCTCGAGATGACAGATGGTCATGGTTGGGAGGCCAAACTCATAGGGGAGGTGCCTATACTAGGGTGTGTAATTGAAAGGTTAGGATTTATTATCCGCATACTGAGTATGGTGATTCAGCATTGTTCCTTAAAGATGTATCGAATGTTGTGGTGAAAGTGTACCACCTCTGCAGAGTGTCAAACTATTCGAATAGTCGCGTCCATGATTATGGACAGTTGGAGTGGCCATACTGTTCCGTCGTCAGATGTTTTCAAAATGACTTGTGAAATGAATCATGACTTTGAATTGACCACAACAGGGTCATGATATGAAAACTAAGTTCCCACTTAGGTGTTATAAAACCTTAAACAAGTTTTCTTTACTTCTGAACTCAGTTAGAAATAAACCTGGATTTTTGCAAAACAACCTAGAGCTTAGTATTCCTACTTGAACCACTTTACTTGTTAGTGATAATTTGCGAGTACTTAAAGAGTACTCATGGATTTCTCCCTGGCTATTCCTATGGCCAGACTATGAAGAGGACTACCAGGATGATGGACAACCGGAAGTCTACGACAACTAGGATCATCTCCCATCGTCAGCATTGCCTGTGAATCTGCAGATGGATCTTTGCCCATTCTACCGTTATTATATTATTCCGTTGCGTTGATTGTATTAAGACTAGATCATGAGATCCTTTAATTGTAAGACCTTTATTTTGGTTTGTAATGGATGATGAACTATGGTACCAATCTTTTATGTCTCGCAAAAATGGCAATCCTGAGATTGCGATGTATGGCATAACAGGCATCTGGGATTAAAAATCCGGGTGTTGACAAGTTGGTATCAAAACCATCCTGACCATAGGAGACCCTAGTTTAGAATGGACGGTTGAATCAAAAACTTAGTTTCAAATCAAAAGAAGTGAGTATTTATGAAAAACTATTCTCATTCTTATCACTTAGATTCTTTCATGAAAATTCATGTCCTTAAAAAATTCTTGCAAACTTACATAAAATTTGACACGCTTGATCACTCTACTAACTTACTCATCCTACATTCTTATAGATGGACGTGAGGTATAGCAGGTTCTATTAGCTGGGCAATGGAGGAGATCTCATCTTTGAGTGTGATTTGGACCAACTCTCAGAACTTCTTGAGCGCCCGCACCCCGAGTTCTTCGGAGCCTAGATCAACGATCAGCAAGGAGGATAATTGTAGTGGCTGATTGTTTCAAGTCTCAGAGGCAAGAATGAAGCCCCCACATCAGAGGGAATCCAGTTCACCTTAAGAGAGAACAACTGGCTAGATGGAATCGCCAGGGCCATGCATGAAGCTCTTGCCCGTCTATGTGGGCAAAGCATCAATCAGATCAAGTGTAAGGTTCCCAACCTTTAATAAGGTAGAGATCCCTGTGTTTACAATGCTAGTCCCTGGATCAATAGCTAGGATCCACATTTAAGATGTAATATCAAGAAACAAAGGTCATGATACAACTTTATAACCAGGAATAAAATAATTCATTACATCTGACATAGCTCATTTGGCTATCACATTACAATGCAGCAGAATTAACAATAGCATGGGGTCCTTCATCTTCAAAGTGCCACATGAAGTCATGTTGGTTGTAGACTTGTAATCCTAATCAATAAACTTCACTAACGTCAAACAAACCTGCAACATAATAAGTTGCAGCCACAAGGGTCAATAAATTTGAATTATATTGGCAAGTTTCACTACTATGTAGAAATAAGTGGAACCTACCATTACATGCATATTTGGCTAAGTAGGATTTAGGCTCATTTGCAGAAAGCAATATAGTTTTGTACTATCTTTTCAAAAAAGTTTTGATCTTTTGAAATTCTTTCTGAACTCCTTGGAAAACTCCAAGTGCTTCTAATCCCTTGTTGTCACCATCAAGTTTTACTTTGAGAAATTGGAATATCGAGATCTTCCATAGCTTCAGGCCTTAGTTGCTCAGAGTTGTCCATAACCGGGGACACGGCTAAGTACTTAGAATTTTGATCTTCTCCAGAAGTTGTACACTTTACCCACATGACACAATCTCGTCTTGACGCCACCAGTGGCCGCTGGATAAGTACTCACCAAAATGGAGTACCGGCATATCGAGAATGTGACAAAGTCTTTCCATAGAAGTCCTCCCAATACACAATGCTAGATTGTCAACCAGGCACCAATGTAGGGATAAATTTCCCATACACAATTCTAGTTAACCTAAAGATGCCAATGCATGGGTCTTCCACTATGTAGTTGACTAAGCCAGAGCCCATTTAGCATGTGGCTGTACACGGAAGCCACTGTACGAGAAACATGTTCAATCTCTAAGTCCCTGGGTGATTTTCTTCTAGTTCACATACAAAAAGATAGCCATATAAACATGGTTCCCTTTGTTGCCACCTTGTCCAAAACTTGAGTATCCTTTTCCACCCAGGTGGTTTATTGAGTACTTGTTTTATTATATAAAACATATATCTTTCCAACACTTCATATAATCATATCATGTATCCCATCCCAAATATATAGCAGGGCTAAGCATACTACAACTACAATGTTTTCACTAAGGATGATATAAGGGTATCCTATTAGGATTTAGCATAGCATAAAATATAGTAGTCCTTATCATGCATGTTACAAAAATTCACTAAGTGTAATGAAAATAGTAGGACATGGATGATAGTGTCACTTGCCTTTTTAGTAGATAATGATGGTTCACTTCTTGATCTTGCAAATATCACACTCTTCTAACTTCACTACAATTCAATCAAGCAAACACAAATTCAACTAATATTCAACCCATTTCACACACATAAAATAACAAAAACAAGGTCATGCATGCAAGCAAGCAAAAGATAGTTTTATTTGGAATAGTGGTTTCTACTAGGCTCTAAACATTTTAAAGCTCAAAGTGGTCATTTACTAAAGTGGTAAAACCATTTGCAAAAGGTTTCATCTCATAAACCAAATATTATGATAAGGTGATATTTTATGTAGTTGAAAATATCTTTTAGCAAAGTAATGACTTTATATGGTTCATCAAATATGTTCTTAAATCTCAAAACTTGGTGTTTAGGGTCAGAAGGTTTGAATTATATCATTTCCCAAAGGCTTTACTCAAAAATTCATTTCTAAACCATAAACAATATTTTTATTTGACTAGAAATGTGCTAATTCAAATATTTATTCCTTAACTTCACAAAATACATTTTTAAATCCATAAGTTGGTTCCTATGGTCAGTAGGTTTAAAACAATCCATTTTGCAAAGATCTCACCTTAAAAATATATCTAGAACAATTTTTTATATTCAAATTATGCCTACACATGTTTCTGCAATTTCAACCAATTTTAAAGAAGCAAAACATTGAACAAAGTGCATGGTTGCAAAGTACTTGTTCTGCTGATTCCATTGATATAAAATTTGCAAAATTTGGACATGTTGAATTAATGTTATGAATTTTACAAGTTTGCAAATCTAATAGATTCTAATTTCTGTTTTAAACCAAACTCTGTCCACGGGGCTCGATTCTATTGGCCGGTAACGGTTCACGTGGATCGCTCTCCGCGAGTCGTTGGATCTAAATAAGATCGTGCGGCACAGATGGACACATACCCCTTCGCCTAAATCTAATCTTAGCCGCAAGATTCTGATCCAACGGGCACAACGCGTGCGACCAAGAACTGGCGGCGCACGCTCGGCTGGTGGTGTTGGCGACGATTTAGGAAGCGAGGGAGAGGGAGGCTTAGCTCACCGTGTTCGCGTGGTAGAGGTGAAGCTCGAGGTGTGGTCTGTTTGTCGAGGGGCGCACATGAGCTGCGTGGATTGCTCGCCGAAGCTAGCAGCGGCGTCGGGTGTCTCTGGTTGCCGTCGGGGGCGAGGCTGCAGGTCACCCTAAGGTAATATAAAGGCATGGTTATACGCGAGCGAGCGTGGGGGGTACGAGAGCATCATCTGGAGGGTTCGGGGTTGTCTGAGCTTACCAGGGGAATTCTCCGGAGAAATGGCAGACGGCGGTGGCGCACTGGTGAGTTTGTTGCCGACGCTACGGTGCTCGCGCGGGCTGACGAGCGGCACTGGGAGACGCGCTAGGATATGGGGAGCAAGTTAGCATGCAGTGGGAGACGAGGGGTGACTGGTCGGCGCCGGAATTGGCCGGTGAAGGTCGTCGGGCCAGTGGTGTTGCCGGCAGAAATCCAGGCAGCCTGGTGGCTCTCGTGGGATGGAAACTGGGGAAAAGAAAGAGGGGGGAGGGGCGATTAAAAAGGCACATACACGAGGCGAAACTATTAGCACATTCAAACGAATTGAAGCAAGGAAATCAAAGACAGAAACGGCCAGAGTGAAAATGGGGAACGGGTCGCGGTGGAGACGATGATCTGACGACGTGGGGCCGCGTTCACAGCGAGAGAGAGGGAGAGTGTAGCATCCCAATTGTCTAACATTTGTGATGCTACTTGATCTAGTAATATAATGGCTACTCTCTACTCATAATTGTTGCATCATCATTATATCATGCTCATGTCATCTTGACACCTTGCATTTGTGCATCATACAAAAAACCCTTTTTGTTTTGGTTCTTGTCTCATATGCATTATTATTTGTATTTGCCTCTTGATATTGTATTTGGTTCTTGATATATTGTTTAAATGCCCAAGTTGAGTTGGGGGCATATCTTTTATTCCACTTCACCACCCTTTCTTTCACCACATTATAATTCCACCATTCCATTATCCATGAGCTTGTATTCTATTTTCTTTTGAATTTTATCTAGCTCATGGGAGATAGGATGGATCTAATTCAAATTCTTTTGCTTGGCCTTTACTCCACATTTGGGGATGCATAGGAATAATGCCTTGCTCATTATTTTGTTTTCACAAGATTAAGACATGGCATTTAATACCCTTGCATGGGCCATGCAACCATAACCATCCTTTGTCCTCTTTGAGTTTTATTTGAATTCTTGAGTGGATCATCTTCCATCTCATCTCTCTCCCTCTGTTTTGTTTTCTACAAGCTTTGGATCCATGTGAAGGTTCACTAATTCTACAAATGATTTTATCCAAATTGCAGAACCTCAAATCTTCATGTTCTTGTAAAATGCCCCAATTGACACATACACATTATGTATGTGGGCATCCTCTCTTCCAAATATGCTATTTTTTCCTCTAGTCTATTTTGTTGCCTAGACACCGTTGTTCAAAATCCCTGCAAAGATTAAAATAGTTTGAATAAGTTGCTTCCTTAAAATTGGCTAAATATAAACATAAAACAACACATTAGAACTAACAAAATGAAATAGGAAATAAATAAAAAGAAGAAGGAAAAGAGTGAGAGAGGAGCAGCAGCAGCAGCCTACCTGGGCCTTACCAGCCGCAGCATCCCAAGAGAAAGCAACAGCTCACCAGGGCAATCCCTCCTCCGGCCCAACTCGCCACCCCCTAGCCCGGTACCCCTTCGCACCCGACGCCGTCTCCCCTGTATCTCTTCTCCGTTCGCCCCTCTTCTCTGAAGAACAGCAGACGGAGCAGGTCTCCGTCCGTCCGCCGTTGTCCTCGTCACACCCCACCACCACCTGCTCCTCTTCTTATCCCTGTCATGAGGCCCCCTCGAACCCTAGACTCCATCCCAGTTCCCGCCACCATATTCTCTTCTTCTCATCTTGCTCTTTTATTCTCCGAGAAATTCAGTTGGGAGCACCACGAATTTTACCACCGTCGTGCTATCTCGACCTCCTCCGCTGCTCCTATCCCTCCTTGAACATCTGGTAATTCTTTCGTCTCCGCAATGCCTCCACGGCCCTGCTCCTCCCTTGATGCTTCTAATGGTGACCATCGTGTTCCTCCACAGTGCCCATCGCCGTGCTCTGGTTCCCCTGCGACCCTCCTCGCCACCTCCTCTTGCTCGGCTCGGCCAACCACGAGCGCAAGGTGAGCTCGCCTCTGCACCCTATCTCGCCTTGGTTTACTCCCTGCAACATACACGACAGGCGCTGCTTGCGATACATGAAACATCGGTGTTGTTTGTGCCTCGAATCCGCCATATCCCGGCTTCAGTCCTAATCCGGCGGAGCCCTGCACATCTCGCGAAGCGGGTATTTCACCCTCTCCATCGCATCCAACCAAGCCCAAAACGGAGCTCGAAATCCCTCGGAACCATCTACGGAACTTCGTTGTTTTCTCTTTGCCAAACCAGATCAGTTTCGTCAGATACGATACATGTTTTGTCTCTGTTCCGAGCCTTTTTACAGTCGATGTGGCCCCTCTCCAGCGACGATTCCTTACCGCCAATTGTTCCTTGCTTTACCCTCTGCTCACTGGAGGAAACGGCGCCCCAAACGGATCCCATTCGGGCTCGCAATCGTCCGACGAAGATCGAATCAGCTAGCAGTTTTTGGCCGGATCAAATTCAGTTTCGTCAGTCTAAACCGACCCTCCTGGAAGTTTTCTACTCAGGCCCCTAGGTTTCTTTGTCCTCAACCCGCGGTCCCTCCCTCCTCAACCTTTTTGCAAAGAGCCCCTCCTCCTTTTTGGCTTCCAACCCGCGGTCCCGCTGTTGTCCACGTGGCACGCCCCCGTGGCGTCCACTCGCGCAGTGGGCCGCGCCGCCTGTGACCCCACTGGTCAGTGGCTTTGGGTAACTCTAGCCCGAGTAAGAAAAGTCCTCAGCTATTTCTTAAATCAATTAAAATTTCAGTAAATGATTAATATCAAATAAATTCATAACTATTTAAATATTTCGAATTTGAATTCAAACCTTATAAGAAAAATGTTTTGTTTTTGAATGTTAATTCAAATCTTTAATCAAATAATTTCAGAATTAATTTAATTAGTCAACCTTTGACTTTGACCCTATCTAATAATTTTGACTATAAAATAAATTTAAATTCATAAGTCCAAATAATACAAATAATATATGTTTTTGAATCAGAAAAATGTGAGGGATCCAAATATGCCATCCAAAATATATTTTGAACACTTTAAATATCAAGTTGATTAAAATTACAATAAAATGCCCCTTGACTTAAATAATTAATAACTTTAGTTCTATAACTCCAAATTCGACAAATGATATGTCTAAAATGATCAGCTCGACGAGACCTTTCTGTTTATGCTATCCATGTTTTCAATTGCAGCATGCATCATATAAATATATAGTATACAGAAACTAATATGACAATAAAATGTGGCCAAATCTCAATAAAACGACTTATTCTTGTATTCCACACCTCACCCATGCCATGCTAATTTGTTGCCATGTCAATTGTGCATCATTCATCATGGCATGATTGTTGCTTGTCGCATTTTATTCATATGCTTGTGCACTTTATTTATGTTGGCCCTTGTTTGTTTGGTTCTTCTTCGAATAGACACTGAGCAGGGGATATATCAAGAGAACCAGGAGCACTACCCAGATCCGTCTCTCGCTTCAACTGAGTTGCCAGGCAAGCACTACCACATGGTTGCAGGCATACAGTACCTATTGCCTCTATCTTATTCTTGCATCATTGAGTCGCGATTGCATTAAACTGAATCCCAAGCATTGCATAGCCTTTACTTTTAAACCCCACCAAGCTTGTCTCTCCATCCCATGAGCCATTACTACAGGAGTTGTTTGAGCCATGCGAGTCGTAGAACAGCATGTGTAGGGTATGTGAGTGTCTGTTGGATAACGAGGTACCTAAACAACTTAACCTGAGTAGTAATGGGATAACTAATGAAAGTGGCACCGGTGAGCGATATCTCGCTATTTGGTTTTTCCTGCTCACTTGTGTCCTGTGAGGACCCCGAGTAATCGGATTCTGTTCCTTGATTATTCGCGCTATCCACATCCGGGAGGCTTATGGGACCCCCCTGAGCCATAGCTTGATTCAGTCTTATTTCTTGGGGCCACAAACTAGTTTGAGGTTTTATTTACTATCCTGTACTTATGCCATGCTTAACTGCTTTATTAAGATTGTGTGAGGAGCACATCGCTTAGGTAAGCGAGTGTTTTCGTGGTATCGACAAGCCCACCACATTTTCGGGTTCTCGATGTACAGCCATTGTCGCAAACCTTGAGTCCGTCTCGAGTCACTAACTTCGCTATGGGTCTACTCAATGCGGTGGCCCTGAAATATTTCGAATCTCGTGATTGCTTTGTCGTGAAGGCCTCGTTGGGTTTTGATTTGGTTTTTCCGAGGTTGATCGAGTGTGTGTTGCTATTTGTGCACCCTAGGTAAAACTTTCAAAGCCGTGTCCGCGGTTATGGACGACTTGGAGCACAGTTTCTCGATCATAGACAAGCAAAACTAAAGTACCGCTTTTAATTTGACTAAGTAACTAACTAGTAAATAGTGCAACACTCATGGAATGGTTAATAAAATTGCCAACGGATGGGGGGTTGTTCGTCCGCTTCCTCGTTGGTAAGCGAGGAGGATGGATCTGTGGATATTACTGTTATAACTGTTGTCATTAATTCACGGACATCCGTCTATCTTTGGTTAGGCGGATGGTTAGCGAGTATCTATAGAACTGATAGGGTTTATCTTTTGCTGCAATTGCGTCACCCCAGGTTGTGTCCCCTTTAGAGGCATTAAGACTTGCTGAGTACCCCTAGGGTCTCACACGATAAATTATTGGTTCAGATGAACAGGTACACTCGCAAGACGGATACTGGGTGGAGGAGGCTGATGATGTGGGCAATGATCGTTCGGTGTAGAGATTCCGGGAACGGGGATCCATGAGATCTGTGGGCAGGATGTGCTTATTTCTGGGGCATCTTATGCCGATTTGCTTCTTATCCGTACTCGGACCTTGTTTGCCGTTTCCGCCTGTTACTCTGATGTGTGATGTATGAGGAGATATCCTAAACTATTAAGTCTATCTAGGACATTTGAATCTTGCCATATGGCGTTGCTATATTTCCTTTCTTTCTAGATGGAATGGCTCTGATGTACTATTGTATGGTGGCTTGCATACATACTCATTTGTGTATGTAGTTGATCCCTTCGCCTGCCGATTACGCCGCCCGTACTTGTCCCGATGACTGGAAATGGTTGGGACGGCCGAAAGGTCTACCCGTGAGTGGCTTTTGGGGCCCCACCGTACTATTTCAACCATTTCCGCTCATCCAGGCTTGTATCTAGGAGTGTAATTCACCGAGGTAGTTACAATTGGTACCAGAGCCATCCCGCCCTTCAGGGTCTCAGCCAAACAGTCGTTGTCAGTCTAGCAAATATTTTTGGTAGTTATGTATACTAGGGAAAAACAAAACGTGAGAGTAGGACTGTTTCCACTTTTCTTCTTACCCACCCACCCACCCTTTCTGGTAAGGGAGTGCAACGTTTTCAATCCTCTTCTTAAAAATTTCAAACTAGGATTCACGTGTTCTGGGTTTCCGTAGTACCATAGGTTGTGTGTGTGTGTGTAATCCCTTGTCTATCTGTTGCATCCAAGTTGTTATCTAATCAGCCTTTTGGTTATCAACTGTTGGTACATTCCATACCGACAGGCTTTTGCAAACCGACGCGATCTATCTGATTCGTTGTATACCGCCGCGATCTGTCTTACTCTTTGTTGTCCGACGTTATCTTGTTTGGGGTGTTCGTTTCCGTAGTTACCAATCTGTAGGATCAACGTGATAAGAAGGGGTTAGGATATGTGTTCCACTTATTCATATGCGGAGTAATGATTTGAGTGCGGGATGGAGTCGCGACCATACCACTAGTCTTATCATTCGCTTTTGTATATTGAATTGGTAGAGTCACTAATCTTGATTCGTTAAGTAATTTTGCGCGGCTATTGGTATTTTAATGCCGAAATTTGTGGAAAAATTTTCTTTGATATATTTGTGTACCACACTCCTTTTTTAGTCGTGTGCGATATGCTTAATATCTTCTAGGTGCTTTGAACTTTGTTGATATTTTAATATCATCTTAGTAAATTGTATCCTTTAATCTGGAGTAATTCCATCTTGGTACTATTTTGGATTATTATTATTCTCCATTATAGTACTGACTTGTGTTTTATATCAATCACAGGATGGCTCCACCACGCCGTTCTGATGAGGACATACCACCTGAACTGGGTTCCGCGTTGTCAAACATCGCCAATGCCTTAGCAGCAATGCAGCAGAACCAGCAGCGCTTTGAGGAAAGTGTTCGGAGGAATGAGTTTGCTCCACTACCTCCACCTCCCAAGCGAGGAGACATCAAAAGCTTCCTGAAATTCAACCCTCGCCAATTTGATGTTTCTGATCGACCACTGGATGCGGATGATTGGTTGCGTGAGATGTCAAGGCTACTCGAGACTGCTGATGTTCCTGAGCAAGAGTGGGTAAAGTGTGCTACTCACCTTCTGAAGGGAGATGCAGCTCTCTGGTGGGAGAATTACCTGAAGGCAAACTGCACTGGTTTTCAGCCTACTTGGGAACGGTTCACGGGAGCGTTCAAAGAGCAGTATCTGTCAGAAATTGTCATGGAGAGGATGAAGGAAGCTTTTCTCAACCTTAAGCAGGGAAATGATAATGTCAACACCTACATCAGGAACTTCATGAATCTTTCTCGTTATGGTGGCGATGAGATCTCCGATGACAAGAAGAAGCAAAAGAGGTTCAGGCAAGGGCTCAATGCATCGATCAAATATGCAATCACACATGCAAGGCCGACATCTTTTCTGGAACTTCAGCACACAGCTCTGCAGGAGGAAGCAAGTAGGCAAGTGTTTGAGGAGTCAAAGAAACACAACCGTGATGCACCAAGCTCTTTCACTATGTCGGCTCCTTCTAAGCGGGCGTATCCGGGTTCCTAACACCCCACCGTCGCCCCGGCTCACCAAGACCTGCAAGCTACGCGGAAGGCCACCAAACTTCATCACCGCTGCTCCTGTGGGCTACAACCACCACTACTCGAGCGCTGGCGGAGTCCTCAGCTACGTTGCTCCACGCCCACCGGTGCTTGTTTCACGGTGGAGACCCAGGCATCTAAACTGAACTGTCCGTTGAAAAACAAAGCTCTTCCTCCACCCCCGCCAAGATCTGCTGCAAGCTCTCCTTTGGTTCGTGCACCACCACCTCGGGCTCTCAACATCAACACCAAGCCCGGGTCTACTGTTGCTCGCGCCAACTGTGTCAACGCCGCTCAAGCTGAGCATGCACCTGGAGTTGTGATGGGTATGCTTCCCGTTAACTCAGTCCCTGCACGAGTTTTGTTTGATTCTGATGCATCGCATTCTTTTGTTTCTATCAAGTTTGCAAGTGAGAATGGGTTAGCGTCGGATCCTCTTCTTAAGCGGCTAATGGTTCTTTCTCCGGGAGCAACAATGGCAGCTTCTAAAATCAGCCATGGCAATCAAATTGAGATTGGTGGCTCTTCGTTCTCGGCATCCTTAATTGTTCTGGGCAATTCTGACATTGATGTCATCTTGGGCATGTATTGGTTGACAGCGAATGCAGCTGTGATTGATTGTGCTGAACGCTCGGTTTCTCTGAAGATTCCTGAAGGCCATATAGTTTTTTCTCCAAGCTTGACTCCTGCTATCCAGCTTTTCTCTTTGGCAGCTCTGAATGATGATGCTATGGAAGCTATTCAGAGTGTACCGGTGGTCTGTGAGTTCCCAGATGTCTTTACCGAAGAGTTGTCGGGTATGCCTCCGGATCGTGAGGTTGAGTTTGTAATTGAGCTTGAACCTGGAACGGCTCCTATCTCCAAGCGGCCTTATAAAATGGGTCCTGCCGAGTTGGCTGAACTCAAACGTCAACTTGATGAACAAGAGTAGTTGGGTTTCATTCAACACAGTACTTCTTCATGGGGTAGCCCAACAATCTTTGTGAAGAAGCGTGACAAGACTGATAGACTTTGTGTTGACTATCGGGCTCTCAATGCTAAAACCATCAAGAACAAATATCCCCTTCTGCGGATTAATGATCTCTTCGATCAGCTAGCTGGAGCTGTGGTGTTCTCTAAGCTTGACTTGAGAAGTGGTTATCACCAAATCAAGATTCGCAAGGAAGATGTGCCTAAAACAGCTTTCACCACCTGCTATGGCCTGTATGAGTACACGGTCATGTCTTTCGGTCTCACCAACGCACCTGCTACCTTCTCGAGGCTTATGAACTCGGTTTTCATGGAGTACCTTGATAAGTTCGTTGTGGTCTATCTGGATAACATCCTGGTCTATTCTAAGTCCAAGGAAGAGCATGAAGAACACCTTCGGTGTGTCCTAAACAAGCTTCGTGAGAACCGCTTGTATGCAAAGTTCTCAAAGTGTGAGTTTTGGTTGCCTCAAGTAACCTATCTTGGTCATGTCATCTCTGCCAAGGGCATTGCAGTCAACCCGGAAACTGTGAAGACAATTGTTGAATGGCTTCCTCCTGTTAATGTCAAAGAAGTGCGGAGCTTCCTTGGTTTGGCTAGTTATTGCCGTCGCTTCATTCAGAACTTTTCGAAGATAGCGAAACCTCTTACCGATCTACTCAAGAAAGGCAAGAAATACCTTTGGACTCCTGCATGTCAAGCAAGCTTTGAGACACTCAAAGAGAAGCTCACTTCCACACCAATCTTGGTTCCTCCGGATACATCTAAGCCTTTCCAGATATTCTGTGATGCCTCTTTGCAAGGATTGGGTGCGGTCCTTATGCAAGAAAAACAAGTGGTTGCTTATGCCTCTCGACAGTTGAAGATGCATGAGATCAACTATCCCACACATGACCTCGAGCTCGCAGCAGTTGTCTTTGCTTTGAAGCTATGGAGGCACTACTTGCTTGTCAACCGTTGTGAGATCTTTTCTGACCACAAGAGTTTGAAGTATATCATCACTCAGCCTGATCTCAACCTTCGGCAGAGGAGATGGATTGAAGCAATCAATGATTTTGATTTGACCATCAACTACACTCCGGGCAAAGCTAATGTCATGGCCGATGCTCTCAGCCGCAAAGCTTATGTCAACAACCTCGTGATGGAAGAACAACAGCCTCTCTTGTGCGAGGAATTCCATCAGCTCAACCTTGAAATTGTGGAACAAGGGCATCTCCTAAACCTTCTGGCTACTCCTCTCTTGGAAGAAAAGATTCGCTCTCGTCAGCTGGGTGATCCGCACACCAAAAAGATCATCTCCAAACTTCAGCTTCCGAAGTATGAGTCCTTCCACGTCGATGATCAAGGCACGCTTTTCTTTGAACACCGGATGTTTGTTCCGAACTACCCGGGTTTGAGAGAGCAAGTTCTCAAGGAGGTGCACGATTCTGTTCTATCTATCCACCCTGGCAGCACAAAGATGTACATGGACTTGAAAACACAATATTGGTGGCCTGGTTTGAAACGATATTGTGCCAAGTATGTCTCGAAGTGTGATGTCTGCCGCAGAGTGAAAGCTGTCCATCAGAAACCTTTCGGTCTTCTACAGCCATTGAAACCCTCGGAATGGAAATGGGAGAAAGTAGAGATGGACTTCATCACTGGTTTTCCAAGGTCGCAGAAGGGCAACAATGCAATATTTGTTGTCATTGACAGGCTCTCTAAAGTGGCTCACTTCTTCCCCGTCAAGGAAACAATTTCTGGAATTCAGTTGGCTGAGCTCTATATCAACAGAATTGTCTCTCTGTATGGGGTTCCGCTTGAGATCAGTTCAGACCGTGGGAGCATCTTCACTTCCAATTTATGGGAAAGTTTCCAAAATGCTTTGGGAACAAAGTTAAACTTCAGCACAGCTTACCACCCTCAGTCGCAAGGACAAGTTGAAAGGATCAATCAGATTCTGGAGGATATGCTTCGTGCTTGCGTCATCTCTTTTGGCATGAAGTGGGAGGAATGTCTTCCTTATGCTGAATTCTCTTACAACAACAGCTTCCAGAAAAGTCTAAAGATGGCACCATTTGAGGCTCTCTATGGTCGTAAATGCAAAACTCCGATTGGTTGGTCAGGTGCAGGAGAAAGAATTTGGTTTGGCCCTGACATTGTAACTCATGCGGAGGAGAAGGTGCATATCATTCTTGAGAACCTGAAGATTGCTCAAAGTCGCCAGAAGAGCAATTATGACAGGAAGCACACGGACATGGTGTATGCCCCTGGTGATCTCGTTTACCTTCGTGTCACTCCCATGAGAGGCACACACCGCTTTGGTATCAAAGGAAAGCTGGCTCCTAGATACATTGGTCCTTTCAAAATTCGTGGTAGAAGAGGAGAAGTTTCTTATGCTCTTTAGCTCCCGGAAAAACTCAAAGTCCATGATGTTTTCCACATCTCTCAACTCAAGAAGTGCTTCAAAGATCCCGGCAGGACCGTGGATCATGAGCTAATCGATCTCCAAGAAGACCTGTCTTATCAAGAACACCCCACAAAAATCCTTGAGACCGCAGAAAGAAGGACTCGCAACAAGTCCATCAAGTTCTGCAAGGTGCAGTGGTCGCACCATTCCGTTGATGAAGCCACTTGGGAGCGTGAAGATGAACTCCGTGCTAACTATCCTACCCTCTTTGTGTCTTCTTCTTCTTCCTAGAATCTCGGGGCGAGATTCCTGTTTAGTGGGGGAGAGTTGTAGCATCCCAATTGTCTAACATTTGTGATGCTACTTGATCTAGTAATATAATGGCTACTCTCTACTCATAATTGTTGCATCATCATTATATCATTCTCATGTCATCTTCCCACCTTGCATTTGTGCATCATACAAAAAACCCTTTTTGTTTTGGTTCTTGTCTCATATGCATTATTATTTGTATTTGCCTCTTGATATTGTATTTGGTTCTTGATATATTGTTTAAATGCCCAAGTTGAGTTGGGGGCATATCTTTTATTCCACTTCACCACCCTTTCTTTCACCACATTATAATTCCACCATCCATTATCCATGAGCTTGTATTCTATTTTCTTTTGAATTTTATCTAGCTCATTGGAGATAGGATGGATCTAATTCAAATTCTTTTGCTTGGCCTTTACTCCATAGTTGGGGATGCATAGGAATAATGCCTTTCTCATTATTTTGTTTTCACAATATTAAGACATGGCATTTAATACCCTTGCATGGGCCATGCAACCATAACCATCCTTTGTCCTCTTTGAGTTTTATTTGAATTCTTGAGTGGATCATCTTCCATCTCATCTCTCAAGGAAAAGAGTGAGAGAGGAGCAGCAGCAGCCTACCTGGGCCTTACCAGCCGCAGCAGCCCAAGAGAAAGCAACAGCTCACCAGGGCAATCCCTCCTCCGGCCCAACTCGCCACCCCCCGGACCGGTACCCCTTCGCACCCGACGCCGTCGCCCCTGTATCTCTTCTCCGTTCGCCCCTCTTCTCTGAAGAACAGCAGACGGAGCAGGTCTCCGTCTGTCCGCCGTTGTCCTCGTCACACCCCACCACCACCTGCTCCTCTTCTTATCCCCAAGCCGCGGAGGCCCCCCTCGAACCCTAGACTCCATCCCAGTTCTCGCCGCCACCATATTCTCTCTTATTCTCATCTTGCTCTTTTTCTTCTCCGAGAAATTCAGTTGGGGAGCACCACCGAATTCCACCACCGTCGTGCTGCTATCTCAGACCTCCTCCTGCTGCTCCGATCCCTCCTTGAACATCTGGTAATTGTTTCGCGACTCTGCAATGCCTCCACGGCCCTGTCTCCCTCCCTTGATGCTTCTAATGGTGACCATCGTGTTCCTCCACAGGTGCCCATCGCCGGCGTGCTCTGGTTCCCCTGCGACCCTCCTTGCCTACCTCCTCTTGCTCGGCCTGGCTCGGCCAACCACGAGCGCAAGGTGAGCTCTGCCTCTGTACCCTATCTCGTCTTGGTTTACTCCCTGCAGCTGCATACACGACACGGGCGCGCTGCTTGCGACACAGCGGAAACAGTAGTGTTGTTTGCTGCACCTCTGAATCCGGCCATATCCCCGGAGCTTCAGTCCTAATCCGTGGAGCCTCTGACATCTCAAGCGGTATTTCACCCTCTCCATCGCATCCAACCAAGCCCAAAACGGAGCTCGAAATCCCTCGGAACCATCTTCGGAACTTCGTTGTTTTCTCTTTGCCAAACCAGATCAGTTTCGTCAGATACGATACATGTTTTGTCTGTTCGAGCCTTTTTACAGTCGATGTGGCCCTCTCCAAATGACGATTCCTTACCGCCAATTGTTCCTTGCTTTACCCTCGCTCCTTTGGAGGAACGGCAGGCCTAAACGGATCCCATTCGGGCTCGCAATCGTCCGACGAAGATCGAATCAGCTAGCAGTTTTTGGCCGGATCAAATTCAGTTTCGTCAGTCTAAACCGACCCTCCTGGAAGTTTTCTACTCAGGCCCCTAGGTTTCTTTGTCCTTAACCCGCGGTCCCTCCCTCCTCAACCTTTTTGCAAAGAGCCCCTCCTCCTTTTTGGCTTCCAACCCGCGGTCCCGCTGTTGTCCACGTGGCACGCCCCCGTGGCGTCCACTCGCGCAGTGGGCCGCGCCGCCTGTGACCCCACTGGTCAGTGGCTTTGGGTAACTCTAGCCCAAGTAAGAAAAGTCCTCAGCTATTTCTTAAATCAATTAAAATTTCAGTAAATGATTAATATCAATTAAATTCATAACTATTTAAATATTTCGAATTTGAATTCAAACCTTATATGAAAAATGTTTTGATTTTGAATGTTAATTCAAATCTTTAATCAAATAATTTCAGAATTAATTTAATTAGTCAACCTTTGACTTTGACCCTATTTAATAATTTTGACTATAAGATAAATTTAAATTCATAAGTCCAAATAATACAAATAATATATGTTTTTGAATCAGAAAAATGTGAGGAATCCAAATATGCCATCCAAAATATATTTTGAACACTTTAAATTTCAAGTTGATTAAAATTACAATAAAATGCCCCTTGATTTAAATAATTAATAACTTTAGTTCTATAACTCCAAATTCGACAAATGATCTGTCTAAAATGATCAGCTCGACGAGACCTTTCTGTTTATGCTATCCATGTTTTCAATTGCAGCATGCATCATATAAATATATAGTATACAGCAACTAATATGACAATAAAATGTGGCCAAATCTCAATAAAACGACTCATTCTTGTATTCCACACCTCACCCATGCCATGCTACTTTGTTGCCATGTAAATTGTGCATCATTCATCATGGCATGATTGTTGCTTGTCGCATTTTATTCATATGATTGTGCACTTTATTTATGTTGGCCCTTGTTTGTTTGGTTCTTCTTCGAATAGACACTGAGCAAGGGATATATCAAGAGAACCAGGAGCACTACCCAGATCCGTCTCTCGCTTCAACTGAGTTGCCAGGCAAGCACTACCACATGCTTGCAGACATACAGTACCTATTGCCTCTATATTATTATTGCATCATTGAGTCGCGATTGCATTAAACTGAATCCCAAGCATTGCATAGCCTTTACTTTTAAACCCCACCAAGCTTGTCCCTCCATCCCATGAGCCATTACTACAGGAGTTGTTTGAGCCATGCGAGTCGTAGAACAGCATGTGTAGGGTATGTGAGTGTCTGTTGGATAACGAGGTACCTAAACAACTTAACCTGAGTAGTAATGGGATAACTAATGAAAGTGGCACCGGTGAGCAATATCTCGCTATTTGGTTTTCCTGCTCACTTGTGTCCTGAGGGACCCCGAGTACTTGATTCCTGTTCCTTGATTATTCGACTATCCACATCCGGAGGCTTATGGGACCCCAGCGAGAGCTTGATTCATCTTATTTCTTGGGGCCAAACTAGTTTGAGGTTTTATTTACTATCCTGTACTTATGCCATGCTTTATCGCTTTATTAAGATTGTGCGAGGAGCACACATCGCTTAGGTAAGCGGAGTGTTTTCGCGGTATCGACAAGCCCAGTCACATTTTCGGGTTCCGTCGTTATGACCATTGTCGCAAACCTTGAATCCGTCTCGAGTCGCTAACTTCGCTATGGTCTACTCAATGGGGTGCCCCCAAATATTTCGAATCCTGTGATTGCTTTGTCGTGAAGGCCTCGTTGGGTTTTGATTTGGTTTTCCGAGGTTGATCGAGTGTGTGTTGCTATTTGTGCACCTGCAGGGTAAAACTTTCGAAAGTCGTGTCCATGTTATGGACGACTTGGAGCACGATTTCGATCATAGACAAGCATAACTAAAGTACCGCTTTTAATTTGACTAAGTAATCGACTAGTAAATAGTGCAACACTCATGGAATGGTTAATAAAATTGCCAACGGATGGGGGTTGTTCGTCCGCTTCCTCGTTGAAGCGAGGAGGAGGATGGATCGTGGATATTCGTTATAACTGTTGTCATTAATTCACGGACATCCGTCTATCTTTTGTTAGGCGGATGGTTAGCGAGTATCTATAGAACCGATAGGGTTTATCTTTTGCTGCAATTGCGTCACCCTGTGTTGTGTCCCTTTAGAGGCATTAAGACTTCTTGAGTACCCTAGGGTCTCACACGATAAATTATTGGTTGGATGAATGTACACTCAAGAAGACGGATCTTTGGGTGGAGGAGGCTGATGATGTGGGCAACGATATTTCGGTGTAGAGATTCTGGGAACGGGGATCCGTGAGATCTGTGGGCAGGATGTGCTTATTTCTGGGGCATCTTATGCCGATTTGCTTCTTATCCGTACTCGGACCTTGTTTGCCGTTTCCGCCTGTTACTCTGATGTGTGATGTATGAGGAGATATCCTAAACTATTAAGTCTATCTAGGACATTTGAATCTTGCCATATTTCCTTTCTTTCTAGATGGAATGGCTCTGATGTACTATTGTATGGTGGCTTGCATACATACTCATTTGTGTATGTAGTTGATCCCTTCGCCTGCCGACACGCCTGCATTTGTCCCGATGACTGGAAATGGTTGGGATGGCCGAAAGGTCTCCCCGTGAGTGGCTTTTGGGGCCCCACCGTACTATTTCAACCATTTCCGCTCATCCAGGCTTGTATCTAGGAGCGTAATTCACCGAGGTAGTTACAGAGAGGGAGTGTGGTCCAGTCGTCAGTTGCTGTGCTGGTGTGTTACTCAGTGAAAAACGGTTCACTGCGGGGTGAGTAGGTGGGCTAGTTTGCTGGGCTGGGTTGGACCTGTTGGCTGGGCTGCTTCGTTTCTTTTTTTATACAGAATGTTTTTCCTTTTCTATTTTAAATTTCTGTTTTGATTTTATTTCAAACAATTCAAACTCCAAATCAATTCAAACCACCACCAAACTTTTAGGTATAGTTTAATTCTATTTAACAACATAATCCAAAGTCCAAAATAGAACAATTATTTTTAGGGTTTATTATTTATTAAAAATAAATAAATAGGTTTTAGTCTTTATTTCAAATAGGATTCAAATATGTTTAAAACTCTATTTGTTTTTCTAATTTTTTTTCCAAAACCTTTTCAGAAGGTTTTATTTGAAAAACAAAACACTTGGAATTTTATTTAAATTACTTTAACAAGTTATAGTGTTTATTTTTAAAAAGGAAAAGCCTTTACTTAAATAAAATTGGATATTGATAAATCCTTATTATTTTATTTAAATAATCCTTTACTCTTTTATCAAATAGAAATATTTTATTTTAAATGCTTGGCCAAGATTAATTTGGTTTTTTTAAAAATAGTCCTTATTAATTATTTCTACTTTGTTTATGAAAACCATATCTTTTCATTTAAAGATCCAAAATAGTGATTCCAACTATTATAACTTTATTATATATTTGTTCATCTTTTTAAATCATTTTAGGATTTTATTTGATCAAATAGGTTTTGATGTTTCCAATTGGAATCAAAAAGTTTCTTCTCACCCTAAATTTCAACAACTGTTTAATTTGTTTATTTATTTTTCACATTTCAAAATTTGGAAAATTTTGGGATGTGACAGGCTACCACCCTTAAAAGAAATCTCGTCCCGAGATTTGGGAAGGCTAGGGTTACAAGTTGGCTTGAAGACAACTAGGGTACTACCACCCTTAAAAGAAAGTCTTATAGGGTTACATTGATGGTTCACTTGACTATGAGTTCAACACTTAATATCCAGACAAGGAATCCTTATTTGACTCAACTGAGTTATCTAATTCCTGACATCCACTCCTTCTATCTCTTCAAAGTTTCCATCCATGTCAAGGTGGTTCACATGTCCTTTCTAGGTCACATTGGAGTCATTTCCACTGGCTCTTCTAGCATCCTTTTTCTTTTTCTTCTCAGGACAGTCTGATGCATAGTGTCCAAGTTCCTTACAATTATAGCATTGCAACTGGCTAATATCTTTCTTCCTGAAAGTGTCATGTTGGTTCTGACCAAGTTCATCTCCATTGTCAGTATCATTTCCATTATTATCACTTCCATTGTTGTTGTGGTGATACCGATGTGGTTCAGAATCTTCATTGATCTTTTTGAATGAACGCTTCTTTTGTGATGATCATGAGTGATACTTAAGTTTATGCTTCCTCTTTCTATTCTCAACTTGATTCATCTTGTTTTCCAAAATGGTGGCTTTGTCACAGAGTGATTGATAAGTTGAGACATAGGCCACAGGTAGCTGCAGGTTCAACTCATCATTAAGTCCTTCAAGAAATTTCTCCTTTCTCTTAGCATCTGTATCAACTTCATCTGGTGCATAACGTGTCAGATTGTTGAATTCTTCAATATACTAAGCCACACTGAGGTGACGTTGTTTTAGATGGTGGAATTCTTTTTTCTTCAAGTGCATCACTCCAGGTGAGATGCGAGCTGTACGGAAACCATCCTCAAAAATAGTCCAAGTCACATCCTCAAGGGGAGTGGTGATCTGAAAGTTTTCCCACCATGTTGCTGCTGGTCCTTCAAGCAGAAATGCTGCAAACCGAACTTTTTCTTCGTCGGTGCAGCTAACAGTCACTAAGTCCTTATTCACCGAACGTAACCAATCATTGGATACCATTGAGTCAGTTGTACCAGAGAACCTTGCAGGCCTTAGTTTCAAAAACCTGGTGAGCATATCATGTGCTGGAGGATTATTCTGATTGTTGTTGTTGTTGTTGTTGTTGTTGTTGTTGTTGTTATGATGATGTATGAACGTGGTCATCATCTGCATCAGCTATGTCTGAGCTGTCATCATCTGCTGCATCTCAGGAGTGATGTTGTTATTGTTGTTTTGGTTGGGGTTGGCATGACGGGGAGGCATCTGTTGGTTTGATAGGGATAAGTAATGATGGATAGATATAAAGAAGTTCTAACACACCACCCAAAACAATCAAGTTCAATCAAACAATCAAGCAATCAACAAACAACTATTCACTTAACAACTTATGAGCTTAACTCATGAGTTGAAGGAAACAACAAGTTTTCTTGAAATTATTAACTTGGTATGGTCATACCTCATAGGTCAATATGATCCATACACTAACATGATATCAATGTTTTGGTAGGCGATCTAATGTCTCTTGGTTCTCACTTGTAGTCCTTAGTGAAATCCTTGGTTAAACTAAAATTGAAGTCATTGGTCATGGTGAAGGCTTTGCTTATCGAGTTAAAAAGGAAGAGATGTAGAATCAAAACCAAAAGGTTGAGGAAATAGTTTACAAGATTGTTTGTAAATAAGTTTTGGAACAAATACAACTCCTATTTTCCTAAGGGGTTTTGTCCAATCCTAGGGTTACAAATCCTACAGGCAACACAGTGCTCTGATACCATCTGTAAGGTTCCCAACCTTTAATAAGGTAGAGATCCCTGTGTTTACAATGCTAGTCCCTGGATCAATAGCTAGCATCCACAGTTAAGATGTAATATCAAGAAACAAAGGTCATAATACAACTTTATAACCAGGAATAAAATAATTCATTACATCTTACATAGCTCATTTGGCTATCACATTACAATGCAGCAGAATTAACAATAGCATGGGGTCCTTCATCTTCAAAGTGCCACAGGCAGTCATGTTGGTTGTAGACTTGTAATCCTAATCAATAAACTTCACTTACATCAAACAAACCTGCAACATAATAAGTTGCAGCCACAAGGGTCAATACATTTGAATTGTATTAGCAAGTTTCACTACTATGTAGAAATAAGTGGAACCTACCATTACATGCATATTTGGCTAAGTAGGGTTTAGGCTCATTTGCAGAAAGCAATATAGTTTTGTCCTATCTTTTCAAAAAAGTTTTGATCTTTTGAAATTCTTTCCGAACTCCTTGGAAAACTCCAAGTGCTTCTAATCCCTTGTTGTCACCATCAAGTTTTACTTTGAGAAATTGGAATGTCGAGATCTTCCATAGCTTCAGGCCTTAGTTGCCCAGAGTTGTCCATAACCGGGGACACGACTAAGTACTTAGAATTTTGATCTTCTGCAGAAGTTGTACACTTTACCCACATGACACAATCTCGTCTTGACGCCACCAGTGGCCGCTGGATAAGTACTCACCAAAATGGAGTACCTGCAGATCAAGAATGTTACAAAGTCTTTCCATAGAAGTCCTCCCAATACACAATGCTAGCTTGTCAACCAGGCACCAATGTAGGGATAAATTTCCCATACACAATTCTAGTTAACCTGAAGATGCCAATGCATGGGTCTTCCACTATGTAGTTGACTAAGACAGAGCCCATTTAGCATGTGGCTGTACACGGAAGCCACTGTACGAGAAACATGTTCAATCTCTAAGTCCCTGGGTGGTTTTCTTCTAGTGCACATACAAAAAGATATCCATATAAACATGGTTCCCTTTGTTGCCACCTTGTCCAAAACTTGAGTATCCTTTTCCACCCAGGTGGTTCATTGAGTACTTGTTTTATTATATAAAACATATATCTTTCCAACACTTCATATAATCATGTCATGTATCCCATCCCAAATATATAGCAGGGCTAAGCATACTACAACTACAATGTTTTCACTAAGGATGATATAAGGATATCCTATTAGGATTTAGCATAGCATAAAATATAGTAGTCCTTATCATGCATGTTACAAAAATTCACTAAGTGTAATGAAAATAGTAGGACATGGATGATAGTGTCACTTGCCTTTTTAGTAGATAATGATGGTTCACTTCTTGATCTTGCAAATATCACACTCTTCTAACTTCACTACAATTCAATCAAGCAAACACAAATTCAACTAATATTCAACCCATTTCACACACATAAAATAACAAAAACAAGGTCATGCATGCAAGCAAGCAAAAGATAGTTTTATTTGGAATAGTGGTTTCTACTAGGCTCTAAACATTTTAAAGCTCAAAGTGGTCATTTACTAAAGTGGTAAAACCATTTGCAAAAGGTTTCATCTCATAAACCAAATATTATGATAAGGTGATATTTTATGTAGTTGAAAATATCTTTTAGCAAAGTAATGACTTTATATGGTTCATCAAATATGTTCTTAAATCTCAAAACTTGGTGTTTAGGGTCAGAAGGTTTGAATTATATCATTTCCCAAAGGCTTTACTCAAAAATTCATTTCTAAACCATAAACAATATTTTTATTTGACTAGAAATGTGCTAATTCAAATATTTATTCCTTAACTTCACAAAATACATTTTAAATCCATAAGTTGGTTCCTATGGTCAGTAGGTTCAAAACAATCCATTTTGCAAAGATTTCACCTTAAAAATATATCTAGAACAATTTTTATATTCAAATTATGCCTACATTTGTTTCTGAAATTTCAACCAATTTTACAGAAGCAAAACATTAAAAAAAGTGCATGGTTGCAAAGTACTTGTTCTGCTCATTCCATTGATATAAAATTTGCATAATTTGGACGTGTAGAATTAAAGTTATGAATTTTACAAGTTTGCAAATCTATTAGATTCTAATTTCTGTTTTAAACCAAACTCTGTCCACATGGCTCGATTCTATTGGCCGGTAACGGTTCGCGCGGATCGCTCTCTGCGAGTCGTTGGATCTAAATAAGATCGTGTGGAACAGATGGATGCATACCCCTTCGCCTAAATCTAATCTTAGCAGCAAGATTCAGATCCAACGGGCACAGCGTGTTTGACCAAAAAATGGCGGCGGCGCATGCTCGGCCAGTGGCGTTGGTGATGATTTAGGAAGCGAGGGAGAGGGAGGAGTAGCTCACCGTGTTAGCGTGGTCGAGGTGAAGCTCGAGGTGTGGTCTGTTTGTCGAGGGGCGCACCAAAGCTGCGTGGATTGCTCGCCGGAGCTAGCAGCGGCGTCGGGTGTCTCTGGTTGCCGTCGGGGGCGAGGCTGCATGTCACCCTAAGGCAAGATAAAGGCATGGTTAGACGCGGGTGAGCGTGGGGAGTACAGGAGCATCATCGGGAGGGTTCGGGGTGGTCTGAGCTTACCAGGGGAATTCGCCGGAGAAATGGCAGACGGCGGTGGCGCACTGGTGAGTTTGTTGTCGACGCTACGGTGCTCGCGCGGGCTGACGAGTGGCACTGGGAGACGCTCTAGGAGATGGGGAGCAAGTTAGCATGTAGTGGGAGACGAGGGGCGACTGGTCGGCGCCGGAATTGGCCGGTGAAGGTCGTTGGGTCAGTGGCGTTGCCGGCAGAAATCCAGGCAGCCTATTTGTTTGTTTTGATTTGTTTGTCTTTGGGAAAAGTTTGGGGATTGTTTAGATGATGTTTATTTCACCTACGAATCATTTTACAAGCAAAGAAACACAGAACCATGGAAATTCAAAAGAATCCAAATTGTAATACGTACACATATGAATGCTTTCATATTTTTAAATGGAAAAGTTTTTGTTAACCCTAATTTTGATGATTAGAGTTTGAGGATCCAAGTTTAATATTTTTGGGATGTTACAAACCTTCCCCCCTTAAACAAAATCTCGTCCCGAGATTCAAAAAGGGACGAAAAGATTTACCTAGGATTTGAAGAGATCGGGAAACTCCGTCCTAATGTGATCTTCACGCTCCCAGGTAGCTTCCTCTTCTGTGTGGTTGCTCCACTGAACCTTGAGAAACTTGATGCTTCGGGTTCTGGTAGTTCTGAAGGCTTCTTCCAAAATACAGATGGGTACTTCGGGGTAGGTCAGGTCATCATTGATTTCTATGGTCCGGTGATCGATATTCTTGAACACTTCAGTCTTCTCTGGAACTTCGAGGCACTTGCGAAGTAATGAGATATGGAACACATTGTGCATGGCTGACATCTCTTCGGGTAGTTCCAATTGATACAACACTTCTCCTCGACGGTTTAGAATCTTGAAGGGTCCGATATATCTGGGGCTAAATTTCCTTTCAGCTGGAAACGCTGCATTCCCTTCAATGGCGTCACTTTCAGATACACAAAATCTCCTATGTTGAAGGCGAGGTCTCGACGTCTCTTGTCGGCGTAATTCTTATGCCTTGACTGGGCTGTCTTGAGTTGCTCACGGATCTTATGAACCTTCACTTCTGCTTCTCGTAGGATATCGGGTCCGATAATCTGACTCTCTCCTACTTCCGACCAATTCAAAGGGGTGCGACACTTCCTTCCATACATGAATTCAAATGGGGCCATTTGCAAACTGGCTTGATAACTGTTGTTGTACGCAAACGGCAGGCAGTCTTCCCACTTAGATCCATATTCTAACACACATGATCTCAAAATATATTCGAGTATTTGATTTACTCTCTCCGTTTGTCCATCGGTCTAAGGGTGATAAGCGGTGCTAAAATCTAGTCGGGTTCCTAAACCTTCTTGGACTTTCTTCCATAACCTCGAGGTAAACTGAGTTCCTTGTTCCGATACGATGTTCTTAGGGACTCCATGCACCCTGACGATTCTAGCGATGTATAACTCCGCTAGCTTCAAACTCTGATATGTGGTCTTGATGGGTAAGAAATGGGCGACTTTGGACAATCTGTCCACTATGACCCAGATAGAGTCATTTCCCCTACTAGAAGTAGGTAATCCGGTGATGAAGTCCATTCCAACGGAATCCCATTTCCATTCCGGAATCTACAATGGTTGCAACAATCCAGCGGGTATTTGATGTCCCGCCTTGACTCGCTGACATATATCACACTTGGCGATATAGCTTCCGATTTCTCTCTTCATCTTATGCCACCAAAATTGTTCCTTCAAATCTTGATACATCTTCGTTCCTCCGGGGTGGATAGAATAAAGGGTATCATGAGCTTCCTTCAGAATAACTTCTTTCAACTTAGAATCTACTGGTACACAAAGGCATCCTTTGTACCACAGAACTCCTTATTCGTCTTCGGTGAATCCGGGTACTTTGCCTGTACCGATACGACGCTTGATTCCATCGATACTAGCATTTCCTTTCTGCGCCTCTTTGATCTGGCTGATCAAAGTGGGTTGAAGTTCTATGCTAGCCAAAAATACTTCACTTACTAATTCTATTCGGAAATCTTCCATCTCTTTGTGCAAGCTTGGTTGCTCCTTCAAAATCATGGAGTTCAAGCGTCATGGCAATCTGCTAAGGGCATCCGCTACCACGTTGGATTTATCGGGGTGATAGTGAATGTCCAGATCGTAATCCTTGATTAGCTCAATCCATCTTCTATGTCTCATATTCAGCTCCTTCTGAGTGAATATATACTTCAGGCTCTTGTGATCCGAATAAATCTCACAACGGTTTCCCATCAGGTAATGCCTCCATGTCTTCAGGGCTAGAACTATGGCTGCGATTTCAAGGTCATGGGTTGGGTAAATTTGCTCATGTTGTTTCAGTTGTCGAGATAGATAAGATATGACTTTGCCTTCTTGCATTAGCACACATCCGAGATCTATCTTGGATGCGTCACAATACACGTCAAAGGGCTTCGTGATATCTGGCATGATTAAGATTGGGGCTGAAATCAATCTCCTCTTGAGTTCTTGAAAACTCGCTTCACATTTGTCTATCCATTCAAACTTCTTGTCCTTCTTCAGCAATTGGGTCATGGGTCTAGCGATACTCGAGAATCCTTCTACGAACTTGTGGTAATATCCCGCCAATCCGAGAAATGCACGAACTCGGGTATGAGTGGTTGGGGCTTGCCAATCTTCGACATCTTTCACCTTTGCAGGGTCAACGGAATTCCTCCAGCTGATACAATGTGATCGAGGAATCCTACTTCCTGTAACAAGAATTCACATTTGCTAAACTTGGCATACAACTGATGCTCTGTAAGGGTACCAAGAATGGTCCTTAGGTGTATCTCATGATCTTCTTCTGATTTGGAATAAATTAGAATGTCATTGATGGAAACAACGACAAACTTATCTAGGAAGTCCATAAAAATCTTATTCATGAGATTCATGAAATAGGCGGGGGCATTGGTTAATCCAAAATACATGACGGTATACTCGTATAATCCATATCTGGTGGTAAAGGCAGTCTTTGGAATATCCTCTGCACGAATCTTGAGTTGATGGTAGCCCTAAGATCAATCTTAGAAAACACTTTGGCACCGGTCAACTGATCAAACAAATCTTCTATCTTGGGCAATGGGTACTTGTTCTTGATAGTGACATCATTCAACTTCCGATAATCCGTACACAAATGGTTACCTCCATCCTTCTTGTCCACAAATAAGACAGGTGATCTCCATGGTGACGCACTTGGTTGAATCAATCCAATTTCTAGCATGACATCCAGTTGCTTCTTCAATTCTGCTAGTTTAGACGGGTTCATACTATATGGTCTCTGGACTATGGGTCCGGTTCCGGGGATTAGTTCAATGATAAACTCGATATCCCAATCTGGGGGCATACCGGGCAAAACATCTGGAAATACATCGGGGTATTCACAGACTATCCGGACTTGGTCAATGGTAGGTTGGGATATACTCTTGTTGCACTTGAATTGATGAGGTAAGGTTTCAGATACATGCTCGACTGATATTCCGGCTGTACTGGTCATGGTTATGGCTTTCTTGGCACAGTCAATTAATCCTTTATGTTTGGACATCCATTCCTAGTACTACTTGCAAACCTTTAGTTCCGAGTACTATCAGATGAGCATAAAAATCTATGCCATGGATTCAGATAGGGACGGCTTTGCAAATTTGCCTATATTTGGTGGTTGAACCGGGGATTTGAACAATCATAACATGCTTCAGTTTTGTTGGTTGAATCTTACTAGTGCATGCAAATTCTTCGATGACAATTGAGTGTGATGTACCAGAATCAAACAACACTCTAGCGAGTACTTAATTAACAGAAAACATACCCAGCACGACGTCTGGCGCTTCCTGGGCTTCTTCAGCATGCATGAGAAAAAGAAGGCCGTTGCAGTTGGGTGAATTCCCTGGGGCAAACCTTCTTCCTGGCTGAACACGATGCTGCTGCTGAGCTGGGGATGCGGCATTCTTCTTGGGGCACTCATTGGAGTAGTGACCCTTATTTCCACATTCATAACAAGTCACTTGCGACTTGTCCTTTGCTGCAACAGGCACTACATTGCTTCCAGTCCTCGGGGCAGTGTTGGTGTTGGTGGTAGCATTGTTGTTGTTGAACTTGGGTGGTGCACGAATGAAATTGTTAGATTTGCCGGGGTTGTTGTGATTTTCTCCGCGTCTTGGGTTTCCACGGTTGGGATAGGTCGGGCGGTTCATCGGGGGTCTGTTGGTTCTCGAGGAAATCCTGGAGATGGGTTAGGGCGATACTTTGGGGTCTGATGGGTTCCTGGCTGATGCATCATGCGATGCTTGCAGTTATCATTGGCTTGGTTGATCTTTCCTTCCATCTGGATGGCAGAGTCGACAAGGGCTTCAATATCAACAAAGGGGATATTGACCAACACAGTCTGCATCTCATCGTGCAGACCATTCAAGAATATCTCTTTCTTCTTGGCTTCGGTGTCGATCTCATCCGGGGCATACCTAGCTAATGACAAGAATTTGTCATGGTATTCCACTATGGTCATCCGTCCTTGCTTCAGTTCTCTCAACTCATCTCTCATTCTCTTGATCAAACCCGGTGGCACATGGGTTCTGCTGAACTTGACCTTGAATTCCTCCCAGGTCATCATCTGTCCTCCAGTCATTGCACGAACGCTGTTCCACCATGCTCTTGCATCTCCGGCTAGATAGTGGGTGGCGAATATAACCTTCTCGTTAGCTTCCACTCTAGCGACTTCCAGGTTGTTCTCCATGGTTTGCAGCCAATCATCAGTGTCTAAGGGCTCTTCTGACTTAGTGAAAACATGTGGGTTGGTGTTCTGGAAATTCTTGAGCTTAGATCCATGGTTGTCCTGATTTCCTTGGCCTTGATTGTTGCGGGCCAGCTGGGCTATCTGCTGAAGGGTGGCTAAGTTGGCTTGACGTTCAGCTCTTTCAGCTTCGCTGTCATAAACCAACATTTGTAGGATCTGCAACATCGGGTCCGGGGATGAACCACTTCCTCCGCGTGGCATCTAAAGATTGAGATAGATCATGTAAAAGAGGGAAATTTCTAAGGTTCAGGGACTTTGAAAGGTTTTTAAAGTTTGACTCGAATTGTTTAGCAACTTGCTTTTCATTCATTCATAGCACACGATACAAACACACACCACAACAAAGGTAAACAGATGGTTTTAAGAACCATTCTGGAAACTACGATACAGTGGGACCGAATACAACTCACTACGCTAGTGCTCAAGTGCTACTACTCCTCGGAGTCGGTGTAGTCGTCATACTCATCATCCTCATCGTCATCAATGAAGGCGAAATCATCCTCATCGATGAAGAAGTCCATAGCCTGATCCTCTAGAAAATCATCATCATCACTGAGATAGGAGTAGAGGTCTCCACGAAGATCCTCTCCAGCATTCTCCCTTTCCTCCAATTGCATGTCCCTCTCGTGGATGGTCTCCTCCAAATCCGAGATATGGTGGCGAAGACGGGCAATGATGCGCTCCTTCTTGTCGAGCTGACAGCGGCGAGACTTGCGATCCTTCGCTAGCATGGCGATGGTCCGATCCTTCGTCTTGATGATGGCAGACTTGTGGTTGGAGTAGTCACGACAATTGCCCAATTCCTGTTGACGATCGTACATCATGAAGCTAAGGTGGTCCAACTGAGTCTTAAGCTCGGGGTGGTATGGGGCTTCTAGTGGCTGTCCCATAGTATCACGCCTTGGACAAAACTCAAAGCGGGTACCCTTGATCTGGTTGATACTCTACCCACACAGACGGGCAAGAGCTTCCTGCATGGCCCTGGCAAGTCCATCGAGCCAGTTGTTTTCTCTTAAGGTGAACAGAATTCCCTCGGCAGTGGGAGGTTCAATCTTTCATCGGAGACTTGCAACAATTAACCACTGCAGATCTTCTCCTCCTTGATCATTGAGATGAGCTCCGAAGAACTCAGGGTGCAGACGCTCAAGAAGTTATGAAAGCTGGTCCAAATCCCGCTCAAAGATAAGGTCTCCTCCATTCCCCAACTGATAAAACTTGCTGTACTTCACGTCCATCTATAAGAATATAGGATGAGTAAGTTAGTAGAGTGATCAAGTGTGTCGAATTTTAGGTATTTTGCAAGAGTTTTTGAGGATCATGTATTTTTATGAAAGAAACAAGGTGATAAGAATGGGAATAAGTTTTTGTAAATATTTGCTTCCTTTGGGTTTGAAACAAAGTTTTTGATTCAAATGTCCAGGCTAACTAGGGTCTCCTATGGTCAGGATGGATCTGATACCAACTTGTCAACACCCGTATTTTTAATCCCAGATGCCTGTTATGCCATACATCGCAATCCCAGGATTACCATTTTTGCGAGACATAACAGAATTGGATACCACAGTACATCATCCATTACAAACCATACATAAGGTCTTACACGAATAAGGATCTCATGATCCAGTTCTTAATACAACTCAAGCAGCGGAAATACGTAATAATAAAGGTAGCTTAGGCGAAGCTCCATCTCTCGGGTCACAGGCAATGCTGACGATGGGAGATGATCCTAGTTGTCGTAACCTTCCTGGGGTCCTTCGTCCTGGTACTCCTCTTCATAGTCTGGCCATGGTAATAGCCAGGGACAAAGCCATGAGTACTCTTTAAGTACTCGCAAACTAATACTAACAAGTGAAGGGGGTTTTAGTAGTAGGACACTAAGCTCTAGGGTTGATTTGCAAAAAGCCAGATTTACCTCTACTAAGTTCAGAAGCAAGAAAAGCTAGTTGAACTTTTATAACACCTAAGTGGGAACTTGTATTTCATATCACAACCCTGTTGTGGGCACGTCAAAATCTCAATTCATTTCACAAGTCATTTCGAACACATCTGATGGTGGAACATTATGGCCACTCCAACTGTCCATAACTATGGACGCGACTATTCGAATAGTTTGACACTCTGCAGAGATTGTACACTTTCACCACAAAATTCCATACATCCTTCAGGAACAAATCCTAAATTCACCATACTCAGTATGCGGATAATCAATCCTAACCTTTCAATTACAAGCCCTAGTATAAGCACCTCTCCTGTGAGTTTGGCCACCCAACCATGACCAACTGTCATCTTGGGTACTGCACAGGTGGACAATCTTCACAAGGCAGCCTCAACTCAGACCTTGGCCGTGAGGGAACCCATACTAAGGTATATAAGTTTCCAGTCAAGCCCTACCCAATTTTCAGGTATTGTGGTTGTACGGTAAGAATTGGAATGGTATCGCATCCAGACAACCATTAGTTTTATAAAGGGATAAGGCTCATGCCTTAACATTTTCATCATCAAAATCATCTAGTGTTCGGAAACACATGTCAAAACATCTCAGTAGAATGACTCATCATTCTAAGGTTTTCATAACCATTTTCCACCAACTATTCCCATCTAATGTTGATCAAGTTTTATGCTTATCACTAGCATCTACAAGTGTGGGGGGGGGAGTACTAATGAGGGGTGGTAAACAAGTGTAGTTTAATTAGGTTCAATCTCATGCCTTACGATGACATCAAGATTATCTAGCTTAGGCCAAATTTAATTCTCTTTATGCAACCTTAAATTATCTTTCTAGTATCTACAATTTACTCAAGTAAACTCTAAGTAATAGCTTTGTTAAAGAAATAAAGTAGAAAGCTTGCAAGTAAAACTAGGAATGGGGTTATCAAGTGGGTATGATCACATATGCTTAAGGCATATAGTTGGCATGGTAACAAGAAAGTATTAGCTTGCATAGGTCAACGTGATTAGTAAGGCTTGCATCAGTATCAGTATAAGCTTGCCTTGTGCAGAGCAGTGGTTGAAGTTCTCCTCGGCTTCTTCTTCGTAGTATCCTCCTTCCTCCTTGTATCCTTGGTCGGTACTAGCGTCTATGAATAAATACGAGGTACAAAATCACCAAACAATACTTAACTACTTTCAATCATCACACAAAGGTGTTCTATAGATGATCTAGCATCATCACTAATATCACAAGAATAAAGCATTTGTCTTATTTATTTATTTTTAGAAAAGTAATTTTTACTCATTGAAAAACTACTTAAGATTTAATATTCTCCAAACCAAACATGGGATCATGTTGACACATGTCATCACCACATATTTCAGTACATGGGAATGTGATTTAAAGTGGTGTCACAATTCAATAAGGTTTAACCTTTTTATTTTAAATAATTAAAGTGACTAGAAATGCCTATGTGGCATTCTTTTATTACTTGAACATTATTTCTGTAAGTAAACCCATTTGTTTTTATATATTCTGAAAGGTATGATCAAATGTGATTTTTGAGAGTTGGAATCAACTCAAAAGTTATTATGGTTGAAATTTGAAAAATGTTTGAATATAGAAAAGCTTCTGACTTGTTATTTTTTCCAAGGTTGATCGATAGATCCTAATGATTTGAATCCAATGGGCTTGGATTAAGCATTCCAATACCTTTCTACCAAATTGGTTTCATTCAATTTGGTTCACTGAATCGAGCTGGGTTGATTTTTGAAACTAGGTACAAAACTAAGTTTGAATATAAATAGAAAAGGCTAAATTCAAAAGAGTGGGCTATGCGGGAAAGGTTAATGGGCCAGACCAGTGTCACTCCATGAGCGGGCGCAATCGAGGGGGTTCCACCACCGCTGGCTCATAACACGCGGCGTACGGGCGATCTCGGCCGCACGATCTGAGTCTAATCGAACGGCTACGACTCATCGTCCACGTCGAGCAGCACCGGCGAGATAGAACCCTAACGCGGCAGGTGGGGGTCGTGGGAGGCTCACCGGGGCTCAGGCGGGGTCGGCGATGGGGACAAACGATGAAGTCGATGACGGCGATTCTCCTGGCACCGACAGCTCCTCCGGGGGCGGCTGCAATCGATGGCTTCCTTCTTCTCCAGCAGCGCAAGGCTTCGGTGAAATTCCGGTGATGCGCTGCTCGCATTGCTCCGGGAGTGAGGTGGGGTGGTTCTGGGTGAGAGGCGAGTGGAATGGTGTGAAGAAATCGAGCGGGGGAGGCCTCTATTTATAGTGGCGAGAGGGGACCGACGGGCGCGGGCTGAGCTCGTCGTGGTCGACGGCACAGAGGCTATCAACGTGGGCGACGGTAGGGGGCGGTGCTGTGCTGTGCTCCCTGGCAAAGCTCAACGGCGTGGTGGCGAGGTGTGGGACAGTGCTGATCGGTCGGAACGCTTCGGCGCTCTGAGCGTGTCCGACGGAGGTTTTGATGGCGCGCAGCGCGCGTGGTCCGCGCGGCGACGAACGGGCGTGTCTGTGGGGTTGTTGGGGTGGTGGTGATCACGCTGCCGCAGCGCGCGATGCGGCGCGTGTGTCGAGGGTGGCGCACGGGCGCGCTCTCAGCATGCTCGCAGAGAGGCTTTCATGGCTTGGGCGTGTGGTCCAGTAGCTTGCATTGCTCGAGGCTGGGACAGGGAGTGGCGGTGGGGTGCTGGCTAGCTCCCAGACAAGGTTGGCGAGGCTAGTGTTGCTCGTAGCTTGCTGTCGACCATGGGGTGGCAATGGTGCTCTCGGCCTGCTCACCATTGATGACAATGGCCAGGTTACAGTGGTGCTAGATATTAGTTAAGGTTTCTAGATGATCTACTAAGGCTAGTTGTAACCAGAGAGGGAACAAGTTAGGCCCAAAACACTATTAAAATCAGTGAATTTGATTTGGTTGATTTGAATCTGCAACCTGTTTGATGAAATGGCCGCATGAACTTAAGTTTTGAATTTTGAAAAGATTTTTGGTTGGTGTGCTAGGCATGTGCTGGTGATTCTGTGGATTCTTGGGTTTTGAAAATTGATCTTGTTTGAGTGGTTTTTGGAATAGTGGGATCTTCCCATATGAAATAGATTCAATTTTAAACTGTCATTTAAACTAAGCATTTGAATGTTTTTGGATGATCACAAAGTGGGCCTTGGTACCTTGGTATGAGTACTATCAAGGGGTGCAAATATCCATAAATGTTTCTTTTAAGTTATGAAAGTTAGGGATAGCCAAAGTAGGCATGGGAGTTAAATTGGCCAAAGTGACCATTCACTTAATTTGTTTGTTTTGATTTGTTTGTCTTTGGGAAAAGTTTGGGGATTGTTTAGATGATGTTTATTTCACCTAAGAATCATTTTACAAGAAAAGAAACACAGAACCATGGCAATTCAAAAGAATCCAAATTGTAATACATACACTTATGAATGCTTTCATATTTTTAAATGGAAAAGTTTTTGTTAACCTTAATTTTGATGATCCAAGTTTAATATTTTTGGGATGTTACATCAAGAGGAGGAAGAATGGATCTACCCATGCATACCTTCTAATGAGAGTAACACTTTACCTCTTATATTATTTGATTGTCCCCCGTGCTTACCAAAGGAGGATGAATGTTATGTTCCTGTGGATTCTTTTGATAATAACTATGCTCCTGTTATGCATGTTACTAGAGTGTTTTTCTTAGAAAATGTTTATGATAAAGCTCTAGATTATGGTCCTATACTTAATGATCAGTCACCTTGTTCTAAAATTGTTAAAAGTGGGTTTGGAGGTTTTAATCCTACTATTTTTGAGCTTGATAGAAATTATGTGTTTGTAGATCATGAAAAACATGCTTTATGTGATAGTTATATTGTTGAGTTTATTCATGAGTCTACTGAAAATTATTATGTGAGAGGAAAATATGGTTGTGGAAGTTTTCATGGTACTGAAACACCTCTCTATGTGCTGAAAGTTTTGAAGTTACTCTTGTTTTATCTTCCTTTGCTTGGAACTTTGTTCTTTGTGAACTTATTTGCATACAAGATTCCCATGCATAGGAAGTGGGTTAGACTTAAATGTGTTTTGAATTTGCTTCTTGATGCTCTCTTTTACTTCAATTCATATTTCTTATGTGAGTTTTTTCTCAAATTATCATGTCTAACTTAAAGGCGTTAAAGAAAAGTACTTGATGGGAGATAATCCAAGAGTTTACTTGAGTATTGGAATTTATTACTTCAGTAATGACCTCTCCTTATCCTTTTTGTTTGCTTTTTGTGCAAAGAATGACCTGTAATGAGAGGGAAGTAAGATTTGGGGAGTTGCTGTCTCGAAACAGATTTCTGTACTCCACCATAAAAATTCATGAGGAGTATCTGTAAGTCAGATTGAGCAGAAACTTTACAAATAAATCCCCCAGTATGTTATCTAACTTTCGGTAGTTCAACACTTTTTGATCTGAGAAACAGAAGGTCTTCGAAAAAATCGCTTTCTACCCGCTGGTCTGTTTTGACAGATTTCTGCCATTATTTGCATATGCTCCTTATTGATTCCTTTTGGGGAAATTGAGATTTTTGAACGAGTTGCTATAGTACCTTCTGTTTTTAGTGAAAGTTTTTCTGTTCTAAATCTAAACCCAAGGGACTATTATATTTTGAATACACTAATGTTGCTAATGAAGATTGTGTGAAGTTTTGTATGAAGGAAATAATTTAGGTGTGGAGAGAGAATGATGTAATGAGATGAAGAATGGACAAAAGCTCAAGCTTGGGGATGCCACCCCGGTGTCACCCCAAGAAATATCCACGAGGTACAAGTGTCAAATATTGGGGATGCCAAAGGCGTCCCCTTCTTCATCAATAAAAAGCTCAGGTCTTTCTAGACACTTCGTTTTTATTGTTTCATGCACTATTGTGTTGTTATTGGAGCGTCTTATTTTTATTTTTCTTTGCTTAGGTATTTATTTTGCTTGAATAAAGTAGTTTGGAGCCGCATTCTTGCTGTGTTGTTTCAAATAAGTTGATTGGTTTTGGAAAGGAGTAGAAAGTTCTTGCTTGAAAGTGCAAGAGGAGGTTGCATTGACTGTGACTTAGACTTTTGCATGACATGCTAGTTGTTGTTTTGACCTTATTCTTAGTGATTATTGCTGTAGCATGTCTTGTTCCAAACAATTGGGATTGCTTAGTGTGCCTTGAACGAATCATGCGTTGTTTTAGCATGCAAAAGCAGAGTGTTGTGGTATTCTCCTTTGATGCTTTGTTTGGGTTGAATTGGCACATGCTCACACCATGTTATGACTATGAACAAGTCACCATAGCCTCTATGATAATTTAGTCCTTGACTTGTAGTACCACTCTATGCATTGATTAGTAATGTTTTGTCACTCTGCATGATTATGGTCATTATTGCTCTCTTAGTTGGTTGCTCCCAGTCTTTTGCTAGCCTCGACTTGTATGAGTAAGCTCTACTCATGCTTCCAACTCCCAAGGAAAAAAGTTATTCCAAAGTGTCCACTATAAATTCCTATGCATGGTGTGTTACACCATTCCAAGTATATTCTTGATTTCAGCTATCTTCCAATTAAAAAGTATTTTGTTATGTGAAAACTTAGTGATTAAAGCCCTCACGAACTTGATGGCACACTTTATATTCCTTGCCCCTAATAAACTTGAACCATTGTGTCATCTATGTTGTATATGCTTGCACTTATATGTTGGAATTAGCAGAACCATGCTGTCATTGGTAACATTTTCAACATTGCACTTGTACTTTGTACACAGTTGATATCATGCTCTTTTGTCTATGGATGTCGCCGGTGTGAAATAAGAAGGAATCTTGTAAGTCCATGGAGTTATGTATTTTGTGTTAGAGAAACGCCTGGGCTGCTAGCCTAAGCCATGCCTAATAATGGTGGAAACTTGCAGCATCACCATAATGAGACATTTGTGAAGCATACTCAATAAAAAGCTATGCACATAGTAAATAAAAAGATCGCTGAGATGCTCATTGTCTTCTTGCCTTGTCATTTTGGTTATGGGATAGCTCCTGTACCATGTGCAAGGGGTACCCCGTTGGTAGTTCTCTATGATACACATGTACTTACTATGATAAGAACTTACAGGTGACCAAAGTTGAGTAGCATGCGGTGCGTCCCTTGTATTCAAGGGACATGAGATTTCCAACTTATACTTTGTCAAGCATATACTCCATAGTTTGTTCACTTTAACCTTAATCACTTCAAGATGCTTATGATAGGGGCAATGCGGGCTGGAAGCTAACAAGTACCATAATTTTTGGAAGCTCCTTTTGAAACTTGAAATCCCTGCTTCCCTTTATGAAGGCCCTTTCTTACACTATTATATTGAGTCTCCACCTTCTACTTTCAGGCACCAGTTAAGAGAGCATAGTTGCCATTCTTAGTGCTATATGCAGTGTCCCAAAACTTATTGATTGATGCATATTGTTGATATTGCTTTTTCTTGTGATATTTGTATCTAGCCACTCTTATGAACTTTTAAGGTGTCCCATGCATCTATTTGCTACTCCATGAGGGAAAAGTTGAATGCCACTATGCCATGTTTTCTGTATGTGAAACAAACAAACATTTTTCAATGCATGCTATTCATGATCTTTGTTTATAGCCTTTCATGTTCATGCATAATTACTTTGTCTTATTATTAGAACTCCATATTTCATGCACATGTTTAGAGTTCATTGATCCTAGCTTTCAATGCTTGCAAATGATTTCATCTTGGTTTTGATGGTGCATGTCACCTCAAAAATTATTCTTTTATCACTTACCTACTCGAGGGCGAGCAAGAGTTAAGCTTGGGGATGCGTGATATGTCAAAAACATATCTATAATTTTTGATGTTCCATGCTTGTTTAGTATCTAATTTGCTTTGCTTTGTCCACACTTTGAGGTGCTTTTTACATGTTTTCTGGTACTAACCTATTAACAAGTTGCCACAGTGTCAGTTGCCTATTTTCTGCTATTTTTGGTTCCAGAAAAGCTAGTAAGGAAATATTCTCGGAATTGGACGGGACAAAATCCAAAGTCAATATTTCATCGAGGAGAACACAGATTCCAGAGGAGAGACACAGGGGCGCCACAGGGTGGCCACACCCCCCAGGCGCGGCCTAAGGTGGGCCCGCGCCTGGGCAGGGTGTGGGCTGTTGGAGATATGCCCTAGAGGCAATAATAAAAGTGGTTAGTATTATATCTTTTTGTTTATGATACATGTTTACATTCATGCTATAATAGTATTAACCGGAAACATTAATACTTGTGTGATTTGTAAACTAAATTAGAGTCCATGGTAAAGCCTCTTTGTAATACTAGCTTGTTGGTTAATAGATAATCGTGGTTTCCTGATCATGAACATTAAGATGTTATTAACAACAAGATCATATCATTAGGAGAATGGTGTGATGGACATATTCCTATAGATAAGCGTAGCATAAAGATCAAGTCATTTCAATAGTTCGTTTGCTATAAGCTTTCTGATACATAGTAACCTAATTCCTTTGACCATGAGATCATGATAATCACCATCACCAGAAGGATGCTTTTATGACATCAAACACCACACCGTAACTGGGTGGCTATAAAGGTGGCATTGAGTGTTTGGAAAGTATGTGTTGAGGCACATGGATCAAGAGTGGAATTTGTCCATCCATATGACGGATAGATATACTCTGGGCTCTCTCGGTGGAATGTCATCCAATTAGCTTGCAAGCATGTGACTGGATCACAAGGGATCACATATCACAGGAACAAGAAAAGAGTACTTATCTGTAACGAGGTTGAACTAGGTATGCAGAGATACCGACGATCAAACCTCGGATAAGTAAACTATCGCGAGACAAAGGGAAATTGGTATCATATGTAAGTGGTTCATTCGATCGAAAAGTAATCGTAGAAATATGTGGGAGCCATATGAATTTCCAGATTCCTCTATTGGTTATTAATCGGAGAAGTGTCTCGGTCATGTCCGCATAATTCACGAACCGTAGGGAGACACACTTAAGGATTCAATGTTGTTTAGTAGATATGGAATTTAAGTAGGGAGACCGAATGTTGTTCGGAGTCTCGGATGAGATCCAGGATATCACGAGGAGATCCGGAATGGTCCGGAGAATAAGATTCATATAAGGAAAGTCCAAATTCCGGAGTTCGGGAATGATTCCGATGATTTCATCGGAGAGGTTCTAGAAGGATCTAGAAGGTTCACCGCACCGGAAGGGGAATGGTTCATGAATGTGTCATGGTTAAGTGGAATGATTGGATCATGTCCTAGGTCACTTGGTTGGGCATTTGCAAGAGAGGAATTAAGCTCAAAATTGCAAGTCAAAAGGCAGGTTTGAAAAGTCAAACTAGGACAATGGTTTCCTAGTGGAAAAAGGAAAGAGTCCTTTCCCTCCAACAAAAAAAGGGAGTTGTGGAAGGATTTAAACTCCCCTCTCCCAGGCTTCCCTCCCTCCCATAAATAGAGGGGAGGGGCTGCCCAAGAGATCACAACAAGCCCTTCCCACCAAGCCGCGCCGCTGCCGCCCCGCGTGCCTCCGACGCCTCCGCCGCCACCGCCACGCCGCCGCCGCCACGCCGCAGTCGGCCCGTCGCCGTCGCCCTAGCCGCTGCCGACTCCACCTCCTTCTTTCCAGCCACCTAAACCTAGATCGCAGGAAACCCTAGATCCACCATAACCTGCTCCGTCTTAGGCGAAGCCCTGCAGGATTTTCCCTCCACTTCCGACACCACGCCATCGTGCTGCCGGAATCGCGAGGGGAGAACTACAACCTCCGCTGCCTGCTGGAACAAGGCAGAGGAAGGTCTTCATCGAGTACCGAACTTGTCATCAAGTAGATAGATCTTGGCTTGTTTGTGTGCATGCGGTAGAGTTTTTTTGTTTTCCATGCTACAAACCCCTACAGTGGTATCAGAGTCATGTCTATATGTAGATCTGTTGCACGAGTAGAACATAATGGTCATTGTGGGCGATGGGTCTTTTATTATCAATTGCTTTTTGTGTACTTTGCATCTTGCGGTATGATGGGATGAAGCGGCCCGGGCTAACCTTACATGACATCATTCATGAGACTTGCTCCACGCTTGACATGCAACTTGTATTGCATAAGTGGCTTTGCGGGTGCCTGTCTCTCCCATCATAGTATAGATTCAATTTACAACGGGAACTTGGTAGTTCAAGAATCAACGTTGTGGTTCTTATTTGTAAGTTAGAACAACACTTATTGAAAGCCCCAAACCACGTAAAATATACAAATAAAATTAGAGGCGTCTAACTTTGTTTTATAGGAGTGTGCTATGATGTGATATGGCCATGATTGTGATTATATATGATGTATGCAATGTTCCTTATTGTAAGTCCGCAACCGGCAGGAGCCATATGGTGGTCTTTTAATTTCGTTAAGACCCGCGTGTCTATTATTAAAATTAGTTGTAATAGTTGATGCTGGTGGACGACATGGAGCGGCGCCATTGACCTTGACGCAATACTGGTGATGATGGATATCATGTTCGTGCTTGAAGATGGAGATCAGAATCACAAGAACAAAGGACATATCATATCACATATTATGAATTACATGTGATGTTAATCCTTTTATGAATATTGTATTGCTTAGTTCACGACAGTAGCATTATAAGATGATCTCTCTCACAAAATTTCAAGTTATAAAGTGTTCATCCTTAGTAGGCACCGTTGCTAAAGATCGTTGTTTTGAAGCACCACGTGATGATCAGGTGTGTTAGATTCTGCGAGTGTATACAATGGGAGCAAGCCATATTTGCTCATGTAGAAGCTAAGGTTTGATCTTGACGAGCATAGCATGTACATACATGGTCTCAGAACACGGATTACCGAAAGGTAAAGCATGAGTCATATAGTAGATATGATGAACATGTTGATTGTTTCCATTGAAGCTACATCATCTCTCGTGATGATTAGTTTTGATGTGGTGGATTTGGTTCGTGTGATCACTAAAACAATGTGAGGGATATTGTTTTGAGTGGGAGTTCACCTTGATTAATTTAACTATTAATTAAAACTCAATTTGTCTTAAACTTAGTCTAAACTATTGCAAATATGTTGTAGATCAATGGAGGACCCTACCATCAATTTTAATGCGTTTCTAGAGAAAGAAAAGTTGAAAAACAATGGAATCAACTTCGTGGATTGGCTCCGCAACTTGAGGATTGTCCTCAATGCTGGTAATTTGACCTATGTGCTGGATGCACCGCTGGGTGACCCACCTGCAACTGATGGAACCGATGAGGTGAATAATGTTTTCCTTGATCGGAAGAATCAGTACTCCACAGTTCAGTGTGCTATCTTGTATGGTTTGGAATCGGAGCTTCAGAAAAGTTTTGAGAACCATGACCCACATGATATTGTCCGTGAACTCAAAATGATATTTCAGGCTCACGCGGAAGTTGAGAGTTATGAGGCTTCTGAAAAGTTCTTTAACTGCAAGATGGAAGAGGGAAGCTCCATCAGTGAGCACGCGCTTAAGATGGCTGGGCACGCAAGCAAGCTTCAAAGCTTGGGTATAGTGATTCCTAATGCTTTGGGGATTCACCGTGTCCTCCAATCACTACCACCAAGTTATAAGAACTTTGTGATGAACTACAATATGCAAAACATGGACAAGTCGTTGCCCAAACTCTTCCCCATGTTAAAGTCTGCAGAAGTGGAGATTAAGAAAGAGCACCAAGTGTTGATGGTCAATAAGACCACAAAATTCAAGAAGCAAGGCAAGTCTAAGAAAAAGGGGAACTTCAAGAAGGGCGACAATAAAGTTACCGCACTAGCGAAGAAGACCAAGGCTGGGCCTAAGCCTGATACTGAGTGCTTTTACTGCAAGGGAGAAGGTCACTGGAAGCGGAGTTTCCCTAAGTACTTGGCGGATTTGAAGAATGTCAACATCAAAAATAAAGGTAGATACGATATACTTGTTATTGATGTGTATCTCACTAGTAGTCGTAGTAGTGCCTGGGTATTTGATACTGGTTCAGTTGCTCATATTTGTAACTCAAAACAAGTGCTGCAGAATAGACGGAAACTAGCAAAGAACGAGGTGAAGATGCGCGTTGGAAATGGATCAAAGGTTGATGTGATCGCGGTTGGCACGCTACCTCTTCATCTACCATCAGGATTAGTTTTATACTTAAATAATTGTTATTTGGTGCCCGCGTTGAGCATGACCATTATATCCGAATCATGTTTATTGCGAGATGGTTACTTCTTTAAGTCCGAGAATAATGGTTGTTCGATTTATATGAGTAATATGTTTTATGCAGATGCACCTTTGATAGATGGTCTATTCTTGTTGAATCTCGATTGTAGTAATACACATATTAATAACCTTGAAGCTAAACGTTTGAAATTGAGAGATAACTCGACCTATATGTGGGACTGTCGTGTTGCTCACATTGGAGTGAAGCGTATGAAGAAAATCCATTCCGATGGACTTCTTGAATCACTTGAAAGATGCGAAGCATGTCTGATGGGTAAAATGACTAAGACTCCATTTTCTGGTATGATGGAGCGAGCTATGGAATTATTGTAAATCATACATACCGATGTGTGTGGTCCAATGAGTGTAGCATCACGTAGTGGTTATCTTTATGTTCTTACTTTCACGGATGACTTGAGTAGATATGGGTATATATATTTCATGAAACATAAGTTCGAAACTTTCGATAAGTTTAATGAATTTCAAAGTGAACTAGAGAATCAACATAACAAGAAGATTAAGTTTCTATGATCTGATCGTGGAGGTGAATATCTAAGTTATGAGTTTGGCGAGCATTTGAAGAAATGCGGAATACTTTCACAATTGACACCGCCGAGAACACCACAATGTAATGGTGTGTCCGAACGTCGTAATCGAACTCTCTTAGATATGGTTCGTTCTATGATGTCACTTACAAATTTACCGCTATCGTTTTGGGGATATGCATTAGAAACAGCCGCATTCACTTGAAATAGGGCACCATCTAAATCCGTTGAAATGATACCATATGAATTATGGTTTGGGAAGAAACCTAAATTGTCGTTCCTTAAAGTTTGGGGTTGCGAATCTTATGTAAAGAAGTTACAGCCCGACAAGCTTGAACCCAAAGCGGAAAAATGTGTCTTCATAGGATACCCGAAGGAAACTATTGGGTATACCTTCTATCATATATCCGAGGGCAAAATCTTCGTTGCCAAGAATGGATCCTTTCTAGAGAAGGAGTTTCTCTCGAAAGAAGTGACTGGAAGGAAAGTAGAACTTGACGAGGTTGTTGAACCTTCTCTCGGACTTGAGAGTAGCGCAACACCGGAAGTAGTTCCCGTGGTGCCTACACCAATAGGAGAGGAAGCTAATGATATTGATCATGAAACTTCGGTTGAAGTTACTACGGAACCTCGTAGGTCAATGAGAACTCGTACCACTCCTGATTGGTATGATCTCGTTATGAGTGTCATGTTGGTGGACAACACCGATGACCCTGCGACATATGAGGAAGCAATGATGAGCCCAGATTCCAATAAATGGCAAGAAGCCATGATATCCGAGATTGGATCCATGTATAGACTTTGGTGGACTTACCGGATGGCCAGAAAGCTGTCGAGAACAAATGTATTTTCAAGAAGAAAACAAATGCTGATGGTAATGTTACTGTCTATAAAGCTCGACTTGTCGCAAAAGGTTTCGACAAATTCAAAGAGTTGACTACGATGAGACTTTCTCACCGGTAGCGAAGCTAAAGTCTGTGAGGATTTTATTAGCAATCGCTGCATATTATGATTATGAGATATGGCAGATGGATGTCAAAACGGCGTTCCTCAATGGCGACAGTGATGAAGAGTTGTATATGGTACAGCCCAAAGGTTTTGTTGATCCTAAAGATTCTAACAAGGTATGCAAACTTCAACGGTCCATTTATGGATTGAAGCAAGCATCCCGGAGTTGGAATCAACGTTTTGATAAGATAATCAAAAGTTTTGGTTTTATACAAACTTATGGAGAAGCTTGTATTTACAAGAAAGTGAGTGGGAGGTCTGTAGCATTCCTAATACTATATGTAGACGACATATTGTTGAGAATGATGTAGACCTTCTTAATAGTGTCAAGGATTATTGATGACCCACAAGTATAGGGGGTGTATCGTAGTACTTTCGATAAATAAGAGTGTCGATCCCAACGAGGAGTAGAAGGTGCTGAACAGTGGTATGGAGCAGGAAATCCCTGTGAATACTTAGAAAACGGATTTTTAGTGGTTTTCTGACAAAGGAACAAAGCAAGGGGCAAGTAACAAAAGTAACGAGCAAAGGGAGCAAGTGTCCCAATCCTTTCTTAGCAAAGTACAAGCCAGTGGAAATACTTGTAAGGACCAAACGTTCTTGAGGACACATGGGAATTCTGTCAAGTGCTTTCGCTTCAAATAGCTAACTACTCTTCTCTGGTGTTTGTAAGTGTTGTGTGGGTGAACCTGTGCTAACATATCGTCCTTCCTAGGACTAATACATACTTGTGATTAAACCCCCCTGCAAACATCCGTAATTACAGGAAACTAATTAAGATATAAATCTAACCACATCCTTAAACTCTAATATCATACTCTCCCTTGTGCAAAGGTGTCCTAATGGGGGTTCAGGTTTCTGTCACTCCGGCAACCCCGCGATTAGTAGCCAAATACACAATGCATCCCCCTAGGTCCATAAATGGTGAAGTGTCATGTAGTCGACATTCACATGACACCACTAGAAGAATAGCACCACAACTTAAATACTAAACCATTGAATAATAATTCATCATAGATTCACTACTAACAACACGAATTCTCCCATGTCCTAAAGAACTAAACAAACTACTCACAAGACATCATATGGATCAAGATCAAAGATGATATGATAATGGATAACAATCTGAACATAAACAATAATACAATGGTCCACTCACATGCATCAACTACAATAGTAATCAACACTGGGAAAGTTTCCCCAATGAACTAAGCAATATCCAACACAACTGTTATAGCGGTACAGAGTGGTGATGATGGTGCTGGTGGATATGATGGTGTGGATGATGATGATGATGATTCCGATGAAGCCTAGCTTGATGACGGTGTTGATGGAGACAGTCTCCCCTCTCCGGGAAGGAATTCCCCTGGCAGAAACCTGTCAGCCACAGAGATCTTTATCTCTCAGTGTTTTCTGCCCACCAGTGGCGGCGGAAATCTATCTGTGGTCACCTCCCGAGCCTTCGGGTTTCAAAGGGAAGATATAAGCGAAGGGGCGGAGTCAGAGGTCGGGCAGCTGGGCCACACCTTCCCTAGGCGCGGGGTCAGGTGGGCCCACGCCTAGGAGGGTGTGGGCCCCCTGAGGCCCCACTTCGTCCATCCTTCTGGCATCCTTCATCTTCTGGTAAAATAATATGTTTCCATATTTTTCTGGTATTTTTCTGATCTTCACGAAATTGCACCAAAACACCTTATTTTCCATCAAAATCCAGACTCTGGCAGTCCATCCTCCTAGAATCATCCAACATGCATAAACAAATGAAAAGCCATAAGTAATACCTCATAATAAGACAAATATTAATGAATAGAGGTAAATTATGATATAGAATGGTGATGCAAATTGGGTGTATCAACTCCCCCAAGCTTAGACTTCGCTTGTACCCAAGTGAATACTGAGCTCAGTAAACATGTCGACAGGTTTATGGAGTGAAGTTTCTATAAAAGAATACGAACAAGAAACATCACACTTACCATTACACAACTCAAAGAGGAAAGCAACTCACCATTATATAACTTGGCTTGCAACCAAGTACAGCAGTCACAAGTGCATAAAGATAAATCATAATTGGAATTGGCAAACTTGTTCTTGGTCAGAGAACACCTGGCAAACAGTTTCACAATAGCTTTTTGTAGAAGTTTCAAAACAGGAGCACACTTTGCTCAAAAAGGTTTTTCACAAGTGAAGGATTTCAAAGTAATACTCAATAGATAAGAGTTTTGTGCAAACAAGGAATATAAATAACATGATTGAATAAATCACCATAGGAATTCTTGAAACACAACAACTCAAATACTTGCTGGAGATGGAGAGGAAGTAGGTTTACTGACTCAAACTGGTAACCAGGAGAAAGGACCCTTCTTAGAGGGTAGCAGGGATTACAATTCATAAAGATCTTCCAAAATATTATGGTACTTACTAGCTTTGAGCCCTCATTGCCCCTATCATAAGCATCTTGAGGTGATTAAGGTTAAAGTGAACAAAGATGGAGTATATGCTTGACGAAATATAAGTTGGCAATCTCATGTCCCTTGAATATGAGGGCCACTCCTCATGCATACTCAACTTTGGGTCCAGGTAAGTTCTTGTCATTGTAAGTATTTGCATATAATTGAGAACCACCAACAGGGTACCCCTTGCACATGGTACATGAGCTTTCCCGTAACCAAAATGACAAGGCAAGCAGACAATGAGCATCTCAGCGATCTTTTTATTTACTATGTGTATAGCTTTTTATTGAGGATGTAGGGGTTCATAGCATGGAAAACAAATTTTTTTTACCGCATGAACACAAACAAGCCAAGATCTATCTACTAGATTGTAGCAACGATTCGATAGAAGCACTCACCCTCGAAGATTCCAAAGCGGTTAACGAGAGCAGATTCTCGTTGGTGATGTAGTCGTACACTTGCCGATCTCAAGATCGCGTAGACGATCCTTCCGGTATGCGTTCGGCGGTGCTTCCACGATCGGTCACATCGTTAAATTTTCGATGAAGACCTTCCTCTCCCTTGTTCCAGCAGGCAGCGGAGGTTGTAGTTCTCCCTTCGTGATTCCGGCAGCACGACGGCGTGGTGTCGGAAGTAGAGGGAAGATCCCGCAGGGCTTCGCCTAAGCCGGATGCGAGTTATGGTGGATTAGGGTTTCCCGGAAATCTAGGGTTTAGAAATCCGGGAGGAGGAGGAGGTGTCAGTGGCGGCTAGGGGGCGGCCACGGACCGGCGGCGGTGCAGCGGCGCGGCGGAGGGCTCGGGTGGAGAGGTCTTGGAACTTGTGTGTTGTGTTGGGGCAGCCCTCCCCTTCTATTTATGAGAGGGGGGGGGAGCCTTGGGAAGGGTGGGTTTGAATCCAAACCCAAACCCAAGTTGGATTGAGAGAAGGACTTGTTTCTTCTCCCACTAGGAAACCATTGTCCCACTTTGACTTTTCAAACTTCCGTTTGACTTTCAATTTAGAGCTTTATTTATCTCTCGCATATGCCAACACCAAGTGACCTTGGATATGATCCAATCATTCCACATACCCATGACACATTCATGGACCATTCTCTTTTCGGACCGGTGAACCTTCTAGACCCTTCTAGAACCTCTCCGATGAAATCATCGGAAACTTTCCCGAACTCCGAAATAGGACTTTCCTTATATGAACCTTATTCTACGGACCATTCCGGATCTCCTCGTGATATCCGGGATCCCATCCAAGACTCCGAACAACATTAGGTATTCCTACTAACATTCCATATCTACTAAACAACATCAAATCCTTAAGTGTGTCTCCCTACGGTTCGTGAATTATGCGGACATGATCGAGACACTTCTCCGATCAATAACCAATAGAGGAATCTAGAAATTCATATGGCTCCCACATATTTCAACGATTACTTTGCGATCGAATGAACCACTTACATACGATACCAATTTCCGTGTGTCTCACGATAGTTTACTTATCCGAGGTTTTGATCGTCGGTATCTCTGCATACCTAGTTCAACCTCGTTACCGATAAGTACTCTTTTCTCGTTCCCGTGATATGTGATCCCTTGTGAGACATTCACATGCTTGCAATCCAATTGGATGACATTCCATTGAGAGGGCCCAGAGTATATCTATCCATCATATGGATGGACAAATCCCACTCTTGATTCATGTGCCTCAACCCATACTTTCCAAACACTCAATGCCACCTTTATAGCCACCCCAGTTACGGTGTGGTGTTTGATGTCATTAAAGCATCCTTTTGGTTATGGTGATTAGCATGATCTCATGGTCGAAGGAATTAGGTTACTATGTATCAGAAAGCTTATAGCAAACAAACTATTAAAATGACTTGATCTTTATGCTACGCTTATCTATAGGAGTATGTCAATCATACCATTCTCCTAATGATATGATCTTGTTATTAACAACATCTCAATGTTCATGATCGAGAAACTACGATCATCTATTAATCAACAATCTAGTATTATAAAGAGGCTTTACCAAGGACTCTAATTTAGTTTACAAATCACACAAGTATTAATGTTTCCTGTTAAGACTATTATAGAATGAATGTAAACATTTGTCATAAACACAAATATATAATAATAACTGCTTTTATTATTAACTCTAGGGCATATCTCCAACAGTCTCCCACTTGCACTAGAGTCAACTAATCTAGATTACATGGTAATATACCGAACACCCATGGAGGTTTGGTGCTAGTCATGTTTTGCCCTCGGGAGAGGTTTAGTAAACGGATCCGCCACATTCAGATCTGTGTGTACTTTGAAAATCTTTATGTCACCATCTTGGACATGTTCTCGAATAGCATGAAAACGTAGCTTGATGTGCTTCAGCTTCTTGTGTGACCATGGTTCTTGCGCATTGGCTATGGTACCCATGTTATCACAATAGATAGACATTGGGTCCAACGCACTTGGAACCACGCCGAGCTCTGTAATGAACTCCTTCATCCATATCGCCTCTTGTGAAGCCTCCGAAGCAGCTATGTATTCCGATTCAGTTGAAGATCTCTCCACAACGCTTTGCTTTGTGTAACACCCTCAGAATCGGACCTATGCAAGTTTGAGCAAAATTCGCCAAACCCGCATAGAAACGATTCAAAGGTGCCCACCAGGCACTTTCGTGCGGGTGGAAAACGAAGTAATAACATTACACAACAGTCCTCGATGGGACCCACAGAACAGATATATATAACAGCGACTCCATGAGTCAAGAATACAAATATAATATACAAAGATCCAAATCACCTTGAAAACGATAGAGCGTCCAGCTACGGACAAGATGCAAATGGGGCTAAGAGCCCTGAAGAATAACCAATGGCGTCCATAACCTGCCCGGGCCAAGCGGAAGGGTAACCACCTAACGACGCCGATCTCAAACCTGCTTAAACAAAAGGGGTGCCGACAAAGGCAAAGGAAAAAGAGGAGCGTCGATCGAGGCGATTGCAGCGAGGCTAGAATTCGGCGGTCCTCGCCTACATAGGTATGGTGGACTGAAGCGGCAGCGGCAGCATGCACTAAACATCCTATAGAGACTCGATACAACTGGCGGCAATAAGAGAGGGATACGAAAGACCTATTCGGAGATAACCCGATACTACCATCAAACAAACCCATCCTGGTGTTTCCCCCTCGATACCAAACGAGGAAGTCAACCGAGGAACTCACACAGTTGGCAGTTTTACTTATTCAGTTATCGTTGCGGCACTTTACTAGTCAGGTTTAGATATTCGTCCTGATAAAGTAAGCAGTGGGCACTTTTAATTAACCATTCCGTTATAGTGGCAACACTTACTAGTCAGATACATTTATCATGAGATAACCCAAAAACCCAGCAGTTGTTGGTACTTTTATTCAGCCATTCCGTTGTAGTTGCAAGATTTACTAGTCAGGTACAATTGTCGCAAGCGACAACCAAACAAGCAATTGTGGGCAGTATTATTAGCCATTCCGTTATAGTGAAGCTGATTACTAGTCATTATAAGTCAAATTTATAGCAGTAAACTTTAGTTATGCTTGTCTATGATCAAGAAACTGTGCTCCAAGTCGTCCATATCCGCGGACACGGCTTTCAGAAAGTTTTACCCGGCTGGGGTGCACCAATAGCAACACACGCTCGATCAACCTCGGAAAAACCAAATCAAAACCCAACGAGGCTTTCACGACTGAACAATCACAGATTGAGAATTATTTCAGGGGCCACCCTTGAGTACACCAAGAACGGTAAGCAAGCTTGAGACGGACTCAAGGTTTGCGTCAATGGTCAGAAGCGATCGGGAACCCGAAAACTCGGGGTGTCGATACAGCGTAATCACTCCGCTTCCTAAACAGACAAAGGTGCTATCTGTCGCACAATTTAAATACAGAAAGTAGCATGGCATAAGTACAGGATCGTAAATAAAACCTCAAACTAGTTGTGGCCCCAAGAAATAAGACGGAATCAAGCTCTGGCTCAGGGGGGTCCCATATACCTCCCGGATGTGGATAGCGCGATAAAACAAGGAACAGGAATCAAGTACTCGGGGTCTTACGGGACACAAGTAGGCGTTCGGAAACCAAATATTTTCTAGCACCCACCGATGCCTCTTCTTATTTCAATTTTAGTTGTTAAACAGAAATTAAAGTGACGATAAGTAAAACTAGAATCATCTCCAACATCAACATGCGGCAATACATCAGCAACTGTGGCATATGACGACACACATCAACACTTGAGCAAGCAACTACGACGCGCAAGTCCAACTATCTACCAAAAAACAGGTAATAGGATGTGTCCAAGGCAATATAGGCTGCACGGTATATCACAGGTACGGAAACTAAAGCATCGCAACACAGATAGCAATAGATCAACAGGAGGGGAGTAAATACTATAAAAGTAAGATAGGTAGAAAGAGGGAGATGCTCGCCTGAAAACATTGTTGAAGGTTCAACCGAAGATCGGGGCGAAGCTCACATCAACTCAACGGCCTTATCCGCGAATGAGCAAAACACTAGAAGAACACCGGATGCACTATTTAATACAACGGCAGAAGATCGGCATGATGCATGTATGATGCATGGCATGGCAAAGGTGCGATGCAATTAGGTCATTTTAAGTGGAACCGAGGGTCCCGACAATTACTTAAATGGTTCAAGTTATTTAGAACCCCCGCAAATTAAATGTTGTTTAACAAGGCAAGAAGTAATACGGGTTCGCTACACGAGTTTAAATGAGGCCGATATGTGACTGGATTTGCCCGCATATGGGCCCCATATTTAATTATTTAGGTGAATCGGCATAAGGCCCCAAACCGCATGATATGCATGCGAGATGACAATTCAATATGCAACAAGTTGTTATGTTTAGCATTTATAAAAATAAAGGTTCGGATAAGGGTCACACATTCAGGGGTCTCGACGATCTTGGGGTTCCGGGGTTCGGGGTTGGTCTCAGGGCCCGACGGATCTGGGGTTCGGGGTTCTGCGGAAGCGTTCTCGGATTCCGGGGTAGTGGATCTTGTCGCATCCGCGGCCTTCGGGTACGGGGTCGGTCTCCGGGTTCGGGGGTCTCGGCGTTCCATGAAGGAGTACTTGGCCTGGCGTCGGGGAATCGATACCGTCCTGGTTGCTGTCGTTCTTGTCGTTGTGAAGCTCTTGTCGGTTCTGCGCCATCGAGTCGATCTTGGCGGACGGGGCGAAGAACTTGGCGCATCGGTTTTCTCGGCGTCCTCGGTTCCGATTGTAGATCTCGGCGTCCTCGAAGGGGTACTTGTCGTATCGGTGGCAGTCTTGGCGTTCCGGGAATCTTCGAGTCGGGGATCTTGGATCGTGTCGGCTTTCTCCAGATCATGCATCGCCGCTCTGTGTGGAAGGCCTCGAGGGTCCGGCTTGGTCATCGATGGGAACTTGGGCTTCGGGGCTTGATTGTTGGTGTCGGGCTCGGTTCTCGATGTCGGTCCACGGGAGGTTTGCGGTTTTGTCGTCCCCACACCCAACAGCGTAGTACCAACTTGGTACTACACCGAAACGGGCACGATGGAGGCAGAGAAACGCGCTGCGGTGGCTCGCGAGGAGAAAACCGGCGGGGCAGAACTTGCGGCGCGCGCGTCGGGGCTCGGGGAGGCGAGCTAGGCGACAGGGGCGGAGCAGCAGCGCTCGCTGCTTGCAGGCAGAGGAGGGCCTGCCGAAGGCGGGAAGGCGCTGGGGCAGACGGCGGGCGGCGGCGGTTGGCCGGCGACGGGGGAGGCGCGGACGAGGTGAGCTCGGGGACGCGCCGACGGGGAGGTGCGGGCGGCGAGGCGCAGGGCGGACGACGGGCGCGGAGGCGAGCTGGGGCCGGGCGGGCTGGGCGAGGTCGCGTGGGACTCGGGAGGCGGGTCGTCGGAAGGGGAGGCGCTGCTTGCGGGCGGCGCGGTGAGCGGATCGCGACGAGGGGGCGAGAGGAGACCGCGACGAGGAGGGAGGAGCGCGCGGGCGGACGGGGCGACGGGAGCACCGCGGGAGGGGCGATTGAGGCGGAGGCGGCTGGGTGGAGGGTGGCCGGAGGCGGGGCCCGTGGCCGGCGAAGAGGAGGCCCTGGCGGCAGCGCGGAGGCGGAGGAGCTCGGGAGGTGGCCTCGTGAGCACGGCCTCTGGGCGGGCGGGCGAGGCCTGAGCCAGCGGGCAGCGACGAGGCGAGGGGCGGGTTCGGGGCGACGCCGCTGGGGTGCAGCGCGCTGAGGAGGACGGGCCCGCGAGGGCGAGGTTGGGGCGGGGACGGTGAAGCACGGGCGCGCGGAGGCGAGAGAGGGAGGCGGGGAAGAAGTCGAGGGCGGTGGAAGACGCGTGGGGGTCGCGTGCGTGGGGAGGGGTCTGGCTCGGTGGGGCCCGGGGCGGGTCCCACGTGGGAGAGGGGAGAGAGACTGTCGCGGGGGGCCCGGGGTGGGGACTGGCAGGGGGCTGGTGGCCGGCTGGGGTGGGCCAGGCGCCAGGGGTGGGGGTGTGCGTGGGGCAGGTGTGTTGCATGTGTGCGTCGGTGTGAGTGGGTGGCCGGTGGTGTGTGAGCTGGGTGGATAGAGAGGGTCCAGGGAGAGAGAGGGAGGGACAAGTGGCAGAGTGTGGTTGGAAGAGGGTGAGAGGGAGATGAGGTGGCGTTCTGTGATTGGGTGGGGTGAGGTGGCCAGGGGGTGTGGGTAGGATAGTGGGTAGCTCTAGGATTTTTACAGGGCGGTTAGGTGGACCGTTTTAAAAACAGGGGTGGTCGTTCGGGTCTACTCGGCCCGTTCGACTGCCCCACTAAAAATGAAATAAATTTTATTTGTTTTAATAACACCGTTTGCAAACCGATAGCGGCCAAAACAAAATAATCCGGAGACCCGGGGTTTTGCATTTGAATTAAGATGGGGCGTTTGGAAAATAAACCGGGGTTTGCGAAATAGTTTTGGCAAACAATGCATGATGATGACGATGCAATGCACAAATTCAACGCGATTTTCTAGTAGTGGTTTTTGCGGGATGCCACAATTCGACACCACTAACAAGGGATCTCGCCCTCGAGATCCGCCTCATGGTACCGGGAAGGAAGGTCGGCGATCTGAATCTTCTCGCTTCATGTAGATCCTCGCGACACCACTAACAAGGGTTCCTTCTTCATCTTGAAAATGGCGACACCACCAACAAAGGGTCGTTGATCCTGACCGTCGCGAGAACACTCCGGAAACAACAGGTCGAAGGTAGAGGTATCAACAAATAAAGCCACCCCTAACTTCCGTGGACGGAGTAAAGTTGGTGGATCCACTGATTCGATGTACAAGAGCGAATGATAAGAGTAGTGGTATGGTAGCTACTCCATCCCGCACTCGAACCATTACTCTGCACACAAATAGGCGGATTATGCAACCAACTCTCGGAATTAGACTGAAGATCCCGACAAACGGGGTTCGGAAACAAAGGAGGGATGCAGACTCTGCATCGGATCTGGCGTAGATGATGTCGTCGCGTCGGAAAACACCGGAAAGCACAAACAAGGAACAAAGAATGATAACACCGTAGGCGGATTCATCAGGCATCTTGAACACCGGATGGTAGAACACCGTTAACAAAGGAGGAAGCGAAACCCTGAAGGTACGACGGAACCCATCCACGAGAAATCCTGGACTCGAGAAAAGTTAAGAGAGCAGATTCAAAACACGTAGAGATAAGAGGAGAACAGCAGAGGGTAAGGAGTAAAATCAGACCTAATCAGAACTATCCAACCGATTTTGCAAAATAGTTTTGACACTCTACTTCGGCCGTTAGCTAGGTTATCCTACAGGCTGGACTTGTGGGTATCGCAACTGCTGAGCTCTGATACCACTCTGTAACACCCTCAGAATCGGACCTATGCAAGTTTGAGCAAAATTCGCCAAACCCGCATAGAAACGATTCAAAGGTGCCCACCAGGCACTTTCGTGCGGGTGGAAAACGAAGTAATAACATTACACAACAGTCCTCGATGGGACCCACGTAATATATATAACAGCGACTCCATGAGTCAAGAATACAAATATAATATAAAAAGATCCAAATCACCTTGAAAACGATAGAGCGTCCAGCTACGGACAAGATGCAAATGGGGCTAAGAGCCCTGAAGAATAACCAATGGCGTCCATAACCCTGCCTAGGCCAAGCCGGAAGGGTAACCCTGCTAACGACGTCGATCTCAAACCTGCTTAAACAAAAGGGGTGCCGACAAAGGCAAAGGAAAAAGCGGAGCGTCAGTACTGAGGCCAGTACACGGCGAGGCTAGAATTCGGCGGTCCTTGCCTACATAGGTATGGTGGACTGAAGCGGCAGCGGCAGCATGCACTAAACATCCTATAGAGACTCGATACAACTGGCGGCAATCAGAGAGGGATACGAAAGACCTATTCGGAGATAACCTGATACTACCATCAAACAAACCCATCCTGGTGTTTCCCCCTCGATACCAAACGAGGAAGTCAACCGAGGAACTCACAGTTTGGCGGTTTACTTATTCGATTATCGCTATGCACTTTACTAGTCGGGTTTAGATATTCGTCCCGATAAAGTAAGCGATGGGCACTTTTAATTAACCATTCCGTTATAGTGGCAACACTTACTAGTCAGATACATTTATCATGAGATAACCCAAAAACCCAGCAGTTGTTGGTACTTTTATTCAGCCATTCCATTGTAGTTGCAAGATTTACTAGTCAGGTACAATTGTCGCAAGCGACAACCAAACAAGCAATTGTGGGCAGTATTATTAGCCATTCCGTTATAGTGAAGCTGATTACTAGTCATTATAAGTCAAATTTATAGCAGTAAACTTTAGTTATGCTTGTCTATGATCAAGAAACTGTGCTCCAAGTCGTCCATATCCATGACACGGCTTTGAGAAAGTTTTACCCGCCGGTGCACCAATAGCAACACACGCCGATCAACCTCGGAAAAACCAAATCAAAACCCAACGAGGCTTTCACGGTGAACAATCACAGGATTCAGAATTATTTGGGGCCACCTTGAGTACACCAAGAACGGTAAGCAAGCTTCGAGACGGACTCAAGGTTTGCGTCAATGGTCAGAGCGACTGGGAACCCGAAAACTCGGGGTGTCGATACCGCGTAATCACTCCGCTTCCTAAATAGTACAGTGTGCTATCTGTCGCACAATTTAAATACAGAAAGTAGCATGGCATAGGTACAGGATCGTAAATAAAACCTCAAACTAGTTGTGGCCCCAAGAAATAAGACGGAATCAAGCTCGCTCGGGGGTCCCATATACCTCCGGATGTGGATAGCGATAAAACAAGGAACAGGAATCAAGTACTCGGGGTCTTACGGGACACAAGTGGGCGTTCGAAACCAAATATTTTCTAGCACCCACCGATGCCTCGCTTATTTCAATTTTAGTTGTTAAACAGAATTAAAGTGACGATAAGTAAAACTAGAATCATCTCCAACATCAACATGCGGCAATACATCGCAATCGTGGCATATGACGACACATCAACACTTGAGCAAGCAACTACGACGCAAGTCCAACTATCTACCAAAAACAGGTAATAGGATGTGTCCAAGGCAATATAGGCTGCACGGTATATCATGTACGGAAACTAAAGCATCGCAAATACGAGATAGCAATAGATCAACAGAGGGGAGTAAATACTATAAAAGTAAGATAGGTAGAAAGAGGGAGATGCTCTTTGAAAACATTGTTGAAGGTTCAACCAAGATCGGGTAAGCTCACATCAACTCAACGGCCTTATCATGAATGAGCAAAACACTAGAAGAACACCGGATGCACTATTTAATACAACGGCGGAAGATCGGCATGATGCATGTATGATGCATGGCATGGCAAAGAAGCGATGCAATTAGGTCATTTTAAGTGGAACCGAGGGTCCCGACAATTACTTAAATGGTTCAAGTTATTTAGAACCCCCGCAAATTAAATGTTGTTTAACAAGGCAAGAAGTAATACGGGTTCGCTACACGAGTTTAAATGAGGCCGATATGTGACTGGATTTGCCCGCATATGGGCCCCATATTTAATTATTTAGGTGAATCGGCATAAGGCCCCAAACCACATGATATGCATGCGAGATGACAATTCAATATGCAACAAGTTGTTATGTTTAGCATTTATAAAAATAAAGGTTCGGATAAGGGTCACACATTCAGGGGTCTCGACGATCTTGGGGTTCCGGGGTTCGGGGTTGGTCTCAGGGCCCGACGGATCTGGGGTTCGGGGTTCGGCGGAAGCGTTCTCGGATTCCGGGGTAGTGGATCTTGTCGCATCCGCGGCCTTCGGGTACGGGGTCGGTCTCCGGGTTCGGGGGTCTCGGCGTTCCATGAAGGAGTACTTGGCCTGGCGTCGGGGCATCGGTACCGTCCTGGTTGCTGTCGTTCTTGTCGTTGCGAAGCTCTTGTCGGTTCTGCGCCATCGAGTCGATCTTGGCGGACGGGGCGAAGAACTTGGCGCATCGGTTTTCTCGGCGTCCTCGGTTCCGATTGTAGATCTCGGCGTCCTCGAAGGGGTACTTGTCGTATCGGTGGCGGTCTTGGCGTTCCGGGAATCTTCGAGGGATCTTGGATCGTGTCGGCTTTCTCGATCATGCATCGCCGCTCGGTGGAAGGCCTCGAGGTCCGGCTTGGTCATCGATGGGAACTTGGGCTTCGGGCTTGATTGTTGGTGTCGGGCTCGGTTCTCGATGTCGGTCCACGGAGGTTTGCGGTTTTGTCGTCCCACACCCAACAGCGTACCAACTTGGTACTACAATCAAACGGGCACGATGGAGGCAGAAAGCATGCGGTGGCTCGCGAGGAGAAAACCGGGCGAGGCGTAACTTGCGGCGCTTGGGGGCTCGGGAGGCGAGCTAGGCGACAGGGAGCAGCAGCGCTTGCAGCCTTGCAGAGGAGGGCTGCGAAGGCGGGAAGGCGCGGGCAGACGGCGGGCGGCGGTTGGCGGCGACGGGAGGCGCGGACGAGGTGAGCTCGGGACGCGCGCCGACGCCGGGAGGTGCGGGAGGCGCAGGCGCGGACGACGGCGGCGCGAGGCGAGCCTGGGGCCGGGCGGGCTGGGCGAGGTCGGGTGGGACTCGGGAGGCGGGTCGTCGGAAGGGAGGGCGCTGGAGGAAGGGCGGCGCGGTGAGTGGCTGCGACGAGGGGGCGAGAGGAGACCGCGACGAGGGAGGGGAGGAGCGGCCGGACGGTGGGCGACGGGAGCACCAAGGGAGGGGCGATTGAGGCGAGGGCGTCGGGTGGAGGGTGGCGGAGGCGGGGCCCGTGGCGGGCGAAGAGGAGGCCTGGCGGCGCTGAGGCTGCGAGGAGCTCTGGGGTGGCCTCGACGAGCACGGCCTCTGGGCGGGCGAGGCCCAGGCAGAGCCGCGGGCGACGAGGCGAGGGCGGGCGGCGCGACGCTGCCGGGTGCAGCTGAGGAGGACGGACCATGAGGGCGAGGTTGGGCGGGACGGTGAAGCACCTGCTGGAGGCGAGAGAGGGAGGCGGGGAAGAAGTCGAGGGCGGTGGAAGACGCGTGGGGGTCGCGTGCGTGGGGAGGGGTCTGGCTCGGTGGGGCCAGGCGGGTCCCACGTGGGAGAGGAGAGAGACTGCTGGGGGCCCGGGTGGGACTGGCAGGGGTGGTGGCCGGGTGGGTGGGCAGGCCAGGTGGGTGTGGGGTGGGTGTGTTGCATGTGTGCGTGTGAGTGGGTGGCCGGTGGTGTGTGAGCTGGATAGAGAGGGTCCAGGAGAGAGAGGGAGGGACAAGTGGCGAGTGTGGTTGGAAGAGGGTGAGAGGGAGATGAGGTGGCGTGTGATTGGGTGGGGTGAGGTGGCGGGGTGTGGGTAGGATAGTGGGTAGCTCTAGGATTTTACAGGCGGTTAGGTGGACCGTTTAAAAACAGGGGTGGTCGTTCGGGTCTACTCGGCCCGTTCGACTGCCCCACTAAAAATGAAATAAATTTTATTTGTTTTAATAACACCGTTTGCAAACCGATAGCGGCCAAAACAAAATAATCCGGAGACCCGGGGTTTTGCATTTGAATTAAGATGGGGCGTTTGGAAAATAAACCGGGGTTTGCGAAATAGTTTTGGCAAACAATGCATGATGATGACGATGCAATGCACAAATTCAACGCGATTTTCTAGTAGTGGTTTTTGCGGGATGCCACACTTTGCACTCCTCCAGCTAACTGCTGCACCATTCAAAGTAAATACGTATCCAGATTGAGATTTAGAATCACCCGGATCGGTGTTCCAACTAGCGTCGGTGTAACCATTAACAACGAGCTGTTCATCACCTCCATAAGAAAGAACCATATCCTTAGTTCTTCTCAAGTACTTAAGGATGTTTTTGACCGCTGTCCAATGATCCACCCCTGGATCACTTTGATATCTGCTAGTCAAACTAACAACATATGCAATGTCAGGTCTAGTACATAGCATGGCATACATAAGAGATCCTATGGCTGAGGCATAGGGAGTCTTACTCTGTAAGGTTCCCAACCTTTAATAAGGTAGAGTCCCCTGTGTTTACAATGCTAGTCCCTGGATCAATAGCTAGCATCCACAGTTAAGATGTAATATCAAGAAACAAAGGTCATATTACAACTTTATAACCAGGAATAACATAATTTTATTACATCTTACATAGCTCATTTGGCTATTACATTACATTGCAGCAGAATATCTATAAGCATGGGGTCCTTCATCTTCAAAGTGCCACAGGCAGACATGTTGGTTGTAGACTTTGTAATCCTAATCAACATACTTCACTAAAACAATCAAACCTGCAACATAACAAGTTACAGCCACAAGGGTCAATACATTTGAATTGTATTGGCAAGTGATACTATGGTAGTATAGTGGAGTCTATCATCTATATGCTTTTGGCTAAGTGGAGTTGAGGCTTGCATTGCTCAAAAATAGATATTTCCTTATCATTTGAAAATACTAAGTTTTTGCTTGACAAAAATCTTTTTCCCAAGACATCTCCCAATCAAAGATTGAAGATCCTTTAACCCTTGTTCAACCACAAGTTTTTACTTAGAAGTTGGAGTGATGAGATTCTTGATAGCTTCCATGTCTTGATGCTCAAATTGTCCTTTACCAGGGACATGGCTAAGTACTTAGATTTTACACTCTGCAGAGGTGGTGCACTTTCCCCACAAGACTTGGTTTCACCAAGGCAAGATCTTTCAGAAGCCTTTCCTTAGACCAAATGGACACGTTCCAACCTATCATCCCACTACCACCAACTGTCCAAATGGCTAAGTTCTAGCAACCTATGTGATCCAGGCAGAGCCCATAATGCCAAGTGGTTGCACCTGAAGCTTCTCAACATTTGACATCTCAAATCTCTTTGTTCCTGGGTAGCCATCCACAAGTGAGATACACAAGGTTCACCAGTCCCCTGGCCTTGTGTAACCACTCAACCAAAAACCACCAAGCAATTACTATTCCACCTAAGTGATTCATAACTTAGTTGTTTTATTAAACTAAAACACAAGTCCTCAGACTTAGAAATTTTTCCTTAGTGTGAATATATATTCCACCCTTGTTTTCTACTAGCTAAGCTAAGCATGATAGTATTAGGAGTCTTAACTTAGGAAATTTTACTAAGGTTTCATCTACTAGGATTTCCCATAGCAAGGTTTATACTTATCAAAAATTCCATTCAAGTTTTACTTAGAAAAATCACTAATGCATAGTGAAAGTAATGGGCCAAAGGTATGAAGCATCACTTGCCTTTTTGGTAGAGGTTATAAGATCACTCCTTGTCCTTGCAACAATCACACTCTTCAAGTCACTACAATTCAATCAAGCAAGCCACAAACTCAATCCACCAATCAAGCGAAACATCACATAAAATGATAAAGTCAAGTAATGCATGCAAGCATGCCAAGCTTTGTTTTATTTGAAAAAGTGGTTCCTAATGGGTCATAAACATTTGAAAACACCTAATGGTCACTTTGTAAAGTGGCAAAGTCATTTGCAAAAGGTTTCACTTCATAAACTATTTTCAAAACAAGGTATCATTTTATGTGGTGTAGAAATTCTTTTACTAAGGCATTAATCTATACGGTTCACCAAATATGTTTTAAAACTATAAAACTTGGTGTTTGGGGTCAGAGAGTTTAAAGCAAAACATTTCCCAAAAGTTTTCTTCCAAAACCATTTTTAATAAATAAACTATATTTTTATTTGACTAGAATTGGTTTTAAATCAAAGAATCATTCTTTTGTTTCACCAAATACATTTTTGAGACAACAAGGTGTTTCCTATGGTCAGTAGGTCCAATATAAACCATTTTCCAAAGATTTCAACATCAAAATCATTTTTGAATAATTTTTACAATCTAAACAAGCATACAAAAGTTTCTGCAAAAACAACCATTATACCATAAGCTTTTTACTAAACAAATTGCATGGTTGGATAGGGCTTGCTCCACTGATTCCATTGATATAAAGTTTGCAAATTTTGGACGTGTGGATCAAAAGTTACAAGGTTTTAAAATTTGTATTTCAATCTGATTCAAAAATCTGTTTTAAATCAACTAGTGCCACACGGCGAGTTCTGATTCGTCCATACCGTTTCGCTCGGATCGGTTGCTCTGGCGCGTTGGATCTAATTAAATCGCACAGATCATATTGCTTACCCCTTCACTTAAAGTGGTTCTATCCTATCCATCAGATGCAGATCTAACGGTTCCTAACGCTTTGACCAAATAGCAGCGGCGCTGGCGGCGACGGTGCGGCGGCGGCGCTCTGGCGGCGAGGTTGCCGGTGATACAGGAAGTAAGAGTGGCTGGGGAGATTCTCACAGTGTTCGCGGCGTCGTGCTGATGCTCAACGTAGTCTTCACAAGGTAAGGGGTGCACGGGGGTGAGGACAATGGGTCGCCGGAGTTGCTCCTGGCGACGGGTATGCTCGGGCGTCGTCGAGGACGTTGCTACAGCGCAAGCTAGGACAAATGGGAGACTGGGTCAGACACGCAAAGCCATGGCGATGATGTGTGCATGAAGGAGAAGGAGAGGCGCGGCCAGAAACTACCTGTGGAGCTCGTCGGAGTTGGAGCGGACGGCGGCGTCGTTCAGTCGAAGACGAAGTCGACGCTGCTGAGCATGCGCGAGCGAGGGAAAGGCACTGGCAGGTGCAGGAGATGATGGCGAGCAATCCAGTGTGCTCTGGAAGCAGTGGGGCTGGCGGTGGTGGCCGGAATTTGAACGGGAGCTCGCCGGAGGCTGTGGTGGTTCGGAGAGGATTCCGAGCAGCCTGGTGGCCGAGAGAGTCGGGCGAGAGAGGGGAAATGGAGAGAGGGAGTGGGCGCTTAAGTGAGCAAGGTTACCGTGCGGAATCAACGCTGCAATTAAGTGAATTTACTCGGGGATTGATTGACAGAGAACGGCAGCGAGGAGGAAGAACGCGTCCGCGGTTGAAGATGCTGACGAGGCAGGTGGGGTCCGCTTGGCAGCGTGAGAGAGAGAGAGAGGGAACGGGGGTCCACTGGTCAGTCGCTGAGTGGGTGGGTTACTGAGTGCAAAGCGTTTTTCTGCGGGGTGAGAGGGAAATGGGTTGCTGGGCTGGGATGGGCTTAGCTGGGCTGGGTCGTCTCTGCTCTATTTTTTTCTGTTCTGATTTTTTTCTTTTTCCAATTCTTATTTCTGTTTTGAAATTCAAATCACAAATCAAACAACCAAATGAAATAAACTTCCACTAAACTTTATATTGAGTTTAGTTCTGTTTATCAACACAAATCAAAGTCCAAAACAAAATAATAATTTTAATCTTTTTAGGATCCATTTATTAATTAAATAAAATGGACCTTAGTAATTAAATCAAATAGGGTTTGATTTATTTATTTTTAAAACTCTATTTGAAATCCAAAATAGTACCAAAACCATTCAGTAGGTTTTATTTGAAAATAATAAACACTTGGAAAACTTATTTAAAATAATTTAACAAGTTTTGATGTTTTTAATAAAATGGTAAAACCTTTATTTTTAATAAAAATGGACATTAATAAATCCTCATTATTTTATTTAAATAAATCTTTACTCTTTTAATCAAAACAAAATATTTTATTTCAAAAACTTGGCCAAGGTTTACTTTGGCTTTATAAAAATAGTCTTTATTTAAATTTCAACCTTTTCATTTGAAAACCAAATCTTTTTTAAAAGATCCAAAATAGTAATTTTAAATATTTTTAAGTTTATTGTTTATTTATCTTTTTAAATCCCTTTAGGATTTTTATTTGATCCAAATAGGTTTTGAAAGTTTCCAATTGGATTCAAAAAGTTTCTTCTCACCCTGAAAATCAACAAAGTTTTTATTTTATTCATTTATTTTTCACATTCTTGGGATGTGACAGGCTACCACCCTTAAAAAAATCTCGTCCCGAGATTTGGGAAGGCAAGGGTTACAAGTTGGCTCAAAAGCATCTAGGGTACTACCACCCTTAAAAATTTCCATCTAAATTACATACTGGCCTTCTTGGGATCTTGGTGTAACTTTCTAGGACAGAAGTTTGCATAGTGGCCTAGTTCCTTGCATTTGAAACATGTGATAAGGCTGAGGTCTTGAGGTGGATTCTCTGGACAATATGATGTATAATGTCCTAACTCTTTGCAGTGGTTGCACATCACTTGGCTAATGTCCTTCCTCATCTTGGGTTTCACTAGCTTTTGTTTGTCTTCTTGTCTCTTCTTCTTTTCTGGGCATTCACTGGCATAGTGTCCCATCTCTTTGCAATTGTAACATTGCACTTGAGTAATATCCTTCTTGTTAGGGTTGGGGCATTTCTTCTTCTTCTTGGGTCTCTCCAAAGCTAGGAGTTCTTCTAGTTCATGTTCTTCATATCTCACCTCAAAGGTGGGAAATCTTTCTCTCTTCTTGGGGCAGTTACTAGAGATATGACTTTGTTCTTCACAATTAGGGAATTGATCTTCATGCTCCTTGGATGTATGATCCTTGTCTCGACATATATTGCATGCTTGGGTTCCTTCTAAAATAACATCCTTGCCATCCTTGTTGTCATTAGCTCTTTGGGAAAAGTTTTCTCCCATGTTGATCATTTGAGTAACTAATCCTTGCAACAATTGGGATTGAAGTTTCAAAATCCTTTGTATGGCTGGGTCTAGTCCACTGTTGTTGGCTAAAAGCTGAGTTGTCTCTTGGCTCAACTGGTTTTGGGTTGCTATGAGTTCTCTCATGTTGTCCTCTTGGTTGTTGTTGGTGTCACCATCCTTGATGTTGGAGTTTCTTGGAGTAGTCATCTGTTTGGGTTTAATGGAGATTAGAATAGGCAAGATATTTCTAAGGAAATAATTCTAATCACACACATCACAATTCACACAAGCAATGTGCAAGCAATCACAAACTAACATTCCACTCAAACAACAAGTTTCAAGCATATACTTAGGCAACCAAAAATATTTTTGTTACACCCCATAAGTTGGTGTGTTTGACTTATCTAAAATATGGTGGTCCATCTATTTGGTTCACTTGTGATATTTCCATACCTCTTGGTTGATTCCTTCTTGCATGAGATCATGGTTTCCTTAGGAAAACTTCTTGGTCACAAAACCTCAAAAGTGATGATGGCTCCTTCTATTTGGTGTTTCCTTAGTCTCCAAATCCTTGAACAAGATTTCTTGTCTCACTTGTCCTTAGTGGTATCTAAGGTTGAAGTCTTTGGTGAATATGCTGAAGATGTTAAAGTCATTAGAGTTGAAGAAGTTGAAGTCATTAGAGTTGAAGCAGTCCTTTGCACATGGTGAAGTCTTTGGCCATGGGGTAGGCTTTTCCATCAAGTTGAAATGGATGAGATGTAGTATCAAAACCAAAATGGTTGAGGAAAGAGTTTACAAGATTATTTGTAAATGAGTTTTTGGAACAAATACAACTCCTATTTTCTAAGGGTCTTTGTCCAATCCTAGGTTTACAAATCCTACAGGCAACACAATGCTCTGATACCATCTGTAAGGGTTCCCAACCTTTAATAAGGTAGAGTCCCCTGTGTTTACAATGCTAGTCCCTGGTCAATAGCTAGCATCCACAGTTAAGATGTAATATCAAGAAACAAAGGTCATATTACAACTTTATAACCAGGAATAACAGAATTTTATTACATCTTACATAGCTAATTTGGCTATTACATTACATTGCAGCAGAATATCTATAAGCATGGGGTCCTTCATCTTCAAAGTGCCACAGGAAGACATGTTGGTTGTAGACTTTGTAATCCTAATCAACATACTTCACTAAAACAATCAAACCTGCAAAATAACAAGTTACAGCCACAAGGGTCAATACATTTGAATTGTATTGGCAAGTGATACTATGGTAGTATAGTGGAGTCTATCATCTATATGCTTTTGGCTAAGTGGAGTTGAGGCTTGCATTGCTCAAAAATAGATATTTCCTTATCATTTGAAAATACTAAGTTTTTGCTTGACAAAAATCTTTTTCCCAAGACATATCCCAATCAAAGATTGAAGATCATTTAACCCTTGTTCAACCACAAGTTTTTACTTAGAAGTTGGAGTGATGAGATTCTTGATAGCTTCCATGTCTTGATGCTCAAATTGTCCTTTACCAGGGACATGGCTAAGTACTTAGATTTTACACTCTGCAGAGGTGGTTCACTTTCCCCACAAGACTTGGTTTCACCAAGGCAAGATCTTTCAGAAGCCTTTCCTTAGACCAAATGGACGCGTTCCAACCTATCATCCCACTACCACCAACTGTCCAAATGGCTAAGTTCTAGCAACCTATGTGATCCAGGCAAAGCCCATAATGCCAAGTGGTTGCACTTGAAGCTTCTCAACATTTGACATCTCAAATCTCTTTGTTCCTGGGTGGCCATCCACAAGTGAGATACACAAGGTTGACCAGTCCCCTGGCCTTGTGTAACCACTCAACCAAAAACCACCAAGCAATTACCATTCCACCCAGGTGATTCATTAACTTAGTTGTTTTATTAAACTAAAACACAAGTCCTCAGACTTAGAAATTTTTCCTTAGTGTGAATATATATTCCACCCTTGTTTTCTACTAGCTAAGCTAAGCATGATAGTAGTAGGAGTCTTAACTTAGGAAATTTTACTAAGGTTTCATCTACTAGGATTTCCCATATCAAGGTTTATACTTAAAAAATTCCATGCAAGTTTTACATAGAAAAATCACTAATGCATAGTGAAAGTAATGGGACAAAGGTATGAAGCATCACTTGCCTTTTTGGTAGAGGTTATAAGTTCACTCCTTGTCCTTGCAACAATCACACTCTTCAAGTCACTACAATTCAATCAAGCAAGGCACAAACTCAATCCACCAATCAAGCAAAACATCACATAAAATGATAAAGTCAAGTAATGCATGCAAGCATGCCAAGCTTTGTTTTATTTGAAAAAGTGGTTCCTAATGGGTCATAAACATTTTAAAACACCTAATGATCACTTTGTAAAGTGGCAAAGTCATTTGCAAAAGGTTTCACTTCATAAACTATTTTCAAAACAAGGTATCATTTTATGTGGTGTAGAAATGCTTTTACTAAGGCATTAATCTATAGGGTTCACCAAATATGTTTTCAAACTATAAAACTTGGTGTTTGGGGTCAGAGAGTTTAAAGCAAAACATTTCCCAAAAGTTTTCTTCCAAAACCATTTTTAATAAATAAACTATATTTTTATTTGATTAGAATTGGTTTTAAATCAAAGAATCATTCTTTTGTTTCACCAAATACATTTTTGAGACCACAAGGTGTTTCCTATGGTCAGTAGGTTTAAAATAAACCATTTTCCAAAGATTTCAACCTCAAAATCATTTTGAATAATTTTTACAATCTAAACAAGCATACAAAAGTTTCTGCAAAAACAACCATTCTACCAGAAGCTTTTTACTAAACAAATTGCATGGTTGTCTAGGGCTTGTTCCACTGATTCCATTGATATAAATTTTGAAAATTTTGGACGTGTGGATCAAAAGTTACAAGGTTTTCAATTTGCATTTCAATCTGATTCAAAAATCTGTTTTAAATCAACTAGTGCCACGCGGCGTGTTCTGATTCGTCCATACCGTTTCGCTAGGATCGGCTGCTCTGGCGCGTTGGATCTAAGTAAATCGCACGGATCAGATTGCTTACCCCTTCGCTTTAAGTGGTTCTATCCTATCCATCAGATGCAGATCTAACGGTTCCTAACGCTTTGACCAAATAGCAGCGGCGCTGGCGGCGACGGTGCGGCGGCGGCTCTCTGGCGGCGAGGTTTCCGGCGATACAGGAAGCAAGAGTGGCTGGGGAGATGATCACAGTGTTCGCGGCGTCGTGCTGATGCTCAACGTAGTCTTCACAAGGTCAGGGGCGCACGGGGGTGAGGACAATGGCTCGCCGGAGTTGCTCCTGGCGACGGGTATGCTCGGGCGTCGTCGAGGGCGTTGCTACAGCGCACGCTAGGACAAATGGGAGACAGGGTCAGACATTCAAAGCCATGGCGATGATGCGTGCGTGAAGGAGAAGGAGAGGCGCGGCCAGAAACTACCTGTGGAGCTCTTCGGAGTTGGAGCGGACGGTGGCGTCGTTCAGTCGAAGACGAAGTCGACGCCGCGGAGCATCTTGTGGCGAGGAAAACCGGCGGTGCAGGAGATGATGGCGAGCAAGCCAGTGTGCTCTGGAAGCAGTGGGGCTGGCGGTGGTGGCCGGAATTTGAACAGGAGCTCGCCGGAGGCTGTGGTGGTTCGGAGAGGATTCCGAGCAGCCTGGTGGCCGAGAGAGTCGGGCGAGAGAGGGAAAATGGAGAGAGGGAGTGGGCGCTTAAGTGAGCGAGGTTACCGTGCGGAATCAACGCTGTAATTAAGTGAATTTACTCGGGGATTGATTGAAAGAGAACGACAGCGAGGAGTAAGAACGCGTCCGCGGTTGAAGACGCTGACGAGGCAGGTGGGGTCCGCTTGGAAGCGTGAGAGAGAGGGAACGGGGGTCCACCGGTAAGTCGCTGAGTGGGTGGGTTGCTGAGTGCAAAGCGTTTTTCTGCGGGGTGAGAAGGAAATGGGCTGCTGGGCTGGGATGGGCTTAGCTGGGCTGGGTCGTCTCTGCTCTATTTTTTTCTGTTCTGAATTTTTTTTCTTTTTCCAATTCTTATTTCTGTTTTGAAATTCAAATCACAAATCAAACAACCAAATCAAATAAACTTCCACTAAACTTTATATTAAGTTTAGTTCTGTTTATCAACACAAATCAAAGTCCAAAACAAAATAATAATTTTAATCTTTTTAGGATCCATTTATTAATTAAATAAAATGGACCTTAGTAATTAAATCAAATAGGGTTTGATTTATTTATTTTTAAAACTCTATTTGAAATCCAAAATAGTACCAAAACCATTCAGTAGGTTTTATTTGAAAATAATAAACACTTGGAAAACTTATTTAAAATAATTTAACAAGTTTTGATGTTTTTAATAAAATGGTAAAACCTTTATTTTTAATAAAAATGGACATTAATAAATCCTCATTATTTTATTTAAATAAATATTTAATCTTTTAATCAAAACAAAATATTTTATTTCGAAAACTTGGCCAAGGTTTACTTTGGCTTTATAAAAATAGTCTTTATTTAAATTTCAACCTTTTCATTTGAAAAGCAAATCTTTTTTAAAAGATCCAAAATAGTAATTTTAAATATTTTTAAGTTTATTGTTTATTTATCTTTTTAAATCCCGTTAGGATTTTTATTTGATCCAAATAGGTTTTGAAAGTTTCCAATTGGATTCAAAAAGTTTCTTCTCACCCTAAAAATCAACAAAGTTTTTATTTTATTCATTTATTTTTCACATTACAAGATTTGGAAAATCTTGGGATGTGACATACTCGTCCTTTCTCTATCTTCTGCCGTTGCAGGACTTTAAGTTTTACTCAAGGTGGTATTGGGCAACATGGGCAAGAACCGTTTCTTGCTATCTTCCATTCCAAACCTCTTTAGAACTTTGTCGAAATATGTACTTTGTGACAATGATATTAGGCGTCTCGATCTATATCTATAAATATTTATGCCTAATATGTAAGCTGCTTCACCAAGATCTTTCATTGAAAAACTATTATTCAAATAATCCTTGACACTATTAAGATGGTCTACATCATTCCCAATCAACAATATGTCATCTACATATAGTATTAAGAATTCTACAGAGCGCCCACTCACTTTGTTGTAAATACAAGCTTCTCCATAAGTTTGTATAAAACCAAAGCTTTTGATTACCTTATCAAAACGTTGATTCCAACTTCAGGATGCTTGCTTCAATCCATATATGGACCGTTGAAGTTTGCATACCTTGTTAGCATCTTTAGGATCGACAAAACCTTTGGGTTGCATCATATAAAACTCTTCATCAATGTCTCTATTGAGGAATGTCGTTTTGACATCCATTTTCCACATCTCATAATCATAATATGCAGCTATTGCTAACATAATCCTTACAGACTTTAGCTTTGCTACTATTGAGAAAGTCTCATCTTAGTCAACTCCCTGAATTTGTCGAAACCCTTTTGCGACAAGTCGAGCTTTATAGACAGTAACATTACCATCAGCATCTGTTTTCTTCTTGAAAATACATTTGTTCTCGACAGCCTTCCGACCATCCGGTAAGTCCAGCAAAGTACATACTTGGTTTTCGTACATGGATGCAATCTCGGATTTCATGGCTTCTTGCCATTTATTGAAATCTGGGATCATCATTACTTCCTCATATGTCGCAGGGTCATCGGTGTTATCCACCAACATGACACTCATAACGGGATCATACAAATCAGGAGTGGTACGTGTTCTCTTTGACATGCGAGGTTCCGTAGTAACTTCAATCGAAGTTTCATGATCAACATCATTAGTTTCCTCTCTTAATGGTGTAGGCGCCACATGAACTACTTCCGGTGCTGCGCTACTCGCAAGTTTGAGAGAAGGTTCAACAACCTCGTCGAGTTCTACTTTCCTTCCAGTCACTTCTTTCGAGAGAAATTCCTTCTCTATAAAGGATCCATTCTTGGCAACGAAGACTTTGCCCTCGGATCTACGATAGAAGGTATACCTAATAGTTTCCTTCGGGTATCCTATGAAGACGCATTTTTCTGCTTTGGGTTCAAGCTTGTCCGGCTGTAACATCTTTACATAAGCTTCGCAACCCCAAACTTTAAGGAACGACAATTTAGGTTTCTTTCCAAACCATAATTCATACGGTGTCGTTTCAACGGATTTAGATGGTGCCCTATTTAAAGTGAATGCGGCTGTTTCTAATGCATAACCGCAAAATGATAGCAGTAAATCTGTAAGTGACATCATAGAACGAACCATATCTAAGAGAGTTCGATTACGATGTTCGGACACACCATTACGCTGTGGTGTTCCCTGAGGTGTCAATTGTGAAAGTATTCCGCATTTCTTCAAATGCTCGCCAAACTCGTAACTTAGATATTCACCTCCACGATCAGATCACAGAAATTTAATCTTCTTGTTACGTTGATTCTCTACCTCACTTTTAAATTCGTTAAACTTCTTGAAAGTTTCGGACTTATGTTTCATGAAATAGATATACCCATATCTACTTAAGTCATCCGTGAAGCTAAGAACATAACGATAACCACCGTGCGATGCTACACTCATTGGACCACACACATCGGTATGTATGATTTCCAATAAGTCTGTAGCTCACTCCATCATACAAGAAAATGGAGTCTTAGTCATTTTACCCATCAGACATGCTTCACATCTTTCAAGTGATTCGAAATCAAGTGATTCAAAAATTCCATCGGAATGGAGTTTCTTCATACGCTTCACTCCAATATGGCCAAGACGATAGTGCCACATATAGGTCGAGTTATCGTTCAATTTCAAACGTTTAGCTTAAATGTTATTAATGTGTGTATTTCCACAATCGCAATTCAATAAGAATATACCATATATCAAAGGTGCATGTGCATAAAACATATTACTCATATAAATCGAACAACCATTATTCTCGGACTTAAACAAGTAACCATCTCGCAATAAACATGATCCAGATATAATGTTCATGCTCAACGCATGCACCAAATAAAAATTATTTAAGTATAAAACTAATCTCGATGGTAGATGAAGAGGTAGCGTGCCGACCGCGATCACATCAACCTTTGATCCATTTTCTACACGCATCGTCACCTTGTTCTTCGCTAGCTTCTGTTTATTCTGCAGTACCTGTTTCGAGTTACAAATATGAGCAACCGAACCAGTATCAAATACCCAGGCACTACTACGAGTACTAGTGCGATACACATCAATAACATGTATATTGGATATACCTTTCTTTTTGATGTTGCCGTTCTTCAAATCCGCCAAGTACTTTGGGAAATTCCGCTTCCAGTGACCTTCTCCCTTGCAGTAAAAGCACTCAGTATCAGGCTTAGGCCCAGCCTTGGTCTTCTTCGCCGACACGGCAACTTTCTTACCTCCCTTCTTGAAGTTTCCTTGCTTCTTGAATTTGGTGGTCTTATTGACCAACAACACTTGGTTCTCTTTCTTGATCTCAAATTCTGCAGATTTCAACATGGAGAAGAGTTCTGGCAATGTCTTGTCCATGTTTTGCATATTGTAATTCATCACAAAGTTCTTGTAACTTGGTGGAAGTGATTGGAGGACACGGTGAATCCCCAAAGAATTAGGAATCACAATACCCAAAATTTGGAGTTTATTTGCGTTCCCAGACATCTTAAGCATGTGCTCACTGATGGAGCTGCCCTCTTCCATCTTGCAGTTAAAGAACTTTTTAGAAGCCTCATAACTCTCAACTGCCGCATGAGCCTCAAATATCATTTTGAGTTCACGGACAATATCATGTGGGTCATGGTTCTCAAACCTTTTCCGAAGCTCTGATTCCAAACCATAGAAGATAGCACACTGAACTATGGAGTACTGATTCTTCCGAGTGAGGTAAACATTCTTTACTTCATCGGTAGCAATAGCTGCAGGCAGGTCACCCAGCGGTGCATCCAGCACATAGGTCAAATTACCAGCATTGAGGACAATCCTCAAATTGCGGAACCAATCCACGAAGTTGCTTCCATTGTTTTTCAACTTTTTTTTCTCTAGGAACGCATTAAAATTGATGGTAGGGGCCGCCATTGATCTACAACATATTTGCAATAGTTTAGACTAAGTTTATGACAAATTGAGTTCTGATTAATAGTTAAATTAATCTAGGTGAACTCTGTCGTGGTGGTGGCACGGCAGATGCCATGGGTAGGCTTAAGTTGGGGGCCGAATGGGTGCTTGTGGTCACCGGGGAGGGAGTGCAAGGTCGAGCCATGCACGAAGAACAAGAAGATCTCTCCATGCTTGACAATTTGATTGATACCCCAAGGATTACAAGTGCTCCTTGAGCTGTATTAGCTTGAGTACGCAACACTAGTTTCGTACTTGGTCCAACCTCCTTCTACTACTGCTATGCCCTCCCTTAAATAGGGAGTTCTAGCTAGCTAATACCCCTTTGGGTTCTAGGGTTTACTGTTTGGATCTTGGTCCCTACAATATGGGCCCGGTTATGGGTTTGACCTAAGCCCATAGGCCTGGTCCATAAAGCTTGACAGCTAACGGTCTTCTGGTACGCAGCTTCTTGTTCTTTTTGGCGTCACACTGTTACTTTGTATGTCAGCACTTGCTTTGAGCGTCACCCGACTCCTTTTGTGTCACCGGCGTCGCCCTTCTCTTTGGACCATGCTTTACCATGGTCCCTCCCGAACCTTACTCGGAAAGCTGCCACGTGTCCTTCTTGACTCGGCCCTTCCTCGGTTGACTCGGCTCGTTTTTACCTGCAAGGGTTACAACTTTGTCCTATACAGGCCGAGATAGTTTGTATCTCGGCTCTCATGCTTATCTTTCCCGGCCGTTCTTGCCCGGCCTAGTTCATTTTTTACTCGGAGCCAACCCAGTTGCACTATGTTTCCCCTCTCGTGACCCTACCGGGGGTTATCCCCCCGACATTACTCCCCGAAGCTGGTGAGGTCTAGCTGTTCAAGATGTTAGGATTCTCCAGGTTCATTTTGTGTGAATGGAACTTAGTTTTTGTCTTCTATCTTAGTTTCGCACCTTGCCGGGTTAGTCTAACAATTTCGGGTCAATTCTTTGACTTCTTGGCTCATTCTTGCCTCGAGCCGAGTTATTTTGGCCAATTCCGGGTCATTTTCGGCGCGCTTCAATCACTGACAGCTAGTAATCATGATTACTTGCCTCAATTTTTGTTCTAAGTTCTGGCGGCACAGTGACGGCTACGCAGTTATTCCCCGTCACTGTGGCAGTCCCATCGGTCTGCGCCTCTTGTCCTTCCAGCCGTGACGTGGAAGTGGATTTTTCGTGTATTTATGGCTACGTGGCGCTCGATGACTCGCTCACTTAGCCTGGTACACGGCCACACGCTGGCCGCACGACATAGTTAGATCCCACTACGGGTTTTTTTACTTCCCTTAAGTAGGGGTTGGGGGTTTCCACTTCCCCAACGCCCGTTCAGTTTCCTTACCTTTCTTCCTCCTCGCGCCTGCAAGATCGAATTGCCCCCTTTGCGGTTCCTTCTCCCTCTTGCACCTGTGCTGCGATTGCCCATGTCCTCTTTCGATTCCAGCACGGGTCCTCGCTGTTCCAAGCCTCTCCTTACCAAGGAGGAGACAGACTCCGACGACCTTATGGACGCTCGCGATGGTACTGATGGTGCCGAGGAGCAGGAGGTCCCTGCCGGCGAGTGCGGTGGCTGGGAAGGCTCGGAGGTCTCCACCGAAGAAGTGGAGTGGCTCCGGTCCACCAGACGCATCCCACTGCAAGTGGATTGCCGCCTCCCCGCCGGTGAGATATCCCCTAAACCTCAAGCTGGCGAGTGGGTGGTTTTTCTTTCCCACTTTGAACGTGGTTTTGCTCTTCCTGTGAGCACTTTCTTTTCCTCGTTTCTTTCTACCTTCCGTCTACAGACCCACCATCTTCGTGCCAACGCAATTGGCTCTCTCTCTTGTTTCATCTCTGCCTGCGAGGCCTATCTTGGAATTTGGCCTACAGTTCTTCTGTGGGCCAAGTATTTTCGCTTCAAAGTTCAGGTTGTCCCCTAGCCTGAAGTTCCCCGTGCCGAGAAGAAACCTACTCGGTGCGGCGCTGCCAGCATCACGCCCAGGAGGGATTCCATCTTTCCTCGGGTTGGTATCGATTCTTGCAAGAAGTGGCATAGAACCTTTTTCTATGTCAAAAATAGAGGATCCACTGACAACATTCGGCTTCCCCCTTTCTCGGACGAGGTCCCCAACAAGAAGCACTAGCAGCTTGACCCACATGACCAGGACGCTGCGCTGAACGAAGCCAACGCAATTCTGGAAAGGTTGCTGTCACTGGATGAGAACTTTCATCTCGCCGACTTTGACCTCATGTGCACCTTCATCTCACGCCGGGTAAGCCCCATCAAAGACAGGAGCCACAAGACGTGCTTCATGAGAGGGTCCCATGATCCCACTCGGCATTCCACTAAGGATCTCACCCATGACTCCATCGCCCGCCGAGTAAGCTCAATCTTTAAATTGAACTTGGCGGATGATTGGGCTTGGAGTTGCCCTCCGTTTAGCCGGGTTAGTCCTGTAACCTGGGTAAGTTTCCGGATTACTTTCTCGCCAAGTAGGCTTTAGCTCTTTTGCCACTCTTTGCTTAGTTTTTAGTCTCTCATTCTGTTTGTCTTTCGCAGAATCTCCTTCACCAGGTTGATGACAGTACAGTCCCTCCTGCTGGTTATCACGGGGACCGCTCTGACTCGGATGAGGTCGAGTATGACCTGGAGTGCTTCATGCCGATCCCGCACACTGCAAGCACTTCTGCTTCGGGTAAGAGTCAATATCACAATCCCTTATAAGACTGGTCTGACGATGATGAGGATGATGATTGTACACTTTTGAAGGTATATGCCTTGTGAGCTTAATCTCTTTGCTTATCCGAGTAAGCCCGTTATTTACTTTTGCAGCTGGCCAGGTACATGACATTCCTCCTCTTGCCGTGGGCGGAGTCAGCAAGATTCCCGTCGCTAATCCAAAGTGACGCGGAACCTCCTCCAGCACGCAGCCAACTAAGAAGAACAAGCCCAGTCCGGCAGCTCCTGCTGCCTCTGCTGCTGCCAGCCTAGGTGATACTCGTCAAGCTGCTGGGCGCCGAGTCAAGCGCCGAGTCGCCCGCGACCCAGTCGTCACTAGGTAAGTTTTGCACTTTCCCTTCTCTGTTCTTTCCTTTCTCATCACTATTGTTCTCTTATATATGTCTTATTATTTTCAGTGTTGCACCTTTGACGGCGAGTCAGGCTGCTTCTAGCGTTGCCTCGCCTCTTAGGCCTGCACCTCCTCCAGCTGACTCGGCGGCACCGAGTCCCGTCTGGGTTGAGGCTAGAACTGTTGAGGCTCACGCTTCTTAGTGTCAGTCAGACCCGGTGGGTCATTCGGCTAGCGCTCCTGGCGCTGGCCAGGAAAAACTTCCTGATCTTGGTGCCCACAAGTCTGGCACCGAGAAACTCTCTGCCCCTAGTTCCTTTCGCATTAGCCCTCAAGATGATGTGAATGAACAACTTCCTGATCTTGGAGCCAGCAAAACTGCTGAGCCCAGTCAGGGGGCTCCAAGATCCTCTCCAAATCCTCCTGCTCGCTCTTAAATTCTGTCAAAGGGCCAGACCCAGCCCAAGGCTTCTGGTTCTACTCGCCCCTCTTCTGGCAAATCCACCTCTTCCAAGAAAACAACTCTAGTTTGCGCTCCGAGTTCTGGTCCTCAGATCCGGCCTACGACGTCGGCGACAAAGCTCGCTTCAACGGGTAAGGGGGACGAATCTGCGGCTGCCGGGTCAGGTGATGACTCCAGGGCTGTTACCATCCATACTTCTGCCGCTGCAACCCGTGCCACTGTGGGAACCGCCCTGAAAATGGGTCGATTTCTTACTTAGACGCTCAGTGGTAAGAGCCTTGGTTCGGCTGAGCCTTACGCTGTGGCATGGAATGCAGCAGGCGAGTAGGAGGTCAGCACTCGTGCCGAGAAGAAGATGAAGCTGGGCCCTAAGTCCGTCTCCGACATGACCCAGCAGGCCATTGCTCTGATGGCCCGTGCTGACAAAGTGAATGAGGTAAGTTAACTTCTTACTCTTTCGTGTTATTGAGTATTCCCTTTATACATATCACCTAGTGCCCGAGGTTACCGTCGAGTAAGAAACTTACTCGGTTGTAAGCTCTTAAATAGTCACTTAGCCTTCAAATCCTTTACTGTAGTGACCTCAGATCGATAAGGATCCTAAGTCCCTGTGATTAACATGCTAGTCCCTGGATCAATAGCTAGCACTCACAGTCGATGAAATATCATGTAAAACACAAAGTCTTTATTACACGGAGAATCCAGAGTATGAATTTATTACAAAATTGCTTAGCATTAAGCTAGCTCAAATAACGTGAAACATAAAAGCAGCTTGAGTCCATCAACGCCCGTGCTTGTCGAGTGTAGACTCGCGATCCCTACGCACCTTTCAATCTTGGATTACGCATAAAACGTGCAGCCAACAAGTTGGGTCAATACTTTGAATGTATTGGCAAATTACACCAAGGAGAGAAAAGACTATCTCTACATGCAAGGCTAGTTTAGGCTGTAGAGTTCATTTGCTCAAAGCTAGTTTTCCTTAAGTAGAGAAGAAGAAGAGAAGATTTTCCCTACTTTGTAAACATTTGCTTAGGTAAAATATGGTCTAATGGCACACGAGGATATTACTCACCAAGTGTCCAAACAACCAAACACCTGGATATTACGCACCAAGTGTCACTTGGATATTACACACCAAGTTCCCAAAATCCCACCCATTGGCGATATTACTCACGCCATGGAGTTTTAAAACTTTGTTTAGAAAAGAGAGAGGAAGATCCTTTAGAGGCTCCATCCTTCAGACGCTCATTGTTGTTCTGTTACCGTGAACACGGCTGATCGATCAGATTGCAATACTCTCGAGAGTTTGTGCACTTTACCCACAATCCACGATCAAGTCCTTTTACAGAAAAGACCATGGCGAGGCTTTCCCTTAGTATCCCCTCTACCTTCTGGATCCAACCGTGCCAAGAACCTCCAAGTGTTGGTACCCAGGTGAGGTTTCCCACTAAGTACTAGGCCAAGACAGAGCCCATAATGTATTGTGGTTGCACTGGAAGCTTCTGAATTCTGAAACATGGCAGACTTATTTGATTCCTAGGCGGCGTCCTCCAGCAAAATCTCACTCGTTGTCCCGACAACCATTCCGCCCAGAAGAAAACTTAGTTTTATTTTGAAGTGGATTTGAGAAGAAAAATTTGCTCTAGAGAGCCTTTATACTTAGAAAAATTCTTCGTCTTTCGAACCCCCCAACGGTACTTTGTATATATAGCATAGCAAGCAATACTTAGCAAAAACAGGGGAACCTATTAGGAGGGTAAATCCTAAGTATAGAGCTAATCATGGCATACTACAAAAATCATCGCACTTGCAAAATAATACTAAGAAAAATTCTACTAGAACATCCTACACATGCATACTACAGAATTTTGAAGATTACATGCATAGAATCAAAACTGGGACAGAAGTTATGAACAAGTGGTGTAACTTGCCTTGATCCGAGCAGCACTCTACAGAATAGCACTCCTTAGCGCACTCCGAACAATCTAACGAATCACAAACATAGATCTGATCACAACTTGCTCAAAACATATCACAGAGGTAATCATGCATGCATGCACATGGTATTTTATGCAAGGTTGGTTCTTCTAAATTGACCAAGGTAGCAAGATTGTGTTGCAATAGTGTAAGGGTGTCACTAGGATTGATTTCCCAAAGGTTTAGATCTAATTGAGTCACTAAAACAATTCCTAGGGTTAAAAGGAGATCAAACCATCTAATTAGCCCCAAACTAGATCTAATGATTGTAAGCAAGGTTTTATAATTTTGTCCAGTAGGCATTGTGGAAACAAAGTTATTGCAACAATAATCAATTAAAACAGAATTTTAATTATTTTTCTATAGAATAAACACTCTAATCTAATGATTAAAATCTACACCTAAAAAATTACTGTAAACCTGGAATATTATTGCAGATCTGGATTCTAAATAGAATTATGAATCCAACGGTATATTATAAGCTAAAATTGGCCAAATATTCAATTTTATATGATTTTCGCAATGATTAGATCAAATCTGCAAAAGTTTTTCTAGCCCTAACTCAAACGCGCCAGATGGCGGCTCCCGATTGGCCCAGCTGGCAAGGTGGGGAGGGTGACGCGGCGCGGGCGCTGGCGCCGACGCGCTTTGCCACGCGGCGCAGCGTGGTTGGCCGATACCCCTTCGCCCCCCCTTCAATTTTATATGATTTTCCCGTATAAGAGGGAAGGATTTCGTGTCGTAGGAGGCACGAATTCGATCCGAAATCGACTGATATCCTCGGTCAGTTGCGCGGCGGCCGTCGTGTTCGTCCTGGAGTCGACGAAGGCTCCGACGCATGGGTCCGGGCGGTCAGCGGGCGCGGCAGGTGGCGGCCGCGCGTGCGTGGGTGGGCTGGCGCTACGGCCCAGTTAGGTTAGGTTGCTCCCCTTTTTTTTCCTTTTAACAAATTTCAATTTCTGATTTAGCAAAACCTAAATAACTTTTGTATATGAGGTCAAAAGGAGATGAAACCAACTTCTTAATTTTTTGTAAAAAGAAAGTGGTCATCATGGGGCCATAGTTTAATGGTTTACAAGGTTTTTAGAAGGGTCAAACTTGACCACTACAATAATGCTTACCTAAGGCCATCACTATTAGGGCTTTGATAGGTTTAGGTGTTTAGGATTTTGTTGTAAAAATTCATTCGTAGAATGCAATGATGCAAAGATGATGCATGGTACTAATAACATCCTAATATAAAATCTGGGATGTTACATTTACCCCAAGCTTGTAAGTTCCTTACTCGGCTGTAAGCTCTTGAGCCCTTTGATTCCTTTCTGCCAAACTCATGTTAGAGCTTCAATCCCTAGCCCTCGAGGTTACTGCCGAGTAAGAAACTTACTCGGCCGTAAGCTCTTAAGCTTTTTTATGCGGCAGGGCGCCCTGACTTGACTCTTTCTTACTTGTCTTTCTTCTTTGATTAGCTTACGCATAACGAGCGCACCAAGGTGCACCAAGCTCTCGTCCTGGCGCATCGCAAGCTCGAACTTGCGTACGAGAAGCTACAGACTGACACATATGGCCAAGGTAACATCTTTGCTCTTTCTCTTTTCTCCTTGGTGTAATTTTCCTTGGTTCATGTTTTCATTTTTCCTCTTACTCTTGTTTCACAGCCACTGCTCAGTATACCAGCAATGATCTTCACTCGCAAATCAGTGAGGCCGAGAGTAAATTTCTTACCTCCCTAAGCCAACTGCTGAAATTTTTCTGCTGGTACCGACAAATATTTGTTCCGAATAAGCAGAGAAGCACCAAGCCGAACTCCAGAAGGAGCGCGATGAGGTGACTCGGCTGAAGAAATTAATGGCCGAAACGGAGCAGAAGCACTTGGCCGAGGTGAAAGGTCTGAAGGAGGAGCTTGCCGAGAAGAACGAGCAACAGGCTGCGAGCACCGAGAAGACCAAGAAGCTGCTCGACGAGGCTGAGTCATTGGTCGAGTCAACAAATATGAACTTCGACACCCTTCAATCCAAGACGAAGACTTGGCATAGCAAGCTCGCTGCCATCAACTTCTTTCTCGGTAGTGAGTTCTTACTCTTTACGCATTATCCAAGTCCTTCTGGATTTCTTCCATCTGCCCTTGCTATTTGCTAACTTTCTCTTTTTGTTTTAAGAGAACTTTCCTGAGGCCAACATGTTTGCCATCCGAGCCATGAAGAAAGTGAGGGCTGAGGCTGGTGCTCCTGCTGACGACGAGGTGTCCATGGACGAGCTCCTTGCAGCGGTGTCTGAACGGGTCAAGACCCTCAGATCCTGTAGTGTGGACTTGCTCAAAGCGGCTATCCATGTGTTTCGCATGCTCTGGGCGGATGAAGACCCACCCGAACTCATCGAGCCACTCGCCAACAGATTGCTCCTTACCGAAGACCGGCTGGATCAATGGCGTGAGTCAGCTGGCCGGGCTGCAGCGGACAAGGCTCTCTCCTTCGTGCTTTCATTGTACGAGGACATCAACTTTGATGTTCTTGCTCGCATAAGGGGATAGGCAAATGGTTGAACGACCCGGAGCTGATCAAGAAGCGCCAGGAGCGAGCTTATGCCATGATCGAGTACACCATGGTGCACGCTTGGTGTGCAGGGCCCAGCTTCCTCGACCTTGGCGACCCGCTCGTCGAAGTTCCTGCTGAAGAAGGTGGCGATAGCGAGGCGACCGAGTTAGATGATCCAGATGACCCGGCCGCAGATGCCCCTCACCCGGCCGATGCTCCAAGCACTCCTGGCTCCGAGAATGCTCCTCCGAGTTCTCTCGCTCCTTAGGCCAACAAATACTCGAACTTTTATTAGATCCCCGGTATGCCGGGTACAGATGTAACGTACATTGCACTTGAATTTTGACTATGTGTCTGGTGATAGGCTTTATATATTTGTGTTATGCTTTGAGTGCGAATCACTCAAGGACAAGTCCCCGAGTTTCATTTTACCGTGTCACTTTTCCTTGCCTTTGGCCCTTGTCTACCATTTTTCGGCGTTCGACATAAGTATCTCAAAGTACGAAGGATTTAGTTAGCGGATATGAAACTTGGATAACTTGGCCGAGATTACTCGACACATAGTATAACACAACCTGCAGAGAGTTAGGCAAAAACTAAAGCCGACTCGCGTTTCTCCCTTGTACTTATCCGGCATTCGTGTTTACCCGTCTTAGATCTTTTTCTCTTGCCTGCCATGAAGCTGTGTTTTCGGACAACATCATAGTCGAAGAGTTGATTTCTTCCAAGTAAACACTACTTATTCCGAGATAAATTTCGGGTATCACGCCAGCCGATGTAAAATAATTGAAATGAAAGCCTAAGGGGTAGTCCCCGAGTCAGTTTTTCGAATCATACCATTTTATTATCAACACATAGTTGTCAAACACATCCGACATATGAGAGTTTGAGTGATACATGCACTGCTTCTCCTAAGTATAGAAGGGACGAAGCAGTGCCACATTCCATGGACATTTGGTTTCATCTACTGACCTGTCTGCCTTGTTATTTTGCGCTTCACGAGCGTCTATGAGATAGTAGGAATCATTGTGTAATGCTTTTCTTAAAATGAATGGACCTTCCCAAGGAGGCGATAATTTATGCATTCCGGCTATGCGCTGCACCAGCCTTAGCACCATATCTCCTTCTCAGAAAACACGAGGTTGCACTTTCCGGCTATGGTAGCGTCGGAGATTTTGTTGATATATACCAGATCTGGAGAATGCCAGTTCCCTTGCTTCTTCGAGTAAATCTACTCCATCTTCTTGGGCCTCTTTTACCTCAGCTTCCG